>QEPC01014534.1:1803663-1837300 GCA_003113815.1 Sphenodon punctatus
AGGGGGGATTCCCATAAGTTTTGGGCCAATATGAATATGTTGTTAAATCCCAGGAAAGTTAAGAGGAGTCCCAAAGTACCCATGGCCCTCTGGGAGACCTTCTTTGGCCAGTTGTATGAGAGGCCCCAAGGACTAGAGTTAATCGGTCATCCCCCTACGGGAACAGCTTGGACTGTTTCAGTCCCACAAAATCATCAGATAAGCTTTCCAGAGGCCCAAATTCTAGAGATGATTTTGTCACTGAAAAGGAATAAAGCCCCGGGTCCAGACTTTATTACAACGGAGATGCTGCAGGCGGCCCCGCAGTGGTGGGCAGCTGTTCTCAGCAAACTCTTTCAAAATAAAATCTTATAAAACAGAAAACAGAGTGGAACATCAAAAACTATAAAAAAAGAAAAAGAAACCCCACCCCAGCCAATCTCCCTCCCCACCCCCCGCCTTCCAACCCTTACCCCTTTCCCTTGCCAAACGCCTGATGGAACAGCCAGGTCTTACAGTTCCTACAAAAGGCTGGGAGGTCCAGGGCCAGACGGGTCCCTGCCGGGAGGGAGTTCCACAGGCATGGCGTGGCCACCGAGAACACCCGTTCCTGTGTGACCCCACGGAAAACCCGGGGGGACCGCCAACATGGTGTCCCCAGACGACTGCAGGAGCCGGTCAAGAGCCCGGAGAGTGAGGCGATCTCGCAAGTAGGCAGAACCCAGGCTGTGTAAGGCTTTATAGGTCAAAACACTTTGAATCGAGCCCGGAAGAGTATTGGCAGCCAGTGCAGAGATCTGGTGTAATGTGGTCCCGGCGGCCCAGCCCCACCAAAAGCCGGGCTGCCGCATTCTGCACCAGCTCCAGCTTCCGAGTCGCCACCATAGGTAGCCCCACATAGAGCACGTTACAGTAGTCTAACCGAGAGGTAATAAAAGCATGGATGATCGTGGCCAGGTCAGGAACCGAAACCAGCAGTCGAAGCCACTGCACCAGATGTAACTGGCGGAAGGCACTCCTCGCCACAGCCTCCACCTAGAGATCCAGGTGGAGCTGCGTATCGAGGAGCACCCCCAGGTTCCATACCTGGGAAGTCAGTGGGGGACAGACCCCTTCTACCAAGGAAGCCGTCACCTCCACCGACTTACCCACTAACATCACCTCCGTCTTGTCAGGATTCAGTCTTAGTCGATTAGCCCTCATCCAGTCCCCTGCAGCCACCAGACATCGGGTAAGCACCAAGACAGCCGGGCCTGGGTTGTTCGAAAAGGAGAGATACAGTTGGGTGTCATCCGCATACTGATGACACCTCACCCCGAACTCTCTGATCACCTCGCTGAGCGGCTGCATATACGCATTGAACAGGAGAGGGGACAAAACAGAACCCTGTAGAACCCCACACGAGAGGTCTCAGTAAGATGAAAAACAATCACTGAGCACCACCCGCTGAGTTCTCCCTGTCACGAATGAGCAGAACCATTCAAGAATGATCCCGCCCATCCCCACACTGTCCTGCAGGCACGTCACCAACATCTCATGGTCAACAGTATCAAATGCTGCTGACAGATCTAACAGGACCAATAGGGTCGATCAACCCTGATCCTTTTCACGGCGGAGATCATCCACCAAAGCCACAAGTGCTGTCTCAGTGCCATGACCCGGACGAAAGCCAGACTGAGAGGGATCAAGATAACCAACGCGATAGCTGGCAGGGGAGTCAACGTCAAGCGATGGTTTCTTGAACAGAGGCCGCACCACCGCCTCTTTTAGGCAGCCCAGCACTCTGCCCTCCCATTGGGAGGCGCTGACCACCCCGGCCAGCAATGGCTCCATTGTCTCCCGGCAGCTCTTAACCAGCCAGGATGGGCACGGATATAATTCACAAGCAGTGGCTCAAATGGCCCCAAGCACACCCACCACGTCAGCGGGTGTCACCGACTGAAAGTGATCCCACAAAGTTGGACAAGCTGGGGCTTCTACACCCTCTATATCCCCCATTGTATTAAGTGCGCCATCGAGGTCTTGGTGAATATGAACAATTTTCTCTTCAAAATAATCTGCAAAAAGGTCACAGCGGGCAGAAGATGACTCAACCCCAGGGTTGAGGGAGGCTGGACTGACCATCCCCCAAACAACCTGGAACAGCTCCGCCGGACAGAATTTAGCAGATGCTATGAGAGCAGCAAAGAACTCCCTCTTTGCTGTCCACATAGCCACGGCATAGGCTCGTAAACTAGCTCTATGCTGCAATCTGTCGGCTTCAGCACGAGAACGATGCCACTGTCGCGCCAACCGTCGCCCCTCCTGCTTCAGCGTCTGCAGCTCCTCAGAAAACCAAGGAGGTCTGCAGAGCCTCCACCTGGGCAACAGACACCTGAGAGCCATTTGATCAATGGCCTCCATCAGCAAGGTGTTCCATAACTTGACTATATCATCGATGAGACGATCGTCAAGGTCAGAGGGTAACTCCCCCAGAGCGCCACAAAACCGCATTGGGTCCAACAGCCTCTGGGGGCGGACCATCCTAATAGGTTCCACACCCTTCCGGGGGCAGACATGTGCTAGAAGGGAGGTCTGCAGGAGGTAATGATCTGTCCATGACAAGGGCACAGCTGATATCTCCCCCATTAACGGAGCACCCGCCTCAAGGCCAATGCAAAACATGAGGTCCAAGGTATGCCCTCCAAGATGTGTCGGGCCATTGACCTTCTGGGACAGGCCCATGGTGGCCATGAACTCATGTTTAGCTCCTCCGAGAACCACGTCGGCGTGAATGTTGAGGTCCCCCAAGACTATCGTCTTTGAGGACCACAACACCACCTCCGACACAGCCTCCGCCAGAACACGCAGGAAGGCTGCCGTACCGGTAGGTGCACGGTATACCAGCAGCACTCCCAAACTGTCCCCCGCCAAATCGAACACAAGATGAAGACCTTCAGTGCCTACCATGGATTGCACTGGATACCTCCTCACAGACCAACCTTCCTTAAAAATCACTGCTACACTTCCTCCCCATCCCTCCAACCACGACTGGTGCTGCACGGAATATCCGGCTGGAACAAGATCAGCCAGAATAGGGCCCGATTCATTGTCCAGCCAGGTTTCCGTGATACACGCAAAATCAGCGGCATAGTCCAGGACTAACTTGGCAGCTGTGGGGGATTGGATGAGGACGAGCCATCTGAGGCTGAATCCCGACAAGATGGAGGTGAGGTTGGTGTGTAGGGCTGAGGGGGTGGTGGCCCTCGTCATTGGCGGAGTCTGCCCCCCTCTGGCCGCTTAGGTCCATAGTCTGGGGGTGCTCCTCGACCCGCAGCTCCACCTGGACTGTCATGTGGGGGCTGTGGCGAGAGGAGCATTCCGCCAACTACATCTGGTGCGAAGGCCACAGCCGTATGTCTCGGACTTGGATCTGGCCACCGTCATCCATGCTTTCATTACCTCTTGACTGGACTACTGCAATGCGGCCTACATGGGGCTACCCTTGGCGACAGTCTAGAGGCTGCAGCTGGTGCAGAATGCAGTGGCCCGCCTCCTAATGGGGACGGGCCACCGCGAGCACATTACACCGGTGCTCCAGATTGTGCACTGGCTCCCTATTGTCTTCTGGGCCCAATTCAAGGTGGTGGTTATGACTTATAAAGCCCTAAATGGCTTGGGTCCTGGTTACCTGCGAGACCGTCTCAAGCCTTGCATCATTTCGCGGCCCTTGTGGTCGGCCGGGAGCACCAACTCAAAGTCCCCTGGGTATGCTGGGTGGCGATGGCGGGGAGGGCATTCTTGGTGGCCGCACCTCAGCTGTGGAACTCTCTTCCGTTGGAGGCCCGTATGTCCCCTGACCTCCCCTCTTTCCGCAGATGTTGTAAGACCTGGCTGTTCTGCCGGGCCTTCAGGGAGGGGGTGGGGAGGGGATTTTATTTTGTGTGTCGATTTTATATATTTTAATTTAGATTATTTTTATTGTGATGTTTTTATGTTGTTCGCCGCCCCAAGCTGCAGGAGGGTGCGGGATATAAATGTTTTGTAAATAAAAATAAATAAAATAAATTCCTATCAATGAGACCATCCAGATCATTCTGTATAATTTTCTGATTCTTCTCTGCATTGGCAATTCCTCCCAACTTGGTATCATCAGCAAACTTCATTAGCACACTCTTACTTCCCTCACCAAGGTCAGTTATAAATATATTAAACAAAATGGGTCCGAAAACAGATCCCTGGAACTCCATTAGCAACCTCCCCCGACCTAGAAGACCACTTCTCAACACAACCCTTTGTTTTCTTCCAGTTAACCAGCTACAAACCCACCTAAATACCTTTTTGTGGATTCCCATATTTTCAAGCTTAAGCAATAATTTTCCATGTGGTATAGTATCAAATGCCTTACTAAAATCCAAATACACTATATCCACTGCATTCCCTCTATCCAAAAAGCCAGTTATTTTTTCAAAAAAGGAAATCAGATTGGTCTGGTATGATCTACCCTTTGTGAACCCATGCTGCATTTCAACATGTTTTCCCTTTGCTAGCATATCATTAATTATTCTCTCTTTCAGTATCTGTTCCAACATCTTACATACCACTGAGGTTAGGCTAACAGGTGTATAGTTACCTAGGTCATTTTTACTCCCTTTCTTAAAGATAGGTACAACATTTGTTATTCTCCAATTGCTGGGTACCACTCCTAAATTAATCAATTTATTAAATATCATAGCTAATGGGCCTGAAATTTCATGTGCTAGTTCCTTCAATATTCTTGGATGCAGATTATCTGGTCCGTCTGATTTGACTAAGTTAAGTACTTTGAGTCCATACTGAGGTAATCCCCATCACCAGCTATCCCCATCACTCATCATCAGTTTCAGAACAATGGTCCCTATCGTCATCCTTATTAAAAATGGATATGAAGTATTCATTTAAAATTTGGGCCATGCCTACATTATCATTGATCTTTATTCCAACCTTACTATACCCACTTGTTCCTTTCTTGTTTTTTTATTATTTATGTAATTATAAAAACTTACTATTTAGTTGAATTTTCTGGACATGGTCTAGCTCAGTTTGACTTTTAGCAAGTCTTAATTTATTCCTACATATTCTAAACTCATGGAGGTACTTTTCTTTACTAATCAGCCAATTTTTCCACTCCCTATAGGCTCTCTGCTTATTCTTGATATCCTGTTCGATATGATTATTCAACCAATTCGGTTTAGAATACCTTCCTACTAGATTGCCTACCTAAAAAGGGGGAACTAAGTTCAGAAATTCTCTGAACCCTGGACTTGGAAGAAATTCCAGCCATCCTCCACATCATGGCTCAGAATTTCCTCAGTCCAAATTACTTCCCTAGTTTCCTTAATTTCCCCAAATCTGCCTTTTTAAAATCAAAAACCTTAGTTATTGGTTTTATTATTAAGTATCCTTCCAACTAAAGGATTAAACTGAATTAATCATGATCACTAGAACCAAGATTATCCCCAATAACCCAATCTATTATATCTTTACTGTTTACTAGAACCAGATCTAGAATAGCATCTCCTCTGGTTGGCGGAGTAACAATTCGATGAAGAAATTTGTCATTTATTATAACCAAGAATAAATTGACCCTACTATTATTAGTAGCATTAATTCTGCAATCGATATCCGGAAAATTAAAGTCTCCCATGATCATACAGTCTCCAGTAGTATTTCTTTCTTTGATGGTATTAAATAAGTCTATGTCCATGTTCAAATCTGAGCCTGGAGGTCTATAGCAAACTCCTACTCCTGCTTGAAAAAGATCCACCTTTATCACCCTTACCTAAGGTAATTATTGCCCAAACTAATTCTGTTTTCTCCATATCATCATTCCTTATTTCTTCACTATCAGTCATATTACTGATGTACAAAGCTACCCCTCCTCCCTTGCCATTATTTCTTTCTTTCCTAAATAATACATATCCTTCAATTCCTGTATTCCAGTCATGACTACTATTCCATCAAGTTTCAGTTATTTCTGTGATATCGGGTTTCATCTCCTCTACCAACAATTCAAATTCATCCATTTTGTTACCCAGACTTCTTGCATTAGTATACAGACATCTAAGACGTTTCCTACCACTCTCCTTCAATGACCCATCTGGATTACGATTTTTATCTTGACCAAGCACCATCTTGCTGTCCAAATGATAATTTAAATCACCATCCATAACACCAATGTGTCTGTGACTCTGTATACCATTGACCCCAGCCCCCTTCAAACCTAGTATAAAGACTTCCTCACATAGTTAGCAAGCCCATCACCCAGAATTATTTTTCCATCCTTGGTTAGATGAAGCCCATCTTTTCCCAGAAGTCCACCTTTTCGAAATCCCATTCCATGATTGATGAAGCCAAAGTCTTTCCAATGACACCATCTATGCAACCATCTGTTAACGTCCATGATAGGACTGATTCTTCCTTGACCCTTGCCTTCCACTGGGAACATAGAAGAGAACACTCTTCATCTCCTTCAGCAGCCTTCCCAGAGCCTCAAAGTCATCTTTAACCTTCTCAGTATTATTCCTTGCAATATCATTTGTTCCCACATGAATGAGCATCATTGGAGAGTGGTCAGAAGATCCAAGGAGCCTTGGCAATCTCTCTCTAATATCTCTAATTCTGGCTCTAGGCAGACAGCACACCTCTCAGAACATTGCATCAAGCCGGCAAATGGATGCCTCTGTTCCTTTCAGGAGGGAATCCGGAGGGAATCTCTGCTTGAAAATTGTGACCTGTTTCTTCTGAGGTGCCTTCTCATCTCCTCCTACCTTTGTCTGTAGATCCTCTTGCCTCCTCTTTAGTCTTGTTGATGTGGAACATTCATCCTTTGTTGAACTTCTGCCCTTGACTTGCTCTGTCATGTCCTCCTTTGTTCTGCTAGGACTAGCTTCCCTTCTTCACAGCTCCAACTTCTATCCATGTCTCCTCTTTCCTCGGGCAGTGTTTGTTTATTTTATTTTATTTTAACAATTTAATACCCGGCCCAACTCCATCTCAGGCGGCTCACAATAAGATATAAACATAACAATATCATGATTTACAATAAAATCATATAAATAAAAAACATTCCCACCCAACTTAAAAATATAAAAACCACAAAACCCTTCCATAACTCCCTTCCCCCACTCCCCACTACATAACCACTCTCACCTGTCCCCTCCACCAAATGTCTGGCGGAACAGCCAGATCTTACACAAGTGACAAAAGGTCAACAGGTCCAGGGCCAAGCGAGCCTCCTCCAGGTGGGAGTTCCACAGCCAAGGTGTGGCCACCGAGAACGTCCTCTCCATAGTGGCCCCCCCGATTGACTCGGGGGACCTCCAGGAAGGCGCCCCAGCAGACCACAGGGGCTGATCGAGGACTTGGGGAGTGAGTTGATCCCACAGACAGGTCTTTGCCCTCCCCACATGCTATTTCCTGCCATGTGGCCTTTCCCAGTGCAGTCCCTTTCAGCATTCACAGATTAGCTGGCTACAGGCCTGAATCACTGCATTTCCTATTGTCATTTGCAGGCTAGACAGCTGCAGGCCTGAACCTCTGCATTTTCCTATTGGCATTCCTAGGCTAACCTGATCTGGAATGGCAATAGGAAGCGCAGAGGCACAGGTGTGCAGCCAGCTTCTATGCTCCCCCCCTCGAGTGCAAGTGCATAGCCAGCGGACTCCCAACCCCCCATTTTTGGTGCACCCGCCACCACCCCTTTCCTTCCCTTCCAACCCTCAGTCCCCAAAGCAGCTTATTGCTATGCCAGACCACCATTTTCCAAGGCTCCCCATTCCCCCACACCTTCCAAGGCTCCCCATTCCCCCACACCTTCTTCCTTTCCCAGAAAAAAGCATAGAGACCATGGATTATGAAAAATTAAAGAACTTTATTTAAAAAATAAATAAAAGAAGAAAAATTCAAGAAACCAGGGTGGGCTGTCGAGTTCCACACAACTCCCATCTTAACTTCAAAGGGGTCAGTAACAGATCCATTACTGAGAAACACTGCTTGCATGTCTTTGCGAAGCAGGCGAAGAATAGAAACACATTTTGGTGGACATTCATACTTTCGGAAGATCCTCCGATGGCAGTTAGGAATTGGCGCCTGCCCCAGAGCAACAATGCTTATGATCGTGGCAGCAACATGCTCAAGCAGGGCGCTCTGGAGCTGAATGGACTGGGACAGGCTGCTTTGCCTCTGTGTCGACATCTCACTCATCTCCTTGCTCGCTTTCTCGATCACGTTGTCCAACCACTCAAACTGCTGCCAGAGGTGGGCCGAATGCCTGTCCTCCCACCAGCGGTACAGGCAGGCCACGGCAGCAAAGGCCTGTTCTGTCGCACCGACTGCCTATGCTCCCTGGCCATGCTATTAATAGCATCATGGATCTCATCCACCCACCTGCCACGTGGTCTCCCCAAACAGCTCCCTTGCCAAATCCTTCCTGTGCTGCCAGTACTGGATATAGAGTTTCTGGTTCTGCTGGGCACTTGTGGCAGGGCATTCCATCCATGTTTGTTGTGCTGGCAGACCTGTAGCAAGGCAATAAAGAAAGCCATTAGTTCAGACCCCCTCATCCACCTTCCTGCCCTGGTGTTTCAAGCCTTTGCCTGCCCAATTTTGAGCCCTCCACCTGCCTGAAGGGAAGCGAGAATGAGTACCTGGCCTATACAGCTGCTAGGGTGGTTGCTGTGGTGGGATCCCAGCACCACGCAGCTCTCCTCCTGCGATCACTGTAGAGCAGTGAAGAACATACAGAAATTAACCCCTACCATTTGCACCCTTCCCTTTCATTTCCACTTCCCCGCCAGCCTGCTATTCCACCATAGTGTCTTCCCCCACCGCCAGCCTCTGGGTCCGCCATGGCGCTTTCCCACCCACTTCCTGCGCCTACCATTACCGTCTTGTGGAGCTGTGTCCCAGGGATTTTCCTACTGCTCCTTCGCATTCTCCTGGCCACCTGTCAACACAATAAACAATAAAAAACGTAATTAGATAACAATAAATGGAAGCCTTTATCATGCAGCGGTGTAAATGCAACCCCCTCCCCCAAAGTTAGATTAACTTACTGCTGTTTTCCTCCATCTCATCTACAAAAGTGTCATCTGGGTCCTCTGTACCTTTTACCCAGAACCTTGGGTGGCTACTTGAACAAGGGTTGGCTCTCTAGCTCGAGGAGATACACACGGTATCCATGTCTGCGTTGACCCGTGCTGGCTCTGGGGCAGACATGGGCATGGAGGGATGTCCATGGGCAGTTGCAGCTTCTGTGGTGGAACTAAGAATAGTTGCAGTGGGAGAGCCATATCCACGCACAGCCACACAGGTGGGATGTGATGATGGTTCCATCCAGGCAGAACTGGTCAAGGAGTTTGTGATAGAGCAATGTTTGCCTCCTGTTACCAGAGGCAAAGTTGTTGTCCCAAATCCATTTGTATCCACACCTCAAGTCCTTGGCCCACTGCTGGTACTGGTTCATGTCTCGTGTGTAGCCCTGTTGCACCATTTGGACCAAGATCTTTTGAAACGCCGCCTCGGGTTTTTTGCACTTCACTAGGGCCTGTTGGACTTTCTGCTCCCCCCATAGAGTGATAAAGGCCTTTGCCACTTCCTGGGTCCAACATTGGTGGGCGGATCTGTAGGCAGCAAGTGGCTGTGACTGAACAGTGGAGGTAGTGGTGCTGGTTACTGTCTGGCTGTCAGTATTACCCATGGCCCCAGCGATGATAATTCTCTGCAAGTCATTCCTGAGAATGCAGTGGCTGGGAAACAGCCAGTGTCAGGCATGTACTGCCAACTAGGAGGAGCTCGGAGAATGCATGTTTGAAGATGGTGCGGTAGGCTTTTAAGGTTGACGTTATGTGTGCACCAGTGAGAGTGGAGAGATGGGCCAGAAATGGTCACTTCTTGGAACACTCTAGGCTCGTTGCCCGTGACTTAATGGTGCTGGCGGACCTGTACGCATGGAGGCACTGCATGCAACCTAACTGACAGGTGCACAAACAAGCCTGCATTCGCCCGCATGGCACCTCCACATGCTCTGAGTGGCCATGTGGCCAGTGGGGACAAACACCTAATAAATGGGCAGGTGGGCACCCACTTGATCGGGGCTCCCATTTCGTTTGTTATTACCCTAGGTTTGAAACTGTAAGGACCTGGGCTTGAACCAGTGCCCTTGGGACCCTGAGCACAGTGTCAGGAACCTCCATGCCACCAAGGCACCCTGTCCAGGGCTGCTGCTGGTAGCCTTCCTCTATGCCAATCAAGCCACACACCCTTCCTCAGCCTTGTTCCACACCCCCAGTTTCCTAGGTGGCTGCTGGCCTGTAGAGAAGGCCAGCCAGTAGCCACAGGAAGCTACTTCCTATGTCTTCTTCCTATTCCTCCACATTGCTTGTGTGTTTCCCTCTTGATGTCTCCATGCACCTTGGACTGGCTTTGCACCCCCCACCCCCTGGACCTAGTGTGTGCCTTGGAACCTGGTCCTTCAGAGCCTGCTTGGGCATTTGGTTGCCTGTCTGTTTGCCCTGGTTTCTGGGAGTGTGGCTGGCGTCTGCCTGAGGGGCCCCCGAGCAAGTGCCTGGTGAACCTCCTAGCAGTTGCCTAGGGAACCCGTAGTGGCAGCCCTGAGAGCCCACTCCGCTCCCCGCCTGAATCCTGTCTGTCTGCCCTGATCAAGTCAGTTCCCTTGCAACAACCTTGTCTGCCTCATCCAGTTTGTCCGTCCAGTCCTGCATCTGTCTTGTCTGCTTCGTCCGTCTGCCTTGTCCTGCATCTGCCTCATCTACATCTGTTCCCTTGGTCTGTGTGTTGATCCCCATTGTGACTTTCCTGGACCCAATACCAATCCTGCACTGCACCGACTCACCAGACCTGAGACCCTGGACCTGACTCTGACATTACTCTTCATGCTCCAACCCCTTGATGCAGACATGCATGAAGTCACTCCACATGCTGGAAAAAATGGGAGGGAGTAGCAGGGTCTGGAGTGCGTCACCCTCTGGCTTTGTACTCAGCCCATCCTCTGGATGCCCAAGGGGTTCCACACACATTTAGCATCAACGAGCATCCAAAACAGATCCTGGGGTTTCACTTACAGGCTGCCACCACACTGCCTTGGCCTCTGCATACGGTGCCCACGCTGTAGCTGGGTGAACACATCTGTAGGCCGCACGCCAGGGTAGGGGGGATCACCTGGGGGAGGAGGAGAGGAAGTAACTGTCAGAGGCACCTGCCGGGGCCGTCCCCAGCAGGGGCCCAAGTCTCACACAACGCCGCCAGCGCCCCAGCCTGGTCCCGCTCCGGCCACTCCCATTCAGCCCCTGGGGGCGCAGGATGCCGCGGCGGTTGCTAAGCAACCACCGCAACAGACCTCTGCAGGGATTCCCCTCCCTGACGCAGCACAGGGGTGGGGCCAGCTCCACTGCACTGCTCGCTGCGGCTGCAGGCGCAGCGTGGGGGCGGGGCCTTGACTTTATATACCGGCGCTGTGAGAAGCACAGCACCGGTGATCTGTTCAAGACTGACCCCCCTGGTCATTCGGAGAAAGCGGACGAGTGCAGTAGCTAAGTGTTTTGTTCTCCCCCCGCCCCCCTCCCTGTATCTTGTGCCTTGCAGATTGTGCATGGTTACATGTGATTCCCTGTGTTCTTTCCCATACCGGAACGAGTGAGACCGTGTGAGTGCGGACCCCCTGGGTCCAGGGGCATTAGCCCCCTTCCCTCCCCGACCGACCTTCCTAACCTTGTTGAGTGTGACCCTTCCCTTGGCCCGTGTTTCCTGGGACCCTCCCGTGTTTCCACCCACAACTCAACACCAGCCTCCCTTCCCCCTCCAGTGAGCGTGGTGAGTGGGAGGTGGAGAGGAGGTACCCTCTTGCATAGATTGCTCAGTGCCCTATGATGATATAGGCCTAATCTCTTTGAGATTTCAAGTGCCGCCACAATATCCTGATGGGCTTATTCCTTCCAAACAAACTTCACGAGTCAGCCAGAGGGTAGGGCCTCCTGGGAGAGCAACTGGGGGTAGTGTGAGTGGTTTCCCTGCCTTTGTCAGCACCTTCCTTCCCTTTTACCCCCTCTCCTGTGACAGAATCACCGGCACCCTCCTCCTTCCTACGGTAGGAAGGAGACCCTTTCTTAGTATGGATGTCAGCCAGCAGCTTGGGGAACTGGTTCAAGCAGTCCAATCCTTGGCAATGGAGATGAGGGAGGTCAAGGAGAAACAGGCCCAATTAGAAGCAGCTATTAAGGCTTCCCCTACGGCGGCAATCCCAGCCACAGCAGGCCCCTTGGGGGCGCAAGCAGTTGCCGAGGCTCCACCAGCTAGAGCTCCCTTGGCCCCGGGAACCCAAGGGCCCCCGAATTGAAAAGTTTCAGGGGGATCGCAGGGTCTTCCAGGGCTTTCTCACCCTCTGTGACCGTACCTTTACGGTACAACCAGAAACCTACTCTACCGATAAACTTAAGGTTGCTTTGTTATCGGGAACCTTGTGGGAATTGCGCTAGGCTGGGCTACATCCTTGTTGAAAAGCAAAAGCCCCTGTTAGATAATTATGCCGACTTCATAAAAGAATGCACGGCCCTTTTTGATCATCTCCATCGTAAACGAGATGCCCAGACTCAGATTATGAATCTCAAACAAGGGAAAGGCACAGCATTGGAATACGTCACCCGCTTCCAACAGCTCGCCCTGGAGCTACATTGGGCTGAGGATATCCTGACCGTTCTGTTCCGGCGAGGATTGTATGATGAACTCAAGGATCAGCGGGCCTTCACAGACCTGCTGGAGACCTGGGGGAAATTAGCAACCCTCACCCTCCAGATAAAGGATAGGCTAACAGAGCAACGTCGGGAACGATGGCAAGACTTCTGCATATATATATCTCGAGCCCCAGCAGGTATTCCACCAGCCACGGAAGGCCCTAAGGCCGGAGACCCCAAGCCAATGCAAATCAGGGCCATCCGAGGTCCGCTCACCCAGAGGAACGGGAACGAAGGCGGAAATCTCGCGCTTGCTACTATTGTGGGGACGCCTCGCATTTCATCCAGGCTTGTTCCGTGCTAGCCTCAGCCCGACGGGAAGGGGGAAACCCCAGCAACCCGAGCGGACAGGGGTCGCTCTGGCCATAAAAGAAAGCCCCTCCATACCCACACCGAGGACTCCTTTTGTGTCCCCCTAACTATAGCCCTCTCCTCCACCCACTCCTTTGTGGTATGGGCCCTTGTGGACTCGGGTGCCTCCAGTAACATTTTAGATCTGGGCTTAGCGGCATCACGAAGGATCCCAATGGACATTAAGATAACTCATGCACCCGTGCATACCATAGATGGCTCACTGTTGGTGTATGGCCCTATTACAAAACAAACCAAGCCCCTGCGATGCTCCATCGGGGACCATCAAGAGCTTCTTGTCTTTGATGTTGGGTGCACCCCCGTCTTTGAAGTCATATTGGGATTGCCTTGGTTGCGGCTACATGACCCCTGCATTTCGTGGAAGCACAACCATTTACAGTTGACATCGGAGTATTGCATTCAGACTTGCCTGTGCCCAGCCCCAAAGGGGAACGTTGTCGCCGGAACCGTGGAATCCACACAGATAACAGATATACAGCTCCCTACTGAATACCTTAACTTCAGTGATGTCTTCAGTAAATAAGCAGCAGCGGTCTTGCCCCCTCACAGGCCCTACGATTGCCCCATCGACCTCCGTCCGGGGACCGAACCACCGTTTGGGCGCATTTATGCCCTTTCCACCCCAGAACTTGAGACTCTTCACCTTTATCTAGAAGAGGCACTACAAAATGGGTTCATATGACACTCCTGTTCCCCTGCCGGGGCACCCATTTTGTTTGTGCCTAAAAAGGATGAAGGGCTTCACCCTTGTATAGATTATAGAGGGTTGAACAGTATAACTATAAAGAATCGATACCCTTTACCGTTGATCCCAGAACTTCTGAATCGTCTGCAATGTGCCAAGATATTCACAAAACTAGACCTCCGAGGAGCCTACAATCTGGTGCGAGTGCAGGAGGGGGATGAATGGAAGACTGCTTTCTGAACGAGGTATGGACACTTCGAGTACCTAGTGATGCCCTTTGGTTTCGTTAACGCCCCCGCTACCTTTCAGCATTTTATAAATGATATATTACGTGACCTATTCGGCGTATTTGTGATTGCATACCTTGATGACATTCTGATTTATTCCACAACCCGCACACAGCACATACAGCATGTGAAACGAGTCCTTCAGCGACTCTGGACACACAAACTGTACTGTAAGCTCGAAAAGTACGCGTTTCATCTGACTTCAATAGACTTCCTCGGGTTCGTGATCACGCCTTCCGGTATCCAGATGAATCCACGAAAGGTGGAGGCCGTTCAAACTTGGCCCCCCACCCAAGGATACTAAAGCCCTGTAACGATTTCTAGGAAGCGTGAATTATTATAGTCAGTATATCCTGCAATTCGCCCATCTCACGGCTCCCTTAACGCACCTGCTAAAGAAGGACCAGGCGTATCTATGGGGAGCCGAGCAACAACATAGTTTCCAGCTCCTAAAGGAAACCTTCCTTTCAGCCCCACTTTTACGACACCCTGATTTTGATCAACCTTTCCAGGTAGAAGCCGATGCCTCTAACAAGGCCTTGGGAGCAGTATTATTACAGGCCTCACCCCCTCAACAGCAACTACTGCCCTGCGCCTACTATTCCTGCCAATTGTCTGCGGCAGAACAGAATTATTTGATCTTAGACCGGGAATTGATAGCCATTAAGGCAGCTTTTGAGACATGGTATCACTACCTCGAAGGTGCCCGCCATCCTGTCACGGTGGTGACCAATCACAAGAACCTTACTTACCTACAAACAGCACAGATTTCCAATGCCAGACACGCGCAGTGGGGCCTTTTCTTTGCACGCTTTACGTTCACTATCCAATACCGGCCAGGGAAATTAAATGTTCTGGCAGATGCTTTATCATGAAGAGGGAACTGAGGAAAAAACTCAACAGGGGCCCATATTCGATCCCAAGGTATTCGCGGCAACCCACATACTGCAAAGACACCTTATTGACGCAACAGCACGAGAACTACAACCACCCCCTGATTCATCCTATGTCCTACAAGAGGGGCTCCTCAAGAAACAAGGCCGGGTTGTCGTCCCTCCCTCCTGCCGGTCCCTGATCCTGTGGGCCCATCATGATGCCCCACTCGCTGGGCACCCGGGACGAGACCAAACCCATCACCTGATCCATCGTTCCTTTTGGTGGCTATCGCTTCGACAAGACATGCAGCAGCACGTAAGTCAATGTACTACTTGTGCCCATACGAAGGTCCCTAGACAAGTCCCTCCAGGCCTGTTGCAGTTGTTAGAGCCTCCCCAAGGCCCATGGCAACGAGTAGGGATAGACTTTATCGTAGATCTACCCCCTTCTCGGGGATATACGACAGTGTGTATAGCCGTAGACCATTTCACTAAGATGGCGCATTTTATTGCCTGCAAGGGGTTACCATCAGCACGGCGAACCGCATTCTTGTTCATCCGACACGTTGTGCGGCTGCACAGATGGCCTCTGGAACTCATTAGTGATAGGGGCACTCAATTTGTATCCCGTTTTTGGAGAGCCTTGTTTATGGCCCTACAAGTCCAGTTGAAACCTACTACTGCCTACCATCCACAGGCCAATGGGCAGGTAGAGCGAGTCAACCAAGATTTGAGTGATATGTAAGATGTTACATCAATTACTTGTAGGACGATTGGTACACATGGCTTCCCCTGGCGGAGTTTGCACATAACAATGCTCTCAACGCTTCCTTAGGTAATTCACCCTTTTATATATCTTATGAGTATCATCCACAGATCGGGCTTCCCGCTCTGACCCTCACCCACATCCCAGCTGCTGGCAGCTTAGTGCAACAAATCCATCAAAATCAACACCAAGACCACACTGGCAGAGTCACGGCAACAATATAAACAGAGTGCCGACCGACATCGTCACATAGCAAGTCCTCTTCAACCTGGAGACTATGTATGGATAGTCCGGCGACATTATCTTTCCGCCCGCCCGTCGCAGAAATTAGATGATAAATATATGGACCCTTACCCTATCCTCAAATGAATAAACAATGTTACCTTCAAGATATGACTTCCTCCACAACTCCGCATCCACCCAACTTTCCACATTTCCCTTTTGAAAAAGGCCCTTAACCCACCTCCAGAGCCTGGCCCAGTGCCAGACCTTCCACCGACGATCTCTGAGAATGATTCCTACGAAGTCCAGGCCATTCTAGACTCCAAAATGCGGCGTGGCTGGCTTCACTACTTAGTCGACTGGATGGGGTTTGGCCCGAACGATCGCTCATGGGAACCAGCATCCCTTGTCTCCGCACCTCGCCTCACCAGATTGTTTCACCGACGCCACCCAGAGAAGCCTAGACCCCCCCCCATGACCCTTGGCCGGGGGTCTTGTGGGGGGGGTGGTGTACTCTGAGGCACCCGCTGGGGCCGCCCCCAGCAGGGGCCCGAGTCTCACACAATGCCGCCAGCGCCCCAGCCCAGCCCCGCTCCGGCCACTCCTGTTCAGCCCCTCAGGGCGCAGGATGACACGGCGGTTGCCAAGCAACCACCACAACAGACCTCTGCAGGGATTCCCCTCACTGACGCAGCGCAGGGGCGGGGCCAGCTCTGCTGTGCCACTCGCTGCGGCTGCAGGCGCAGTGTGGGAGCGGGGCCTTGACTTTATACACCGGCGCTGTGAGAAGCACAGCACCGGTGATCTGATCGAGACTGGCCCCCTGGTCATTTGGAGAGAGCAGACGAGTGCAGTAGTTAAGTGTCTTGTTGTTTCCTTTCCACCCCCACCCCCCTTATCTTGTGCCTTGCAGACTGTGCATGGTTACGTGTGATTACCTGTGTTCTTTCCCATACTGGAGCAAGTGAGACAGTGTGAGTGCGGACCCCTGGGTCCAGGGGCATTATCCCCCTTCCCTCCCTTCTTCCTGGGACCCCGACCGACCTTCCTAACCTTGTTGAGTGTGACCCTTCCTTGGCCCGTGTTTCCTGGGACCCTCCCCTGTGTTTCCCCCCACAAGCCAACACCAGCCTCTCTTCCCCCTCCAGTGAACGTGGTGAGTGGAAGGTGGAGGGGAGGTACCCTCTTGCATAGATTGCTCGGCGCCCTATGATGATATAGGCCTAATCTCTTTGAGATTTCACGGGACGCCACAATATCCTGATGGGCTTATTCCTTCCAAGCAAACCTCACAAGCCAGCCAGAAGGTAGGGCCTCCTGGGAGAGCAACTCGGGGTAGTGTGAGTGGTTTCCCCACCTTTGCCAGCACCTTCCTTCCCTTTTACTCCCTCCCCTGTGACAGTAACTCACCAGAGGAACACCCGAGGCAAGCCATATTTAGACTATCCCATTCTCATCCAGCTTGGATGAAATTTGCCTACAAACAAATATAGCAGCCTCCACTTACTGTCCTGGTGGAGCCTCACTGGCCATGCTGCTGCTCCCAGGTCCCCCTCCCACCTCACAGACACATCCTGCCATTGTTTTGCAGCCTGCCACTATCCCAGGGGGCACCCCTCAATCACACCGCTACAGCTGCCCCCCATTCCCATCTTGCATCCATGGGCTGCTGAAACCAAGGAGCAAGCTTGGACCCCACTGTCTCAGCCCCCCCTCCTACTCTGCTCTTTAGACTCTTCCCCCATCTTGCAGCCAGGGGAGGGGAGGAACTACTGGAGGTGGGGTACGTACACCCTGCCTATCACCTCCCAATGTCCTGGGCTCATGTACTTCTGGAACATGACTTTTAATTGGTGGCTGCAGCACCAATTAGAATTTGTTACAGAAGTGGGTGGGGCCACCTACATTTTGGAAATTCCTCCAGCTGAGCTAGTGTGGAGCTAGGTAGTCTGGCAGCTGTGTTCCTACTCGTGCGACCTCCCTTCTGCCCTTTAAGCACGGGTCTAGCTCTCTGCTGGGCTGCTGTGGCATAGCTTGAGAATGGGTGGGGAAGGGGCTGGCAGCTGTGTTTTCCCCCTCCTTGCATTTAATCTGGATTTTCAGTCATTGATCAGTTCAGTTATAGAGATGAGAGACATTACCTAGCGTGATCATTTCATACAGCAAAATCCCGAAAGACCAGCTGGGGAGAAAGCAGAGGGAGAGGCCAGATCAGCACTGCTGGAGGCACACATCACATAGTCAGTGGGGATTGACAGCCATCTGCTTCCCAACCCCAGCCCTTCCTGTGCCTTGGCACAGTCCTGTAACTCAATGCTACTCTGTGGCTTGCCAGATGGACATCACTGTCCCAGCCCCAGGAGAGTCCCTGTGTCTCCCGAGGACTCCTGTGAGCAGGGGCATAGCTAGGTTAGACTGGGTCCTGGTGCAGAAGGTGGAATGGGGCTCCCTTTCCAGTGGCAAGGGATACAAGTGCAGCAGGGAGCATGGGGCCCCCAGACTTGTATGCCTCAGTGCAGGTGCACCACCCATATAGCTATGCCCTTGCCTCTGAGCAGACGTGGTTTTTCAGAATTAGCATCGTGGAGCCTGCACTGACTTCTGTCACTTCTTCATTTGGGATCACTAGAATCCCTCCATTGTCATAGCCCCTGCCAGCCCCCACCCAGCATTCTATGGGCTTTATTCAGTTACCAGAATAAAGCATGCAAATTAAGTAGATTTGGAGGATATGTCTAATTTGCATATTTTATTGTGGTCAGTGTGTGTGTGGTTGGCACGCAATTCACAGGGTTCTGCCTGCCTCTATCCCATACGCCATTTTTAAATGGACACGGCTGGGGGGCAGGTCTATGTGTGCAGCGAGGAGCGCCAATGCACATCCAGTGAGTGAAGGGATTTAAACAGGCCAGGATAGGTGCATTCTGCATGTGCGCCCCTACCCACACAGAGCATCCCAGATTTTTCCCCAATGGTCCATGCGCGGGCATGAATGTGTGGCGAATGGGTCACAGGAGCCTGCACCCACCCATGCCACCTTCAAATGGGTGCTCGAGTGGGTGGACCCTGTTCCATTTAAAAGCAGTCCTGGATTGTGCTATAATACAGCTCACCCTCATCCATCATATAACTCAGGCGATCTTCAGCTACGTCAATGGATCATTAGCACTGCTGTTGAGAGGGCAACTGCAGTACATACAGGCAAGTGGGAAACAAGGCAGTTTGACCTGTTGGACTTTGGTCCAATGTCAGCTACTCACACGTCTCCCTTTGCTGTGATTGGCTGTTTCAAAATCCTTTCTGGTGGCAGCCACTTGACAGGTACTTTGGCTGCTTGGCTCGCTGACAATGCGCTCCTGCGGTGAACTTCGGCAGCCAGCCCCAGGCCACAGAGCCGAACGCTCAGATCCTGCTGGACAAGGACATTGCGAGCTGCTACGTCCCCATGGATCAGCTTTTGTTGGGCTGTCAGGTAATCCTGAAATCAGAAACCTCGCATTGATGATAGCCAGGAAGCTCTGGGTGAGGTCTGTGCAAGCATGAGAGCTACCGACCTGGGCTGGACTAACAGTTCATGTGGCCATGTGGCCCCTCTCACAGTGGCCAACACCGGATGCTACAGAGGAAAGCGTAGAAGAAGCCACAGGGCAGCCACGCCCCAGGTCTAGCATCAACCTGAGTACAAAGCTTATCCCTGGCTGTTCTAACTAACAGCTGTACCCATCTCTCTTGCTGGAGGATCCCAGCCTATGCTCCACAATTGCAGGTGAGTAAGGACCTGGACTGTTCTGGGTACCTGTCTGTGAGTTCAAACCCCGTGTCTACCATTAGCCTAAGCCTGCATTAGGGCTTGGTTGTGTTTAGCTTGAAGTCAGTGAATAATCCCTTTGTTCTCAGTCTGATGTCTACTTCACTTTGAACAGGTGGTGCAGTGTTTTCCAGGGAAAGGCTAAGGTGCTCAGCTCTTTGCAGAATAAAACCCCTAGCCTTGAAGTGATGAGATCTTGTTTGTCTAGAGGTGCTGCTGGAAACGGATCTCAGGGAGACCATCTAAAGCAGCAGTTACCAGACTGGGAGTTAGCCTGGGAAATAGTTCACAGAATAGGCAATGGGGAAGAGGGCTCCAGTGCCCACCAGAACTGTCAGGATGTGGAGCTGAGTGGAGCCAGGGAATTCACATACATTAAAACACATGTCCTTGCTGCAGGGAAGCACAGTCTCCTGCAGATGGCAGCAGGATGAGCAGGGACCCAGGTTGTTTGCCTTGTGCAGCCACAGTGGGTGTTTTTACACACACATTTCTTCTGGATGTTTGCTGTTACATCCTGAACTTTCTGTGTGTCTAAATCACTCACCCAGATCTTAAACATCTGGATCTTTGAACTTCTGCATAGAACTTCTCCCAGAACTTTTGTGTGCAAAAAGTTCTCCTAGTATACTACTTTGCTCCAGGCAGCTGTGGTCACTTGGTTTCCATGGCAGCCTGTCACATCTACAGCTGCGGCTACTTTAGGCTGCCTCAGGGTAGTGTTTGTGTGGAGAATGCATCCAGGAACTGCCCCAGGACAAGTGTGTGTGTGAAAAATGAATCCGGAACTTACTTATGGACTTGTAAACCCAGAAGATTGAAAAATCTGGAACTTTAACATGTGTGTAAAAATGCTCAATAAGCATGCACCAGGAAAGAACTGTTCAACTGGAAGGCTGCAGGCTGAATCTAGCCTTCAGGAGGGTTCTATCTGACTTGCAGCCTTAACAACATGATTTTATCAAATAAATAAAATATAAGTTTCCAGAATGACATCATGCAATAACAGCTCCAAATGCTACATGTTTAACTCATAGTTTGTGTTGATAATTTTCTAACAGGATTTGACTCTCCTGCTCTATAGAAATAATATTCACTAGCCACACAGTGAGAATGTTTGTGTAATCCAGCCTGCCAGCAAATAGTGGTGAGGCGGTCCGTCCCACAGTGGACAGCCCTGCCACAGGCTGTGGCTCTCTCTGGTGGATACATGGGGACCCATGAGAGATTTCTAACATTAGCCTAAGTGGCTCGGAGGCCATTCAGGCAGGGCCATGTCCATGGCCTAGTATCCTGGTCTGTGATTCCCATGAGGGAGGAGCCAGGATGTTTCCTTTCATGAGGACCCAATTGACCCTTTAAAAATCAAACCAGTTTCTTGGTCTCATCCTCCTCACCTCACCCCACACCCCTCCAAAAACTGTGAAATGACACCTACCAGGCCACTTGCTACCTGGATAGCCATGGTATACGCAAGTCTTCTCTGTCATGTCACAGCCACACTCCGTACTGGTCAAGCTCCACTGCTGGGTCAAAGAGCCAGACACTCAGACAGGGGCTGCTTCACAAAAGTCTTCACTCAGAGGCTCCCATTAACCTCTTTAACCTCAGTTAGGACTGAGAAGCCTCCAAGTCATGACCTTCCCTGGCCCCAGATCAGTGCTGGAACCACCTCAGGACTCAAAATGAGCAAAGAGAAGTCTCTGCTGCAAACACTCATCAGACTAATCTCAAAGCCAATTCCAGTGGGATTCTGTTTGTGACAGTGATCACTCTGCAGGCATATTTGAGCACTTTATCTTTGTCCAGGGCTGGCCCTGAAGTGACAAGGGAAAGTCCATTCTGTGTGGTTCTGTGCAGCTGGGAGAGGGGTCTACTCCATAGGGCTCATAGGTGATTTGTGACCTGTTGATAGTGAGGGGGCACAATTTAAAGGTTGTATTAACCACCTGGCCAGATTAGCCTGCTTTGCTGCCTTCACCTCCCCTCCTCCTCCTCAGCCAAGTTCTGCTGCTGCTGCTGCTGCCAAGTCCTCCTCCCTCGTGCTGCTGCTGCTGCTGCTGCTGCTGTTGTTCCTGTGAGGAAGTCACCCCTCTGACGACTTCCTGCCCACCCAGACAAGTGGGACAATGATGGGAGGAGGACTGGACTCTTAAGTCCAACCATTTAGGGGGCAGGGCTGGACCAGGGAAAATATCGGGGGGGCACATGCCCCTCGTGCACTCCCTACATGTCACCCATGATGGAGTTTATGGAGCTGGGGTGTGTTTGTCTCTTTCCTGGGGCTCCATAGAGCTGTGGAGAGGGGTCTGCTTTGTGGGACTCTGTGGAGGTGCAAGGAGGTGTTCTGTTCTGGGGAGCGAGGGGGTTTGGGGAGGGGGTCAGTGCCTGTTCTGTGGGGCTCTAAGTTGAGGAGGCAGTGCCTGCTCTGTAGAGCAGGGGGCAGGTTCTATGGGCCTCTATGGAGCTAGGGTATGTGTTTGCGGGGCTCTGTGGTGCTGTATTGTTCTAAAACACAGGGTATCAATACTCCTTACGTATGGTGGGAGTTGTGTCCTGCCTGCCCCCTTCCCAGTCTCACCCCCAGGGACAGGCAGCTCAGGTACCTGTCGAGCCCGCCACAGGAAGTCCAGGAGGTTTCCAAGGTTCATGGCTTCCAGGATGAGGCAGAGGGGCAGAGCTTGACTCTGGCACCACAGGGCCCTCACCAGGCCATCGTGGCTGCAGATGTTGAGGTGGAACTTCATCACATCCAGAAAATCATTTCTTTCCTGGGATCCAGCTGGTGGGAACAAACCAGATGCTACTTTAATAGAGACTGGAAGCTGGGATGAAGGGGAAGCTGATAGGAAGCAGGCTAGACTCTGCAGCGGGCTGGGAAATACCCAAGGAGGAGTGGGCAGGAAAGGCAGCAATGAGGGAACTAGACATGATCTTGAATCAAAACCCTGGTGTGAGCTTTTCTCTGACTTTCAAATGAACCCAGCCCCAAACCCTCTTATGTAATGGAGAAACTAAGGGCTCTTTTAGACGAGCGGCGCTCCGTTTCGCGTCGGCGGCGCGCATATTTTGAAACCTCCGTCTGGTCTAATTAGACGAGATGGAAGTGGCTTAATATGCGCATATTACGGCGGTGGCGCATTTTTTAAGTGTGCAAATTAAATACCTCACAGTCGAGGTATTTAATTCGCGCACTTAAAAAATGCACCACCGCCGTAATATACGCATATTAAGCCACTTCCGTCTCATCTAATTAGACCAGACGGAAATTTCAAAATATGCGCGCCGCCGACGCGAAACAGAGCACCGCTCGTCTAAAAGCGGCCTAGGTCTTTTCAGGATGAGGTCCTACCCTCCCTCCTGCCTCTCCTGATGCTTGCTCCTCTCGTGCTGCGACTTGGATATGTGTAATTCACCAGGCAAGCCTGTCCCAAGACTCCCTGGTTTGCCACTTCCCTCCTACAGATCCCTCCCTAGAGCTTTCCCTTCCAGCCCTTTGGAGCTTCATCTGGCTCCACTTTATAAAGGATCAGCTGGGCCGATTAGTGTCAAGATGGGGTGGCTGTAGTGCTGCTGCAGTAAGGGCTGGCTTATGGCCCTGCTCTGTCACACCCCTAAACCTGGGGAAGTGACAGACTGATCCAGAGCAGCGGTGCAACAATAGTCCAGACTGAGGGGAAGGCTGCCCTTCTCCCATAATTCCGCCCCCTTGTTTAAAAAATAGTTTGTTAAAAAGCAAACTTTACACAAAAGAAATCCCACACTTATAACCCCTTTCACATAAGCCAAAATTGATCCCCGTGCTTCACGTTTCCTTTTCACAGCTTTACTACTGGAGTTTCAGAAAAAGTAGCTGGATACTTTTTAATCCAGCCACTTTGACAGTTAAATAGTTGTTTGTTAGGTTGTAACAGTAGCATTAGCAGCATGGCTAGGTAGCTAAACTTTGGGTTTGCTATATTAAGCTCCTGGGTTCTGTTCTCCTCATCCCATTATGTCCCCACCCTGTGCGCTTATTTGGAAAGCAGGGGAGCAGCTGAAGGGTGAAGTGTCTGGAAAAATTCAAACTCCATCTGCTATGCCCCAACTTGGGGACATCCTCAAGGCTACAGCAGACCGGTGGTGCTCTTCCCCTCCCCCTTATAAATTTAAGTGATTGTATCAGCCCTTTAAGGGGCGGAATTTCCCCTATGCCCCAAACTTGGGAGGAGATATAGCCCCACTATCCGCCACCCAGTTCAAGTATAGGAGAGTTCAGATCTGGGAATTCAGTTCTGCCCTTTCTAGGGACAGGAAGTTAAGGTTCATGGCTGGTAGGAGGTTGGTCCCAGGCCGTCTCCAGTACAGGAAGACAACCGTTACAAGGCAACACATCGGGAAGATAGAAAGGAAGCAAAAGGCCAAGATGGCTGCACCAAGAGAATCTAAGGACCTGAAAAACACAAGGGATAATTATAGGAGATAGGAAGAGGTAACATCAGTAAGGAGGAGTATCAGAAAATAGTGCAGACATCAGAAACAAGAGGAGAAGGGTAAAGGCACAGAATGAATTATGGCTTACAAGTTGTTCAAACAAGGGGATTCTGTTGGTATCTTCGTAGGAGGAGGGACACAATGGAAAGAGTAAATCCATTGCTGAATTCAGGAGGAGAGCTAAGCATTGATGAGACTAATGACTTGTTCAGATTGTCAAATTCAGCAGCCAGGAGTTTTGCCTTATACTAGATAGCCTTGCCGTGTCAATTTCACAAGCAGGGACAAGGCTTTGCAGGGGAACTTTGCTTTGTCAATTTTTCGGGCTCCACTATTATGCTGCCACCTCAGGGGCATAGCAATAATAGGGACAGGCAGTGCTGCTGCCCCGGGGCCCACAAACCAAGGAACAGGGCACCTGATGCTGCTGCACCGCCTACCACTGCCCCCTTCCCATTTCTTCCCTATGATACAGTTGTTGTTGGAGTGCCCCATATGCTTGTGACTTCGAGGTTAGTTCCATCAGGCACACAGTAGCCAGGGTAAACGGGGTCTCAGCAGCAACCTACCACACTCAGGAGCCACAGTGCCATGCATGATGTGGGGGTTCTTAAATGTGGCCCGTGCTGCTGAGGCTGGAGCAGAGACCCTGTTTGCCCCGGCTGCTGCTGCTGTGTCCGATGGAGTTGGCTCTGCAGCTCTCCCTTCCTGCTCAGCCCGACAGCCATAGAATGAAAGGCAGGGGGTTTGGGCTACCTCTCCCTTGTCTTGCTTGTGCAGATGCTGGATCTGGCCACCCTCCCCAGGTTTGTGTGTGTGTGTGTGTGTATGAGAGAGAGATCGAGATCTTGCACTGAACTTTGCACT
Source organism: Sphenodon punctatus (assembly GCA_003113815.1). NCBI lineage: Eukaryota > Metazoa > Chordata > Lepidosauria > Sphenodontia > Sphenodontidae > Sphenodon > Sphenodon punctatus. Next base: position 1,828,765 of record QEPC01014534.1, read on the forward strand.
TCTTCACCCCACTAGGAACTCATGCCCTTCCCCCTGCCCTGCACTACCCTACTCCAGCCTTCCCATGCCCCACACTCCTCCCTGTCTCATAACCCTTCCCACAACCTCCCCACTCCCACAGCTTCCCCACACCCACTAGTGCACTCCTCACTAGTGCACCCAGCCTCTCCCTGCCCAGTGGACGGGAGGAGGGATCCCTATTCCATTTTCTGCACCTGGGCCCATCCCAACCTAGCTATGTCCCTGTGCCACCTGATGGAGTCCCCATGTTGGTCAGTGTCCATAGGGTGGCAGCATAAACATGCAACAGTATGAAGATTTGCTTATGCTGCTCCACTACAGGATAAGGTTGCAGCAAGTGCCATGGAATCAATTCCCCCACCCTATGGATAAGGTAACCTAGAAAGCATCTGTTACACTCTTGCAGACTTATCCCATATTCCTTACTCTGTCTTTGCCTTGTTTTGTAGCAATGCATTAACACACCTGCTCATTCCCCCGCACTTTAATGTCCCCTCCCCATCCCTACCTGCCTGTGGTATTTCTCACAATGCAAAAGGAATGGAGGTGTTCTGTCCCTGCATGCAGTGTTCTGGAAGCAACATGGAGTAGAGGAGGGAATCCCAGCTCCAGGACTCTGTGGCCACTTTCTATGGTCACCACCACTCAGAGATAGGAAGTGGCAAACAGTAAATGGTGTTTCCAGGACTGACGCTTAATCCAGATTAATCAAATTGGTTGACAGAGAACAAGGGCTCACCAATGAGCATAGAAAGCGGAAAGGATTATTGTGTTCAGTTTGGGGCACCACACTGCAAGAAGGACGCTGACAAGTTGAAAGAGATTCAGAAGAGGGCAACTAAGATGATGAAGAGGCTGGAAGATGAGTCATATGGTAATTTCAGACATTACAGGATCGCAGTCAACCACCCTGAATCACAGTGGATTCAGGATGGTGGCTGTGAACCCGTGAACATCTATTTGTTCCCAGCCAGATGTTCACCACAGTGAACACTCAGCCGGGATCAAGAACATAAAAATGGATAATTTTATTAGGAAAATACAATCCACTGCCCTACATATATGTGTTGTGTTAATAATAAATTAGTCTACTAAGGCACCAAATAAATCCTTTGGAAAAGCTTCTATATTCTGTCTGTGATTTTTTTCACGATATGAGCCCAGGGCCGGCCCCAGGGTTTGTGAGGCCATGTGCGAAGTCTTGGTGCGGGGCCTAATTTGCATAATTAGGCCCCACCTAATTTGCAAATGTATAAATTTACATAAAGCTTACTCCCTCTGGACAGAAAGGATTCCCATTCTCCACCCCTCCGAGCAACCATGGAGAAGCATGGCCTCCTAATGCTTCCCCCCCCTCCCCAGCTGAGTGTCTACCACCACTCCCCAGGAGTGGTTCCACTGCAGGGGCAGCCAAGCGGGCAGTGACACAGGCACAGAGAGACTGACTGTGTCCACTGCCTTACTGGAGGAGGGGCCAGGGGGTGAGCTTAGCCAGTCTGGCCTCCAGGGCCTGTTGCTTCTTGCTGCCAGTGCCGCCTGTGCCTTGTGCACGCATGCGGTGTGACCAGTCCAGAGGTGCTGCTATCACACACACAAGACACCCAAAATGCAGCTAGCTTATTAAGCGCATTATGCCATGAAAAGAGACATATAACCAGTTCAGTTGTGCCCCCATAATCAGTTCATGCTGCCCCCACCCCATAACCAGTTCATTTCTGCCCCCGCCCCCATATAATCTATTCACGCTGCCCCCACCCATAACCATTTAATTTGTGCCCACGGGGCAGCGTGAATTGATTATATGGGGGTGCAAATGAACTGGTTATGGGGTGCGGGTTTAAAGACAGTATTCCTGTTAGCAATAACTTCATTAAGAAGAGTTAGTGAAATAGCAGCCATAATAATCTCAGAACCATATTTGCAGATTTATTTTCCAAGACAGAATAGATATTGCTTTACATCCTAAATTCCTACCTAAGATAGTATAAGTAAGACAGTTGTGAGAATGTGGCCCTTTTTACACGGGTCTCTCCTCCCAGCCGTAAACACGCAGATTTCTGTGTGTTCATGGGTGGGGGAACCCCATGTGAATGACGTGGTGCACGCGCCCATGGTGAGTGGGGGTGCGTGCGCGCTCGCCTAACACGCATCCCCACTCACCCCCCCACTCATCCCCACGCACGGAGCAACCGGGGGAAATGGTGGTTACTATGTGGGTGTGGATGAGTGGTGGGTGAGTGGGGATGTGTGTGCAGCTGTGTGCATGCCCCATCCATGCACTGGCGCGCCCACGGACTCCCCACCCGGCGGAGCCATGTAAAAATATCATGTGAGGAGCCACTCGAAGAAGAACAGAAGGTTGCTACCTTGCAAACAAGGTTCTTTGAGATGGCTCCGAACATTCTCACAACACCCACCCTTCCAGCCCCGCATGGAATTCTTTTCTTATATTTCTAGAAAGGGTTGAAAGGAACTGTCATTCAGAGGGGGAGGGTTCTTTTTATACCAGAGGAGCTCAAGACCATCATGTGGTCTATTATTTGAACAGGGTGAGCGCGCACAACCCAGTTGTGAGAATGTTGGGAGCCATCTCGAAGAACCTTCTTTACAAGGTAGCAACCTTCTGATCAGCACGTGGGGAGGAGCTGTTTGTAAACAGCCTTATCTCCCAGCCCGATCCAGTGTCCCCGCTGCTGCTGCTGCTGCTGCAGCAGCACTACTAGAAGGCAGAGGCAGGTGAGGGATGGGGTCTGGAGCCAGGGAGGGGAAGAAGAATCACTTTCTGGGGGAGAAGCTGGCTGCAGCCTGCTGCCCAGCCAGGCAAGTGCGGGGCCCCAGCTGCCTGCGGGGCCATGTGCGGCCGCACATGTGGCACATGCCTGGGGCCGGCCCTGTATGAGCCCACCGAAATATCCCAACCAATTTAAGCATTCAAAGTTCAACAAAAAGTTTCTTAAACATCAGGTCACTCAGAAAAAGGGACAAAATTCAAAGGGGTTATCACAAGAAAGACCACCACCATTTTCTCTTTTCAGAAATACATATAAGGTCATATGAAAAGCAAGTATTTTTGAAGTGTTCACACTGCTGCAAAACTATTATATATAAGAAGCCTGCAAGCAAAGCTTTTGGAAAACCTTTTAAATTCTGTTTGCATGTATCCCCCTACTGCACTTAGTCAACGCACAAAATATCCATGTCAAATATCCAAACTAAATAAGACAAATTATTTTTAAAAAACAAAGGAAAAATATAAAATTTATCCAAAAATATATTCAGTCAACAAACACACAATATCAAAAACAAAAAATTAAAAAGAGCCAAAAATATATTTAAAATATCCAAACAACCAAATATTTTAAAAAATCCAACAACCCCAAACTAAAAAATAAATCCAAAATAAAATTTAAAAGTACATTACTGAAGGAGAGGAAACAATTAAAAGGGGCTGCACCATAGTGAAAAGCAATAAAATTCAGGGGGGGAAATTAAAATAAAATTAAAATAAAAAAGAATTTTTAAAAAAATGACTCACCAAAGTAGAGTCTGGGCCAGCTTCTGGACTGGCCCAGACCGATTTCAGACTGCTGCTGTGTCTTCTGCTCTCTTCCCATCTCCCCCTCACCTCAGGGCTGTGTGGTTTTAGGGAACTTGGAAAAGGCACCCTAAAACCATCTCGATTGGCTGGGTTCCTCTGTAGGAACCAGTGTCTTGGTACCCTGGCCCCTCTTCCAGCCTCTCCCCATGCCACAAAAGAGCATGCTTCCCCAGGCAGTCCTGCCGGACACCTGGAGAATGCTCAGCGTCTTCAGGGCCATGCTGCTAGCCTCCTACTCCCCCACTTTTGGGCTGCTCTGGGCCCAGCCCACCTCCCCTCTGCACATGTGCGGATACATAGGGACTAGACTAGGCTGCCCCTACAACAGCCAATATGAAGCCTGGGATTGGGTGCCTGTGCAGTAGTACAGTTTGCTGCTCTGTGCTATTGCATCCGCGTACACGGTCACTGTTATTTTTGATCTCTGGAGCTGCTGGACTACATTTCCCTGTATGCTCCACAGAGCAAAGATGGCAGGAACAGTGTACGCACGTGCACTAGCACATAGTAGCAATCTACCCTATTGTCACGCACCTGGTCTCAGGCTTCATACCAGCTGCCATAGCAGCAAACTCAGGGGTGGCCACCAGTGGCCAGCAGCAGCCAGCAGGTTTGTGGGGCCACAGGGGCCATGGGCGGGGCAGTCACCCAGACTGACAGGCCAGCTCTGAGGATTATATAGATTGTTTTCTTAAACTCAGGGGTGGCCTACAGTGCTTTGAGTTATGTTTCAGTTCTACAGAAAACCATATTAAATTCTGTTTATCAAAGAATGCATCTACTTAATACGTATCTTTTTGTTGTCGTTCTGTCCATCAAAGTAAACCCCCAAATCCCATAGTAAACCCCAAAATCAAAGTAAACCCCAAAATTAGGAGTCATTTTTTGGCACCGATTTTCACCTGGTTTGTTGCTGTTGTAATAAACAGTGATAAACTCCTGGGAAAAAGAAAAAAAAATAAAAACTGAAAATGAAGACCCTTGATACATGATACACTGCTCCCAGCATGGCAGCACGGCTTCCAATGCATGAGGCTGTGGGAGTTGGCAGAGCTTCAGACAGGTAAGAAAGACAGCCCCTAGTAGATTCATTAGCCACAGCAACATTTAAATACGTAGAAAAAGACTCTTACAACAAACTGGAGGTTCAGGATTTAACCCCTTATTGCCTACTTCCATGGAGCCATTAGCAGGTTAACAAACCAGTATTTTAGCTAATGTGAGTTAATTAACTCAGCTAGGGACAGGAAAAGTCACTTAATAATATGCAAGATATCATGGCAGGGGAAGGAGGAAGCTACCCCGTGCTACTGTGCTCCACACCAGCTTTTGAACGTGCTAGTAGCTGGCCAGATGCGTGGACTGCCATCATCTTGTGGGGTGAGAAGGGAGCTTTGCAGGGGCCAAGGGGCAGTTCTAGGTTGGAATGGGCCCCAGTGCAGGAGATTATTGCCCCCCCTCACTCCCCTCCCACTAGCAGGGGACACAGCTGCACCAGGAAACATGGCCCCCAGTGTGTGGGCCCTGATGCAGAGGCACCATCTATAGCTATGCCCTTACAGAAGAGCTGTCCCCCTCACTCTGGACTGTTGTGACTCCCCTGGGTCACAGCTTTCCTTCAACTGCACCCCCCCCCCCCACCCTACCCCACCATGGATACTCCCAAGCAACAAACCAGTGCCTGGCAGCAATGGAGATCCCAACCTCTCCACCTCCTACCTGCAAGTGTTCTCACGACCATAGCTTGTGGCACCCCCGGAGGGGCCGTTCCATGGATGGTGGCTTGGAAAACTGGCCCATATCATCCAGCACACAAGAATTGTCCAACCTGGAGGCTTTTGTCTTTGGGCAGCTCCCACTTTGCTAGAAAGGCATCTGTGGAATTCTGGGTCCCTCCAGCAGTAGGTGCTGCAGGCAGTGAGGCATTCATTGTTCCCTTGGTTTGGGAAATCCTCTGCTGGAGAAAAATGATGTGTCTGTTCTCAGTGCCCACAGGGCCAGCTTACCCACTAAGACAATCTGAACACCCTGCCTTAGGGAAGTGGCCTTCTGGGTCCGCGAGGATGCCTTCAGAAGGACGGCTAAGCCCTGCAGCTCCAAATTGCTGCAGATTTTGGCAGGGAGCAGGATTACCCTTGATTCATACTGAAAGCTATAGTCGAGGGGATTCACTGCAGATGTGTGCCGTGTCCCCTCTATCCCTTCACCCCTGTTCTTATTTGACAGATTAAAGGGCAGGGCTTTGCAGGGTTAGGGGGCGGGACTGTTCATACTCCACTGCTTACCTAAGTGCAAACTAACCCTTGTAGTAAATAACTCCACACTTCCACAAGGCACTCCACACAGCAGTGTTGCCAACTCACAAATTTATCACAAGAGATGCAGTTTCTAAGCCTGGTTAGTGATCTCACGATTAGTGTCACAAATCTCGCGAGATTGGGAGTAGAGCTGATTACTGCAGGGTTGCTGGCTTCTGGTCCAGTGGCTACTGTCTACTCACTGCTCCCTGGCTTCCTCTGCATTCTGCAGTTGAGTTTGCTCTCTGCATTCCCAGTCACAATGCACTCTGCAGGGTTTAGCTGAGACCTGAAAAATTATCTGAGTGGGGAGGGGAGCAGGGAAACCTCTCCCCAGGTATGTGCAACACATTAATCAGTCCCTGTTTCCAGGGGGACTGATATCAGGGCAACATACAGCACACACCTGATCACCCTTCCTGGGCTCTGGGAGGACTGAAAGTGAGGAAGGAGGAAAAGGAGGGGAGCACAGCAAGTGGAGCAGCTTCTCTCCCCAGTACTGCCAGCTCCTGTTCTGCTCCCACTGAGCTGTTAGTTGGTTTAAGTTTGAAAAAATAGCAACTCATGATTTATATACCAAATGTCTTGATTTTTAAGAGTTTGTTTCTTGTTTTATGGGACGGTGGAGTTAAGTTGACAACACTGCCACCTCCACAGACTGTCCATGGAGCAGCTGGGGGCAAAGGAGATTTACCCAGGGCCTGGGACAGTATTGTGTGGACAGGGCCTGCAGGGGGGAAGAACCTATCTAGAGCGTTGAACCCCAAAGAGGCTGAGCAACATCCTTACCCTTCAGCAGGAAAATGGGCTCTGCCTCCAGGTCTGGCTTCCTACGACATGTCTTCCAAAAGATGAGCCCCACAAGCAGAAGTGTGGAGGCAGCCAGGAGGGAGGGGACGACGATCACTACCGCGTCCATCCCATTGCCATCTGCAACAGAGAGCAGAAGGAAATGAAGCTGCCGGCAGGACCTTCTGCCCCATCCATCCAGAGCCAACTCTGTCTGAGCAGTATTACTACCCCGGCCATGGGACTCTTTTTAACCCTGTGGTCCCTGGTGCTGGTGACCTGCTTGCTGCAAGCCTGGGAGGGACTCATGACCATCCTTCTCGTCAGGAGTCTGAACTATTTAATGAACTATCCGGGCAGCCTGATGCCACCTATGTCTGGTAAGGGGAAAATCACCGACATTTCCTGAATTAGGTACCAGCTCTCTGGACAGGAAAGTGTCCTACATTCTACACAGCCCCTGCCTGCCTCCAGAAAGGGATGGTCCCTCCAACACAAATAATTTAAGACGAATGCAAACTCAGCATATCAAAGAGCAATAGGCCTCGAGAAAATGGATTTCCCTGTGACACAGAGGAGGGCTGAAATCTCAGTAAAAATTCCTAATTCAATAGTTCCTGTGGTTTTTGCCTTGTGTGATCCTTTTTTCGGACTTATAGTTCCATCACCAACAAAAGACAACAACAAAACCATGCAACATATATGAACTTTAAAAAGGAATGTGATCCCACTGGCAAATAATCCCACTTGGGATTCCCCCTTCCCCCCATAGTTTGGGAACCTCCCTTTGGAGCTGATGTGTATCAGCTTTTCATATAACGATGTTTGATTGTGAGTCATTGTAGAATGAGTTTTGCATTCTCTGAGAAGTCAGGCAGCAGCTGCAGGACACTACAGAAGTGGTAAAGAGATGGGCAAAGTATTTTGATGACTGGGTGAAAATGTCCCACCCCCAACTGGATAAACTGGCGTTTGTATGTCTACCTAGCATTTGTATGTTCGTGCGGCCTCCCCCAGGTGGGGGTGGGGAGCAACGTGCAACTGCTCAGCCGTATTCCCAATGTCACCCGACCTTCCCCCACCATGACAGGCAGCCATGGTTGGGTGCCATGGCAACCCCTTACACAGGGATGAGATGGGGCCGAGAACGGATGTTCCCAACCGTCTTGTCTGCTCTGCCCTGGCCAGGTATGAGCTGGGCGCAGACTGTGGGCCCAGCTGGCTTGTACGAGACGCACATTTTCCGCCCAGCTCCTACCTTGCTGGCCTAGGAACCGGGCCCACATCTGGTGGGCTGCAAACAGACAGCCCACCATGATGCTGGCCCAGCCAGGACGAACCCAGCCCTTCTGGCCATGATGCTCCAAATGTCAAAGAAAAACAGTTTTGGCAATTCCAACAAGTAATGCTCAAAGATGATGCTGAAAGAAATTTATGAGTGGCCTCAAGGGGTGATTTCAGACGTTACACGGCCCCGATTCACCACAGTGGATTCCATGTGGTGGTGAACCGAACAACCACTGCCCGTGGTCAAAAGAAGCTCCGAACAGACGTTACGGGACCGGGACCACGGCAGGGGATCGGGCCGACAGATCACGGCAGCGCAACAGCCGTGCAGCCGATTCCTGACCGTGGTCAAAACACCCACAAGGCACCGGGCAGGGACAGGACACAGACATGGCCACCTGAGGGCAAAGGAAGCCAGAAGGCACAAAAGGGAACGCCCACACAAGGGAAATGGGAAGGGAGGGGGGAGAGGGAGAAGAGCCGGCCAGGTACCACACACAACAGGCACACAGACAACGAGGGCACAGTGGAACACACAGCACAA
>QEPC01014534.1:1845842-1880799 GCA_003113815.1 Sphenodon punctatus
TTTTTACATTGCAGCCATTTTTAAATGGCTGCAATGTAAAAAAATCCGGTACCCCGGAATCCGGTACCCGGTCCGGATTACCGGGTCGAATCCGATAATGCCGGTACGCCCGGTACCGGCATTATCGGATACCGGATTCTACCGGTTTCCCACCCCTACTCTTTGACCACGCTTTCGGAGATGGTCCGGGGGGGAGCTTCGGAAGTGTGGTTGATTTTGACCCCATGTGGGTATTGACTGTGGTGAACATCTGGTGGCTGCCGAACCGCGGGATTGAGCGTGGTTCACTGTGGTTGTGCGTGATCTCGTAACGTCTGAAAATACCCAAGGTCACCCAGGAGTGCCCTCTTGAGTGTATCATCAATGCATAGGGCCCTTCATTTTCAATTCATTTGTTTTTTATTTTTCCCCAGTAATTTATCAGTGTTTGGCCCTTTTCATACAAGACACCCCCCCACCCAGCTCCACGCAGTTTTGCTGAGTGGAGGTGCCCGTGTGAAAGCCATGGGGGATGTGTGGAGGTGCGTGTGCACTCCACCCACCTCCACCCATCTACACCCATCGCCCACGCACGGAGCAATGGGCTCCAATGCCCAATGCTCCGTGGGTGGAGATGGGTGGAGGTGGGTGTGCGCCCATGGGAACTGGCGCACACCCACCTCCATCCACTGTGGCCACACACCCATCCCCCAACCCACCACAGTCCGTTTAAAAACGGTCTTTATTACAACAACAACAAAAATGGGTGAAAACTGGTGCAAAAATGACTCAGGGTGGAGTCATGCATAAACTGATTAAATCTGATGACCATGGGGCCCAGAATATGTATAATGAGCCCCGGATTAGTATTACATGTGAATTCTAGCCCTGCTTTAAATGCCGATGAAATCTAAACTCCCAATCCGCATTTAAAGTGGGGGCTGGAACTCCCATTGACTCCCTCACATGTAACACTAATATGGGGCTCATTATACATGTTTTGGGGTCCTGTGAACATCGGATTTAATCAGCGTACGTGCGAGTCCACCCTCTTCATTTTTCTGGGTAAATATTGGAGTTTACTTTGGTGGACAGAAGAACAGCCAAAAAAAAGTATTAAGTAGATTAATACTTTGATAAACAGAATTCTGTGTGGTTTTAACTCAAAACACTGTATGCCACCTCTTAAGAAAACAATATCTTTAATTCGTCAATAAAAACTTTTCTTTGAATTTACTGTTGGTGATTAAAAACCATTAGCCTATAAAATTTACATTGAATAATTGAGCCAAAATATTTTGCTATATTTAGCTATATTTACCGGTTATATGAAGCCCTGCCAGATGCTTGATATAGGGGCTTCAGTGTAAATTCCAGAAATCCTGCGTAGCGTAGGCTTGCAGCAGTTTTTTTTAAAGTGTCTTCTGAGAGACACTTTAAGGAGTGTTTTTTTTTGTTGATGTTGTTTTTAAAGGAGTCTTCCAGCAGCAGAAGTGTAGCCAAGACAGAGTGGGACTACCAGCTCCAGGGGGCAATTTCCCAGATTCCAGAAGACAGCCCTCCCACCCCAAAAGCTGGACAGAGGGCAACTTTCAGACCTTCCCCCCTGCGCATATTTTGGCCGCGGGAGAGAATGCGCAAGCCAGGATATGTGCAGGGTTTGGCTGGTCTGAAAGTCCCCCCTGCGCGACTTTGACCTCAGCCAAAATATGTGTGGGAGGGGAGGTCTGAAAGTGGCCTAAGAGGAAGGCCTGGCAGAGTTGCCTGTGAGGGGAGGGTGAGCTCCCAGGCCCAACAAGCAGAGGAACCTCCAGCAGCCACACCGTCATCCTCCACTGTGAGTACTTCTGAGAGCCTGCTCTGGGAGGGGCAAACCCCTGGACTTGCTCACATAACCCATTAGCCCATGGTAATAAGGCAAATTCTGTGGGTTTTTTATCAATAGTATATGCTGTTTTAAATCTGCTCTTGTTTGTTTATTTGTTTTTGGCAGACGCCGTAAATAAATTCAATTCAATTCATTAGCCCAATTTGTGCTCTCATCCAACTGCACATGGATACCCCAGTGCAGACCACCGTGGGACAGCTGGCCGTCATGGGGCTGGTGGAGGAATGGCTAGGGAATGTGGGAAAGGAACATGGGGCAGGCTCAGGGGCAGTCACTGGCTTGTGGAGGGGAAACGGGGCATTGGGCTGGCTTAGCGTGTTCACGGGCTTAGGAGAGCGGTCACTGGCTTGTGGGGTGGGAGAACGGGGCTGCTGGAGACTCACTATTTGGGCTGGGCTTCACTGTGCTGCACCTGACTGCAGTGCTGGAGACTGCGGATCTGAGACAGTGGTGGTCTCTGCAGGTTGGGAAGACTGACTATAGGCTCCTCAAGCAGGCAGCTTAAGCTGAGAGAGAGCAGCCTGGCTCTGAGCTGGATATGTTCTGAAGTTTCTGGAGTCCAGCTTGAAACCTACCATGGTTTAGGGAAATTAGGGGTTCACTCTGAACCCAAATACAAACACAGCCCTAGCATTTGTGTTTCAAATCCAAAAGCTGAACAAGGCTTGAACAGCCCTAGACTGCAGACACAGCACCTGGGCAAAACCTCTAATAAACATCCATCTCCCTTGAGCTCTCTGGCTTAAGAGTCCATATTCTCCATACTTCTGGGTCCATCCTGAGAGTCCTCCCTATTAATGCTGCTGCAGCCCAGCTAGAGAGTAAGGGGCAGGCGGAGGAACAGAGAAGAGAATGCTTGTGGAAACCTGCTGTTGTTTTACATGCTGCAATGGGAGCTGAGGTACTGTGGGTGCTGAGCACTGACAAACCACATTGGCTTCACAGTACAACCCTTGTGTCTTGGCATCAACCCTGTGATCTGGGGTTAGGTTATAAGCATGAGCATAAAAACAGGGAGCTAGAAATGTGCATGCTAAGAAGACACTGCAGAGAGGCCCCCGTGAGAGCAATTGCCCAGGACTTACTGTAGGGAGAGTCTCCAGTGGTGGTGTTGCAACGAGAGTGCTGGTTTGCCATAGGCGAAGGTCTTCCCTGACTGTGTGTTGCTGTGCAATGGATATCCCCCAAATACCATTCAGTCTGGCCTCAGTCCCAGGGTTCCTGGCAAGGAAGCCAAGTTTGCTTCAGGGAGTAATCGGAGCAGTCTGCAGTTCGAATGCCTCCTGTAGCTCCTCCAGCTGCTCAGATAATCGGGAAGACCGCACCACACCTACCTATACCATCCCAGCACAGCTCCTGGGGGCACAGGGCGGCAGATGGGTTGGGAGGCACGTTACATGAACTGGGCAAAGGTTTAACAGTGGCCTGGTTTATGGCAGCAGATGTCACACTCAGGTATCACACTCACACTCAAAGTCATGGGCTCAGTGATGGGTCTTAGCTGGCCCTGGCCCCTAAGAAAAACTCAGTCTTGCTTCCCCATATTGGTGCCCTGTTTTTCCCTGGCTCCATGGATACAGCATGGGAGCAGGGTTTGCAATCTCTCAAGTTTATTTCCCCCTTTCTCTGCAGAAAAGGAACTGCTGAGTGCAAAGGTTCCTCCCAGAACCCTTGGAACTTGCCAAGTAATCTCTGCAGCTGAGCACCGTGCACATGCCATACGGTGCCCTTGATCTGTGCCCTGTGCCCTCAATCTCTAGCTGCTGGCAGGACGACCTGGCACACCCAGACAGGGCAGCTCAACCAGCACGCTCAGCTAATTGTCACCAAGGAGGATTTGTAGTGGGGTCTGCCCTCCCAGCTTCACCTTGTCATGCGGAAGCTTGGGGGCAGATGTCTGGGGATGAAGAGTCATTGCTTAACCCACCCTGTCACTCCAGGGGGGCAACTAGTGGGGCTCTAGGGGTCCTGCTGCTCCCTGGTCCTTGCCTATGGACACATCCTGGGACAGACACACGTCCCTGTTTTGCAGTCTCTTCTCTCCATGGCTGGGCACTGCTTTCTGCCTGCCCAGGGTCCTCTTCGTGGTTTGGGAAGAAGGCAGTGCTTTGTCCCTACTCTTTTTCTCACCTTTTCCCTACAATCTGGCAGACGGCAGCACTAGCTTTCAACGAATGAGTATGAGGAGCAGCGACAGCAAGGGGTAAGGGAGGGGAACAGCAGAGAGTATCTCTGGAATCCTCCTCCTTAATCTTGGGCCATGTTCTAAAAAAACAAGGTAAACAAATTATTATTATTATTATTATTATTATCCTGCCCCCTCCCGGCAAAGGTCGCTTGGGGCAGCGTACAATATAGTTACACTATAGTTTGTAACAATAAACCAGTTACTTCAGTTTACCTCTGTTCATTTAATTAAATCAAAATCAAGTTTCAAGTTCTTTATTTGCTGTGACCCATAGGCCTTAGCAATGTAGTGATACAAAAAGATTAAATACAAATAATACAAAAGGCAAATAACAAAAAAGTAATACAAAACAGATAAACAACAATACCAACAAATCATAATAAAATACTCATCTCTATACAACACAGAACTATGCGCCATTAAAACATTTACAAAACATCAAAAATAATATCACAATTGAATAAATCCCCCGAATATTTATTACTAAAATACTAATACCTAATTTAAAAGCAACATAGGATGCCGAGACCTTATAGCAGCAGCCTTAGTGGCAAAAGGAACTATTTTATTAATAATACCCCCTTTTTTTCTTATAAAAGGGGTAAGAATATAGGAAATTTTGTCATGAGGACATGTTTACATCAAAAATCTTTTTCACAAAGGACTTTATCTAGTGAGAAATTCCCTGTGGTTGCGTGTGTCACCGTCACGTCTGGCCGCTGACCATGGCCCGGAATCGGTGACCGTGCTCGCTGCCGATTCCGGGCCATGGTCAATTTCCCGGGGGTGGGCAGGCGCAGTGGCCGTATTGGCCACAGCGCCCGCCCGTCTTCGGAAGGGCGGGCAGCTGGGGGAACATGGGGGGGGGGCAGGGCTATGTGGCCGCATATAGCACCGCGCAGCCCCGCCCCCTCTCCAGATTCCCTGCCGGGATCAGCCGGCATGTCTGTTGACGTGCCGGTATTGATCCTGGCGGGGAATCAATAGGATGATTCCGTGATGGGGCGAATGCCGTCCCGTCATGTCTGAAATCACCCTCTGTCACAAAGAGAAGCCTTTTGGATTACTATGCTTGATACTGTTCAACCTACAGGCCTAAATGAGCTCTTTGATTGTGCATTGTAAAACTCTTTATTGTTGTAACTCTGTTAAAAAGGAGCTTCATTAATTATATGAAATATTTTTTGTATACTGACTGTAAGGGTCTTTTGTTTTTCCAAAGAATGTTTTCTACTTTTTACTTTTTGAGTTACCTAATTATTTATTAATTATTAGTTTCTTATACCTTTCTTTTGTGTTCTTCCTGTGGCAAGACACCTGTAGTTATTTGTTATAAGGGTTTTTCACTTAAACCCATAATCATATACCTGAAAGCCATTCGATTTATTGGGCTCATTGGCTCACCACTTTCTCAAAAGGTATATACTCAGTCCCTTTTGAGACTGTAAAACATCTTTCTGCTTTTCTGAAAACATTTCCTTAAACAATGGGTGATTTCAGATGTTACGGGCCCCATTGGCCCCGTACCGAAATCACCCCATTCATTCCCCGCCGGGGTCACCCCGTCACACCGTAACAGACGTGCCGGGGGGATCCCAGCGGGGAATCTGGGAGGGTGCGGGGCCGCGCGGTGCAACGTGCAGCCGCACGGCCCCGCCCCCTCCACGCTCCCACCGCCCGCCCTCCGGGGAGACGGGCGGGCGGCAGGGCCAATGCGGCCGCCGCGTCAGGCCGGATTCACCACGGCCTGGGATCCCGCCGGGGATCCTGGGCCGTGGCGCCCGGCCAGACGTTACTTTTTTTTGGTCCCCGCTGGGGATCTCTTTGACCACGCTTCCCGGGACATTCCCCCCACTAGCCCAGGAAGCGTGGTTCAAATTGACCCCATGCGGGTATTGACCGTGGCAAACATCTGGTGGCCGCCAAACAGACGTTCGAGACACATTGACCACAGGTGCGTATTCACCGTGGTTCACTGTGATCTCGTAACGTCTGAAAATACCCAATGTATCTTTATGAACCTCTGGGGCATTTGGTATGTATAAGAATTACTTTGTTTTAACCATTTTGTAATTTATTTTGATCTTTTATGAGAGTTTAGTGTCATGACTCAGTTTCCCTGACTTGCAGCTCCCACTGGATCAGCTCTCTCCCTCGAACTAATTGAGCCTGTAACGGGGGAACCTTCTTGTCACCTTTTCAACCATAGAGTTTCCCAGTACAGACTCTTTCTCTCTAGTGTTTCTTTGGGCTAGTGTTTCTTTGGGCTTTTCTTCTAGCACCCTTTGTTTTAAGAGGTCTCCTTTCAAGTTTTCTGAGAGATTTAGTTTTCTGAGCTCTAAATCTTTGTGGTGACTAAGATATATTTTTTACAGTTTTTTTGCCCATAGATTTTAAAAAAGCATGTTGCATATTAGTGTTTATAAGAGATTTTATTTCTCTGTTTATTGGTATTGTATTGCATTTTGTCTAGACTTATATCCTCCTGACAAAGCTGCTTCTGAGGACTGAGAGAATAGAAGTTTTTCGGAAGACTTTTCTGTGGACTTCTTCTTATACATGAAAAGAATTATCTATACGTGGAGCCTTTTTAGTCGCTGCTGATACACTTTTCTGTTGATAAATTTGTGGCACTTTTTGCATGCATACTGTCATAAGGAGATACTGGGCTACATGTACAATGAAAACAGACATGATGCTAACCACCCTTTAACCACCCTTGGTAGTTATTTATGCATGTTGCAGAGCTGCATAGGGCACCAATACAGCCCTGTAACATGCATAAATAACCAACAAGGGTGGTTAAAGGGTGGTTAGCGTCACGTCTGTTTTCACCCGTAGACTACAGGGCTAACAAATATGTAAAGGTAAAGGTTAAACATGTATGTAAGGGGAAAGCTGAGAACTGGAAACTCACTTCATGCAATGGAGAAATGCAAAGTCATGCCGAGTGTGTATTCAGAAAAGGCATAAACACATGTGCAGACACATAGACCATTGAGTTGCAAATGGATTTCTTCCTGTGGACATGACTGAAAGCACAGAGGCACCTGGCGGGAAAATCAAACAAAGGACCCTGGAAAGGTACTTAAGGGGGAAGACAAGACAAAGAAGGAATCTCAGTTGGTTGAGATCAGCGTGTTGAGCTTCCTCTGCATCATCATATCTTACCAGCCAGAGAAGGGCTGCTCCAAAGGAACTATGAAATAAGAAATATTGGAAACTAAGACTGATACCCAACCAAGCTTTCCATCGCTGGCTGTGACATGAACTGAAATACCCTTGGACCTTGATTAGGGTAAGCCTAAGTCAGGTGAATCCAAGTACAGATAGGAATGCGTTATTGGTTATGTTATTTTGATTTCTGTACTCTCGACTATAATCTTGTACTGCATGCTTATTCATGATTTATTAATTTAACTTTTTCTTACTGAATTTCATATGGTCTAGTGGAATTGCTAATCCTAACATTGGCGGGACACAGTTTGGGGTTAATTCTGTTTTTACAAACACAGACGAACCTAGAGAGAAAGAGTCTGTGCTGGGAAACTCTATGGTTGAAAAGGTGACAAGAAGGTTCCCCCGTTGCAGGCTCAATCAGGGTATTTTCAGACGTTACGAGATCACGCTCAACCACAGTGAACCACGCTCAAACCCGTGGCGGGGCCAAAGGGCCCTGAACATCTGTTCGGCGCGCGCCAGATGTTCATCACGCTCAATACGCACATGGGGCCAATTTCAACCACGTTTCCCGGGCTAGCCGGGGGAATATCCCGGGAAGCGTGGTCAAACGGACCCCCACCTGGAACCAACAAAAAGTAACGTCTGGACGCCAATCCCCGCGCGGAACCAAAAAAATGGAGCCCCGGCCGGGGACGAGGCACGCAGCGTCGCTGCCAGGCAACCAGCACCAACACAAACACCGGAGGGAGATTTAAAGCGAGAGCAGCAGCAAGCAAGCGTGGCGGGATGGAGCGAGGAGGGAAGCGGAAGAGACCGGAGGCACGAGCAGCGACAGCGGCGGCACAGGAGGCGGAGGACGTGCAGCCAGGCCCAGCGATGCAGGCGGAGGGGGCACAGGTGCAGGAAGGGGGCACACGGGAGCACCCGACCAGGGAGGCGCCCCGGGAACACCAACCACAGCTGCAGCCGGGTCGCGCCGCCCCGGGGACAGCGGCCGGAACAGGCCCACAGGAGGCACCCAGGAAACGGGTAAGGGCACCCACTGGGAGGGGAACAGGGGGCACAGGGGAACCCCCTGTGGAGGGGGCCGGGGGGACCCCGGGCGGAAGGCAGGGGGGCAGGGGGACCCCGGGCGGAGGGCAGGGGGGCAGGGGGCCCCCGAGAGGGCCCACACCCTCACCCAGCAACCAACCACCCCCCTTCCCCCCCCCAGACACGAAAGTCGGCCCGGGCGGACGAGCCCCAGGAGGAGCCCGGCCCCCGGCCCCTGGAGGCGCACCCCCAGGAGGAGGTGGAGGAGGAGCACAGGCAGGTGCAGCAGGAGCTGCACCGGGAGGAGGAACAGCAGGGGCCCAGCCGGAGGAAGGCCTATCACAGAGGGGGACAGTGGGGCCTCCAGGAGACCCGGGACTTCATACGGATCTGGGGGACCCTCGAGTACCAGGTGGAGCTCGCAATAAACCAGCGCAACGAGCATGTCTACCGGGACATCGTGCGCGACATGGAGGCGGCGGGGCACGAGCGCACTGTCAACCAGTGTCGCTCGAAGGCCAAGGAGCTCAAGAGGGGGTACAAGGCCCTCAAGGACAATAACAGCCGCTCCGGCCACGGGGCCCGCACCGCCCCCTACTACGATGCCCTGGACCGCATCCTTCACATGAAGGGCTCCATAGTTGCCCCACGCCTGGTGGGCAGCGCTGTGGTCCAGGGCAGGGAGCGGGCCGAGGTACCCCCTCCCCTCGCCGCCCGCCCGGTAGACACGAGCTCAGGGGACCCCCACCCCCAGGAGGACCACCCGGGACCCGCAGAAGCCCCAAGGCCCCCCCCCAGCAGCAGCCCGGAGACATCCCAACGCCGGGCCGGCCAGGCGGAGTCGGAGGTCGGCACCTTCACCACCCTCAGCCAGTGGTCCCAGGGGGAGCACTCCCAGGGTGAGGCGCCGGCCTCCGAAGGCTCGGAGACGGACATAGAGGGTAAGCGGGCCCCCAGGGCAGGGGGGGGCACGACCAGGGGGCCGGTGGCAGGGGCGGGGGTGGGGGCCCTGCTGCAGGGGCCACAACCAGCCCCCTTCACCCGCTCCCCCCTCTCCCGCCCGCAGGACATGGGGAGCCCCAGGACCGGGCCAGCGAGACGGTGCAGGCCCCCGCGGAGGGCACAGGAGAGCAGGTGCCGGACCCAGGTAAGGCGGGAGGGCTGGGATTGCGGGAGGGCCCCCCGGGCGCCAGCCCAGGGGGGCCTCTGGCCTCAGTGGGGGAGGGGGGGCAGGGGGCCCCGGGACCCGACCCCGCTAGGGGACAGGGCCCTGCACTGACCCACCCGCCCATTTCCACAGGGCAGCCCCCGCGCGCGGCGCCTCCGCCGGCCGCGGCCCCAGCCCAGCGGATGCGGGAGTACCGGGCGCGGGTCCGCAGGCGCAGGGAGGAGCAAGCGGAGGACATCGTCCGCAGGGCGGAGGAACAGGGGGAGCGCATGATCGCCTCCGTGGACCGCATGGAGGCGGCCATAGAGCGGTCCATGGAGAAGGCCCTGGAGACAGACCGCCGGCTGGAGGCGGAGGTGCGCCTGGAGCGGAGGCGGGAGCGCCGGGAGCACCAGCGGCAGCAGGGGCTGCTCAGGGGCCTCCGGCAGGACATACAGGGCATGGTGCGGGAGCACAGTGCCAAGATGGACAGGTCCCACGACATTGGGACCTCCCTGCTCCTGCATGCGGGCACCATGTGTGCCTACGTGATGGCCGGCGCACCTCCGGGCGCCCTGCCCGCCCAGGTCCCCATGCCGGGCCCCTCGGCGCCCCCGGGCCCAGCCCTGCCGCCCCTGGCGCCCCCCCGGCCCCAGGGCCCTCGCATGCGCCTCCCAGTGCCCCCGGGCCTCCGGAGGGTCCAGCCCCCCCGGGGCGCGACCGGGGCACCGGGCACAGCTGCCCATCCGCCGCCCGGCCCCCTGCCGGGGCCGGGACCGGCCCAGGACACGGCAGGGGACACGGACAGTGGGGGGGAGGGGAGCTCCCAGAGCTCGGTGGGCCCAAGCGGCCGCACGAGGGGTCGGCCCAGGAAACGCGGGGGGATGGTGGGAAGGGGGGGAGGGGGAGGGCCACATGAGGGCGGGTGGTGGACGGGGTCACGGGGACGGGGGTGGGGAGGGGGCACAGGGTGATTGTGTGCACTGTGTGGGCAATAAAGTGTTGTAAAGAGACAGTTGTCCCCGGCCCGTTTGTGGGGGGGACAGGGCTGTGGGACCGCGTGTACAGGGGCATGGGCACGGAACGGGGGGTGGGGCCCCCAGGGGCGGGAAGGCCCTCACAGCGGGCCCCCCCGGGCGATGTGGGTTGCAAGGGCGTTCCGGATCCTTTTGGCATACCGGTACTCCCGGGGGTTCCCTGCGTTCACGTACAGGGGAACAGGACCGGGGGGCCGGTGGGGCTCGGGGTACTCCAGGGCCGCCCCCTCGGTCTCGCACACATTGTGCAGAACGCAGCAGGCACCGATCACCAGGGCGGAGGTGGGGACGGTGAAGTCCAGGCGGCCAGCTAGACTCCTCCAGCGCTGCTTCAGGGCCCCGAAGGCACGCTCCACCACGGTCCGGCTCGCACACAGGCGGGTATTGTATACCTGCTCCGCAGGGGTGCTCGGGACAGGGTAGACCTTCATCAGCCAGCGGGTCAGGGGGTAGGCGGGGTCCCCCAGGATGCAGGGGGGCATGGGAACACCCTCGATCCACCTCATGCCCATGTCCGCGAAGTCCCCCCGGTACATGCGGGCATAGAAGGGGGAGATGGTCATGATCCTGGCGTCGTGACTCCGGCCGGAGTTGCCCGTGTAGATGTCTATGAAGCGGGCCCGGTGGTCCACCACCCCCTGCAGGTGCAGGGAGTAGTATCCGTGCCGGTTCACATACTCCAGGGCCTCCCCCGCGGCCGGGCGCAGGATCTCGATGTGTGTGCCGTCCACGGCTCCGATGCAGTTCGGAAAGCCCCCGGCCGCGAAGCCAGCCATCACAGCGCCCTGGTCCAGGAGCTGGATGGTCCTGTCGAGGAGCACGCCCTCCACAGCCTCGCACACATCCCGCACGATGCAGGCGACCGTGCTGAGCCCCACCCCGAAGTGCTGGGACACGGACCGGCACGAGTCGGGCGTTGCGAGGGCCCAGACCCCAATGGCCACCCGCTGGACCATGGGGATGGGCACCCGCATGGAGGTGTGCTGCCGCTCCAGCCAGGGTGTGAGGAGCTCCGCTAGGCGCAGCAGGGTGGCCTTGCCCATCCGAAAGTGGGCCCTCCACTCGGCCTCCTCCCAGTGGGCCAGGGCCCGCTCCCACCACGCCTGTGGGCGCTCTGCGACCCATAGGCTGCGCGCTATGGGCATAGCGAGCAGGGCTGCCCGGCGGAGGGTCTCCGTTGCCCAGAGGAGGCGCCTCGCGGCCCTGCGGAGCACAGCGGGCCGGGTCAGGCTCCGGCTGGCAGCCTGCCAGGCCCCCCAGGACATGCGCCGTGCCCTGAGCCGGGCACGGGCTCTCCTGCGGGCGTGTTGGCCCCGGAGGCGCATGGGGGCCGTCAGGGCCAAGGCATAGCGCAAGCGGGCGGCCAGGTGCACCTCTTCGGTCAGGAGGCGCAGCTGCTCCGTGTGATCACGGTGCCACTCGGCCGCGAGCGCGAGGAACATCCAGTTGGCACCTGCCCTATCGCGCTCCATGGTGTTGGGGCCCCGGTGGGGGCAGGGAGCGGTTATAGCGGGGCTGTGCAGGTGGGGCTGCCCGGGGGGCGGGCACCTGGCCGGGCACGCCCCCCCCAGCGGGCCCGGGGCGTGCGGGCCTGCAGGTGGGCGCCTTGGCAGGCGGAGCCGCAGGCCTCGCCCCTGCACGGGCTCGCGGGTCTGCGCGCGCCCAGGGCTGATGCATTCCAGCTGCTATCTCCCCCGGCACCCCGGGCCCCCTCCCCACGCTGTTTGCAGCAGGATGGCCTTGAAGGTGAGATTAGGCGGACAGTGTGCTCGCTGTTGTGTTCTGCAGCTGTGCCGGGCCCGCACCCCACGCCTCGCTCTGTTGTGCTACAATGTTGCGGTCCAGGGCCGTGTTCCCTGTCCTGGGGGCCAGCCTGAGCCCCTCCCGGCCCTGGACGGTTTGTGTGCCCTCTGGGCTCCGTGTTCCTTTCCCTGTCGTGCCGGACCATGGCTGGCTGCCCATCCACGGGGCTCCCGCTGCCCGGCCCCCAAGGGGCCCCCCATATCTGGGCCTTCCGCGAGACCATGTCTCTTTGCGACCTGTGGCATACCCCTGCCGTGCAGCTGCTCCTGGCCGCCCCGGGCAGCCGTGCGGGTGCCTTTGAGAGCCTGAGCTCTGGACTCCGTTACTTTGGCTATGAGGCGAGCGCTCGTGATTGCCGGCTGCATACGGAGGCCCTGGGGCTGGTTCGTTTCCCTGAGGGGCGCATCCCGGAGATGCTGTGCGCTCATGTGCCCTGGACCGGTTCGGAGACCGTGTCTGCGCTGGTGGTGTGTGGTCTGAGCGCCTACACGGAGTGCCTTGCTGAGGGTGGCCCTGCCTTGGCCGTGACCTACTTTTCCTGTGTTCACGGGGCCCGTGGGTACCAGCGCACCCGTGGGGCGGTGTACCAACGCCTTCTGGAGCTGGGGCATCTTCCGTGGCCCCCTTCTGCTGCCTGCTGTGTGCCGGAGCCTTCCGCGGTGGAGATGTCGGCCCTGTTGGGGGTGTGGGCCCGTGTGGACGTCCAGCTGGCTCTCACCATGCCTGATCCCTTCGAGGCCTACTACCTGATCGCCCACTACATGTCCTTGCAGGGGTACCGCCGGGGCATGCTGCACTGGCCCCACCTGGTTCACCGGGCTGGGCACCCGGGCCCTGGGGCCTCGGGGGCCCCCAGCGGCGGCCTGTGACACCTGCATCACCTCCCGGCCCCCCCGGTGTCGTGCCCCCGTGTGGGCTCCCGCCCCGGTCCGGGGGGGCCCCTGGTCCCCGCTGCCTGCTCCCGCCCTGGTGTCTCCGCCTCGGTGTGCTCCCGCCTGCTTCGTGGGGCGCTGCTGCCCCTGCCCGTGGCCCTGGGCCCCCTCCGGCCCCCCCACCCCGTTTGCCCATCCCGGTGGCTGGGTGGGGCGCTCCGTGTGGCCTCCCGACCCGCCCGTGTGCAGCTAGCGGTCCGCTCCCGCCGGCCCTGGCACCGACTGCACCCCCCCCATGGGTGCTTGCATGACCTGGGGTTTGGGGCCCCCCCCGGACTGGACCGTGTTCCTTCCCCGGGTGGGGGGGTGTCGGAGTGTCGCTGGACCTGCAGAGGGGCTCCACCGGACCTGGCTGCCCTCCATCTGCCCCCCTGTGACTGTGGGGCCCCCTTCTTCCTCCTCCTCCTGGACCCTCTCCGCCGGGCTCGCTGTGCATTGCGGGCCCCCATCGTGCCTTGTTCCGGGGGTCCCGGCCCCCCCCTCCGAGACTGCCTCTGTTGCTGTGGGGGCGCCTCTGTGGACTGGGGTGCTGTGGGGGTGGGGGTTGCTGCTGCCTGTGCCTTGCCCCTTGGCGGTGCCCCCCCTCGTCCCTCCCGTTGTTCTTTGTGCTGTGTTCTGGGTGCCCCTGCCCCCCCTTCCCGACCTTTCCCTTGTGTGTGTGTGTGTGTGTGTGTGTGTGCCCAGGCGTGTGGTCGTGCAGTGTGTCCCGCTGCGGGTCCGCTCTGTGTGCGTGTGCTGTGTGTGTCGGCTGTCAGCCTGTTCTCCCTCTTCCCCCCTCCCTTCCCGTTTCCCTTGTGTGGGCGTCCCCTTGTGTGCCTTGTGGCTTCATTTGCCCTCAGGCGGCCATGTCTGTGTCCCGCCCCTGCCCGGTGCCTTCTGGGGTTTTTGCACCCGGCGGGGGTTCGGCTGCACGTCTGTTGTGCTGACCCGGTCCGTGATGGTTCAGCCCGGTTCCCGGCCGTGGTCCCGGGCCCGTCACGTCTGTTTGGGTCGTTTTTCCACCCCGGGCCGCGGTTTTTCCACCCGGGCCCCCCTGGGGGTTCGCTGTGGTGAACCGCCCGCCTGTAACGTTTGAAAATACCGTCAGTTCTAGAGAGAGAGCTGATCCAGTGGGAGCTGCAAGTCAGGGAAAGTGAGTCATGACAGCCTAGAGTGGAGTAGTGAGCCCCCAATCCCATGACACATACTTTATGCAGTTAAAATAAATTTGTTCTATTTTTGTTTATAGGAGGTTTTACCATTGCTGACTTTGTTATTATATTATTACCCCCTAGACCTTTGTTTGTCAGTTGCATCCTGTTTATTGCCTTTCCCCACAGACAAAATACCAATGGGGCCTGCCAGGAAGGATCAAATGTGTGAACTCACGGACTCAGCAACGGGTGCCACAGATGTTTGCAAGGATGGACAGAACACACATTCCACCCCCTTCCGATCGCTGTCCCAGCTCCCAGGTAAGGTATCTGTATGTGAGGCTTGGATGCCAAGGCTCCAGTGCATCTTGTTCAGGCTTTTGGGAGATAAGGTGGAGGACTGGTACCTTAATTTTTGCTTTTTCCAGCTACCCAGGCTCCACCCAGTGGCATAATAATATAATTTTTGGAAGCTGTGTTAGTCTGAGTCAGCAAGTATATATATAGAAAGACAAAGCATGGAACCTTATAGACTAACGTTGAAAAGATTTTATATAATTAATTAGTTTTATTTAGGCATGAGGTTTCATAGGTAACAACGCACTTCCTCATATGCATAGATGGACCAAAACAGTAATTGCGAAACCTAGGCAGTTGTGCAATGTCGGTTCGTAAACCTCTTTCAGCAGTTTAGTTGCTGTGATAGAACTTCCCATTTAAAGGGGCAGTGAGACAAGACATCAGTGTAATACTCCAGAGCATATTATTATTAATTATTTATTATTAATTATTATTATTATTAGCAAGCATTTATATAGCACCAGCAATGTACCTGGTGCTTTACAAAGTAATGGAATAGNGACCCCATGCGGGTATTGACCGTGGCAAACATCTGGTGGCCGCCAAACAGACGTTCGAGACACATTGACCACAGGTGCGTATTCACCGTGGTTCACTGTGATCTCGTAACGTCTGAAAATACCCAATGTATCTTTATGAACCTCTGGGGCATTTGGTATGTATAAGAATTACTTTGTTTTAACCATTTTGTAATTTATTTTGATCTTTTATGAGAGTTTAGTGTCATGACTCAGTTTCCCTGACTTGCAGCTCCCACTGGATCAGCTCTCTCCCTCGAACTAATTGAGCCTGTAACGGGGGAACCTTCTTGTCACCTTTTCAACCATAGAGTTTCCCAGTACAGACTCTTTCTCTCTAGTGTTTCTTTGGGCTAGTGTTTCTTTGGGCTTTTCTTCTAGCACCCTTTGTTTTAAGAGGTCTCCTTTCAAGTTTTCTGAGAGATTTAGTTTTCTGAGCTCTAAATCTTTGTGGTGACTAAGATATATTTTTTACAGTTTTTTTGCCCATAGATTTTAAAAAAGCATGTTGCATATTAGTGTTTATAAGAGATTTTATTTCTCTGTTTATTGGTATTGTATTGCATTTTGTCTAGACTTATATCCTCCTGACAAAGCTGCTTCTGAGGACTGAGAGAATAGAAGTTTTTCGGAAGACTTTTCTGTGGACTTCTTCTTATACATGAAAAGAATTATCTATACGTGGAGCCTTTTTAGTCGCTGCTGATACACTTTTCTGTTGATAAATTTGTGGCACTTTTTGCATGCATACTGTCATAAGGAGATACTGGGCTACATGTACAATGAAAACAGACATGATGCTAACCACCCTTTAACCACCCTTGGTAGTTATTTATGCATGTTGCAGAGCTGCATAGGGCACCAATACAGCCCTGTAACATGCATAAATAACCAACAAGGGTGGTTAAAGGGTGGTTAGCGTCACGTCTGTTTTCACCCGTAGACTACAGGACTAACAAATATGTAAAGGTAAAGGTTAAACATGTATGTAAGGGGAAAGCTGAGAACTGGAAACTCACTTCATGCAATGGAGAAATGCAAAGTCATGCCGAGTGTGTATTCAGAAAAGGCATAAACACATGTGCAGACACATAGACCATTGAGTTGCAAATGGATTTCTTCCTGTGGACATGACTGAAAGCACAGAGGCACCTGGCGGGAAAATCAAACAAAGGACCCTGGAAAGGTACTTAAGGGGGAAGACAAGACAAAGAAGGAATCTCAGTTGGTTGAGATCAGCGTGTTGAGCTTCCTCTGCATCATCATATCTTACCAGCCAGAGAAGGGCTGCTCCAAAGGAACTATGAAATAAGAAATATTGGAAACTAAGACTGATACCCAACCAAGCTTTCCATCGCTGGCTGTGACATGAACTGAAATACCCTTGGACCTTGATTAGGGTAAGCCTAAGTCAGGTGAATCCAAGTACAGATAGGAATGCGTTATTGGTTATGTTATTTTGATTTCTGTACTCTCGACTATAATCTTGTACTGCATGCTTATTCATGATTTATTAATTTAACTTTTTCTTACTGAATTTCATATGGTCTAGTGGAATTGCTAATCCTAACATTGGCGGGACACAGTTTGGGGTTAATTCTGTTTTTACAAACACAGACGAACCTAGAGAGAAAGAGTCTGTGCTGGGAAACTCTATGGTTGAAAAGGTGACAAGAAGGTTCCCCCGTTGCAGGCTCAATCAGGGTATTTTCAGACGTTACGAGATCACGCTCAACCACAGTGAACCACGCTCAAACCCGTGGCGGGGCCAAAGGGCCCTGAACATCTGTTCGGCGCGCGCCAGATGTTCATCACGCTCAATACGCACATGGGGCCAATTTCAACCACGTTTCCCGGGCTAGCCGGGGGAATATCCCGGGAAGCGTGGTCAAACGGACCCCCACCTGGAACCAACAAAAAGTAACGTCTGGACGCCAATCCCCGCGCGGAACCAAACGAAACGAGCCCCAGCCAGGGACGAGGCACGCAGCGTTGCTGCTGGGCAACCAGCAACAACACAACCGCCGGAGGGAGATTTAAAGCGAAACCGGCAGCAAGCAAGCGTGGCGGGATGGAGCGAGGAGGGAGGCGGAAGNATGGCTGGCTGGTCCATGTGGTGAGGATACGAGTACACAGACCTTGGGTAACAGATTGTACTGGATTATAGGTATCAGCAGGAGTTAGGAGAGGGGAGCAAGGAGTCATGGAGGACAGAGCGGAAGAGGTGGGTCTTGAGGGATTTGAAGGTACGAAGGGAGGGGGTGAGGTGGATGTGGGCAGGGAGGGAGTTTCAGGCATGGGGGGCAGCTAGGGAGAAGGGACGATGGCAGTTAGGGGAGAATGGGAGGTGTGGGAGGGCGAGAGAGGGGACAGAGGAGGATCAGAGTTCACAGACTGGAGTACGGAGGGAAGTTAGTGCAGAGAGGTAGGGGGGAGCAAGGTTGTGAAGAGCTTTATAGGTGAAAACTAGGAGGAGCTTGTGCAGGATTAGTTCAGGAAGGGGGGGGAGCCAGTGAAGAGAGGAGAGGAGGGGCTGCACGTGGTCGAAACAACAGGCGAGGTGGACGATCTTAGCAGCGGAGCTTTGGATGGAGATAAGGGGAGAAAGGGGAGAGCTGGGGAGGCCCGTGAGAAGGAGGTTACAGTAATTGAGGCGAGAGATGACCAGGGCATGAACAAGGGTTTTGGCAGAAGAGACAGAGAGAAAGGGGCGAATCTTAGCAATATTATGGAGGGAGAAGCAACAGGATTTGGCAACCAAGTCGATGTAGGTTTTAAAAGAAAGGGGTGAGTCAAACAGGTCCGGCCTTAAAGATTGTGGGGCGGGGAGAAATGTGGGGCCCCATTGCCACCGGCGGTCCTAGGGGTGCTCCCCGGCTCAGGGGGCGCTCTCCGGCTTGGTCTCAGGGCACTACCCAAACCTGGGCTCGGGGATGGGCAGAGGGGGCACTCCCCTCCACCCATCCCCAAGCCCAGCCATTTTTCACGCCACTTACCACCGCCGCTGGCTCCTGGGTCACGCCGGGCGCTGCAGCAGCAGATTGAATCTGCTGCTGCGCCACCCGCCACTGCTGGAAGTTGCCGGAAGTTGCCAGGGAGTGAGGGAGAGGCGGGGTCTCTGCCTCTCCCTTGCTCCCTGGCCCCTCCACTGTCTGTCTCGGACTCGGCCAGGGAGTGAGAGAGAGACAGATGCCTCTGCCTCTCTCTCATTCCCTGGCTGAGACTGACAGGCAGTGGAGCAAGCGAGGGAGAGGCAGAGGCCCCGTCTCTCCCTCATTCCTTGGCTGAGACAGATAGTGGCCAGGAGTTGGGGCCTCCAAGCGCCCAGGAGTGGAGTCCAAGGGGGCTTCCTCGAACCGTCCATGGTAAGGCAAGCGCCGGAGTCAAAGATGAAGCCTAAGCTACAGGGTTGGGGGACGGGAAGGATGGTGACTCCCATCGATAAAGATCAACAGGGAGGAGGGAGAGAAAGGGAGGGAGGGGGGGAGATAAGGAGTTCAGTTTTAGCCATGTTGAGTTTGAGTTGACGTTGAGACATCCAGGTAGAGATATCAGAGAGACAGCTGGTGAGGCAAACTTGAACAGATGGAGAGAGAGAGGGAGTAGAGAGATAGAGGTGAGTGTCATCAGTGTAGAGGTGATATTGGAAGCCATGGGAGGCAATGAGTTTGCCTAGGGAAAGGGTGTAGATAGAGGAGAGGGCCAAGGACAGAGTCTTGGGGAACACCAACCGAGAAGTGAAAGGAGGAGGAGGAAGTGGAGTTGGCAATAGACACCTTGAAGGGCCGGTCAGAGAGGTAGGAGGAGAACCAGGTGAGGACGGAGCCACAGAAGTCAAGAGAGTGAAGTGAGTCCAGCAAGAGTGAGTGGTTAACAGTATCGAAGGCAGCAGAGAGGTCAAGAAGGACAAGAATGGAGTAGAGGTGATTAGGTTTAGCCACAAGAAAATCATTGGTGATCTTAGCAAGAGCAGTTTCAGTAGAGTGAAGGGGGTGAAAGCCAGATTGGAGGGGGTCAAGCGAGGAGTTGGCGGAGACGAAGTCGAGGCAGCGGGAGTAGATAACATGTTCAAGAAGTTTAGAAGCAAAAGGAAGGAGTGAGACAGGATGATAACTAGAAGGGTCAGAGGGGCAAGGGTGAACTTTCTGAGGATAGGAGAGACAGTGGCATGCTTGAAGGCAAAGGGGAAGGAGGCAGTAGAGAGGGAGAGGTTGATGATGTGCAGGAGGGACTGCTGGAAGAGGTTTAAGAACCAATCTTCCACAACTGCCTAGGTTTCACAGTTACTGATTTGGTCCATCTATGCATCTGAAGCAGCGCGTTGTGTTACCCACGAAAGCTCATACCTAAATAAAACTAATTAATTATATAAAATCTTTTCAAAGTTAGTCTATAAGGTGCCATACTTCATCTTTCTATATACACCCAGTGGCATGAGGCCCCAGCTACCTACCAATGCAGAATCATAGTGGAATGCCCGAGTGCGTACTCACTGATGGTGCGAGGATTTGGCCTGGGATCTACTGACAGAGACCATGAAGAGCTCAAGGGAGTTTCAGGAAGCCATCCAGGAACTTAGGCCGCTTTTAGACGAACGGCGCGCGATTGCGCATCGCCATGGCGCTTATTTTGAAACATCCGCATGATCTAATTAGACAAGACGGAAGTGGGTTATTATGCGCATATTACGGCGGTGGCGTATTTTTAAAGTCCACAAATTAAATAGCTCGATAGTGAGCTATTTAATTCACGGACTTAAAAAATGGGCCACCGCCGTAATATGAGCATAATACCCCACTTCCGTCTCGTCTAATTAGATCATGCGGACGTTTCAAAATATGCGCCATGGCGATGCGCAATCGCGCGCCGTTCGTCTAAACGTGGCCTTAGTCACAGGCACCAAAGGGTTTTGCACTGGGACACTGAGGGCCAGACAGAGGTGGGAGGTAGCACAAGTGAGGATGGCTGCGGTGTGGGAGGGAAGGGATGTAGATGGCAATGCCTGAGGAGTCACCTGAAGGAGGATCAAGAAACTCAAAGAGATGCACAGTGGAATGTTCTCAGTGTCTGAGAGAATGCACACAACACCCTCACCCAGTCAGTCCATGCCTGAAGCAGTGTCCTGGAGTTGGTGAGGGTGGAGATGATGACAGGGAATCTCAAGTGGCCAGCCTACCACAGCCCACGGGCACCTGTTGCTTGGGGTTCTATGCACAAGCACCCGTCTCCAGTGCTTGTGGTCTTCTGCACATGCCACCCTGTTCACCACCATCAAGCCCAGTTTAGCCCACCAACGAGCCATTCCACCCCAACTCCAAAATATACTCCATGCTCCCACTTCTGGAGTTGCCCAGTACCAGCCTGGCAGGGTTCTGCTGTCTCCTCCCCACCCCCAACCACCAGTAAGCCCACCACCCACCTCCCTCCCCATCACCGATGCTGTGGAGGAAGATGAGGAGATCATTCCCATTCCCCCCACTCCCGAAGAGCATGGAAAATCCTAGCAAGCAGAAGGGGCAGGCAACAACGACATTAGCCACCAATTATTTTTTCCAATCAAGTTTTTTTAAAGTTTTCAAAAATGTTAATAAAGTTCTGTATTTAATAAAGGTTATTTTGTTTTAAAAAACAATTGCTGCTGTCAGCAAAACTGTCTGTGGGAACCCAGAAACGGGGAGGGGACAGGTTGTGAGCCTGGGACTTGGGAACGGGGAGGGGGCGTGCTGAGCGGCCCTGGAAGAAAGGCACAGAGCCTGGGAACCTGGAAACAGAAACTGGAAAAACCAAGCCGTGGCAGTGCAAACAGTCACTAGTGCTCCAAACCAGCCATGATCCTGGAGGGTTGGCGGGGACAGTATGCAAGGGCATAGGCAAAGGACAGCAGTTGACTCCTAAATAAAAATGCATCACTCTTAAACTAGCAGCATCACTGGTTGTACATGATGGGGGTGGGCAGGGCTAGATGGTGCTGGTATGGGAGTCATGGCATGCAAATTCCAAGATTTGTTTCTGGGAGGATGAGTGCCACACTACGTTGCATGAAGCGTGCAAACTTCAAGAGAGGATACCAAGATGGGGGGGGGGGGGGGGGGGGGGGGGGGGGACAATAAACAAACAAATAAAATGCCCTCACTCAAATGTTTGGCTGTTTATTAGGTTTGGCACAAAATACATTAGGGTGCATGCAATGCACACGCATTTATTCCAGCATGGTTATTGTGGAAGGTCTGAGTCCTTCTGCCATCCCCAGCTTGTTCCAGGTGGTTCTGCCCTCTGGGCTGTTCACTTAGGGCTTGGCCATAGCTTTAAGGAAGGCTCGGTGTTTGTGAGGTGGGGGAGCAGTGTTCACCCCAGCCCCTTCTCAGCATGGAATCCCTGTGGGGCTACTGCCTCAGCCATAGCCTAGCTCTGCTCTTGTGCGGCATCTCCACATGCTGTCCCTTCGCTCTGCAGCCTCCCCTGGACTCCCCCTTCACTCTAACAATGCACCCCTTCAGATGATTCTCTGCCCAGCTCTAACTCCTAGCACACCGGCTCCTGCCACACCAACAGGCACCGGAGCCAGCGGTGCTCTCCGCTCCAGCAGGGATGATCTGCAGCAAGCAAGAGCTGAGAGCAGAAGGCAGCTCTTCGACACAGGACCCAAGGCCTGGCATGTGCTCTGCTAATGAGCTGCTGTTCCTGGGGCTGAGCATTTCCCTTCCTTTCCAAGCAGGCATCAGAGAACAGAGGCTTGTTGTGCGCTCGCTCGCTATGATGGGGAAGCCACTGGCAGGAAGACTTTTCCCCCCACAGAACCATATGTTGCAGCTGCAAGGCTAGGGCAGACAATATAGCTGGCCTTTTTCTGGGCAGGGCAGAGAGGGGCCTCTGGCTGTTTGGCAAGGGATCACTTGACATATTTGATTGCACTGATTGTTGCAAACATAGATTTCCAAGAAGGATCTGATCCGGAAGCCTTGGAAAACAGAGTTGTGTGTGTGTGTTGTTAGCCAGAGACCAGTGGGGAAGCACCCACTGATGGGCACTGCCCCCTGCCCGTCCATGCCTTTGCAGTTTCTCTGTGCTCAGAGGAACCCCACCCCCAACTCTGGTCCAGGAGGTCATGCTCTGCAGCTAGTTTGTATAGCCAGACATGGCTCCAGGATCCAGAGAACAGGGGTCTGCTTTTTGTGGCTAATTGGGTGCATGGCTCAGACCTCTTCTGTACACACACATCCTCAACCCAGGCCAGCTGCATGGAGAGCCCTGGCTCTGTCGGTGTAAAGGACACATCCGCCCCTCCCCTGGGGGGCGGGGGGGGGGGAGCAGCCTTTGGCAACAGAGACCAAAGGGGCAGAAATGAATGTTCACTGCTTGTATGTCCCAGAATTTTGCCAAGTGGGCAAAACTTCTGCTATTAATTGATTGATTGATTGATTTAGATTTTTATGCCACCTCCTCCAGCCTTCACAGCTTGGGGCGGCTTACAGCATTTAAAAAAACAACAGGACGATAAGACGATTTAAATCAAGCAATAGTAAAGCTAAAAACAAAAATATCCCCTCCCATACCCACCCAACCCTCCACCCTCACCTGTCTCCCTCTCCAGAGGCTTGGCGGAATAGCCAGGTCTTACAATATCGTTGGAAAGAGGGGAGGTCCGGGGCCTGGTGGACCTCCACCGGGAGGGAGTTCCACAGCCATGGTGTGGCCACAGAGAACGCCCTCCTCATCATCGTCGCCCGGGAAACCCAGTGGACCTCAAGGAGGGCGCCCCAAGCCGACTGCAGGGGTCGATCCAGAACCCAGGGAGTGAGGCAGTCCTGCAGATAGGTAGGGCCTAGGCCATTTAGGGATTTAAAGGTCAATACCAACATTTTGAATTGGGCCCAGAAAACTATTGGCGGCCATGCAGAGAATGGAGCACCGGTGTAACGTGCTCGCAGCAACCCATCCCCCTAAGGAGTCGGACTGCTGCATTCTGCATCAGTTGCAGTTTCCGAACTGTCACCAGTTTCCGAACTGATTGCAGTTTCCGAACTGCAATCAGCTCAACTCCCTTTCTAAGGTCGTATTCTGACAAACAGAGGTAAACCAAGGTAATAACCACTTTGATTTCTTTAAATTGAAGTAACGACTCCATTTCTGTAGTGTTCTGATGAACAGCAGAAACAGAAGTAGCACTGTGTCAAGTGTCAATTTCTGAGAAACAGAGGTAAACCTAAGTAACTACTTCAATTTAATTAAATTGAAGTAACTACTCCACTTTGGTGGTGTTCGGATGAACAGTGTAAACCAAAGCAATTAAATTATTTTTAAAATAATTGTAAAAATTAAACAAATTTTAAATTAAAAATTAAAAAATAATAAATTCAAACTAATTACTTTCCTTCTAGCACTCAGATGAACAATGTAAACCAAAGTAATCCTGCATCAATTTATCCGAGACATAATGATCACTGAACTGAGGTCACTGCTCTCACACTCATAAGTGTCCACGTGACCGGTTCCTTCAGAATGCAAACCAAAGAGGAGTATGTACTCCTGATTTTTCAGGAACACATACTTCTTAGCTTACTTCCCAAATAACTTTAGTTTAGCACTTTGTTCATGTGAATGCTTCAGAAGTAAAACAGAAGTAAGGCCCAACTACACTGAATTAAATGTTCATTGGCATGTGGTCAAAACTCATTTGCTCACATTAGTCCCCAGAGGCTTGGTGACACGCATCAAGGCAGTGTGTAGTATTTTGTGGCCACTAGGTGGCAATGGTTTGCCTTCAGTGCTTCATTCCTGTTCAATCATATAAGTGTTTGGAAGTAGGGCTGAAGTGCCGTACTGCTGCGGCAGTATTTGCCGGCGGAAAGCTCTCTTCTGCACAAAGCAGCACGAGTCGGAAGGGAGAGCTTTCTGCTGCTTGCACTTGCGGCTTTCCGCAGTTGCTGCCGCTGTACTGTCACCATTGCAGATGTCACGCGGAAGCGGTAGGTTTCCAACAAAGTTTCACCTTTCACTTAAGTGCGGCAGCTTTGTATCGAGATTCATTGCCGCATGGTTCCGCCACCCGGAATGACTCAGCAGCACAGGATCCCCCGCCGCAACTCCCTGACCCTAGTCTGACCTGTTTGATTGGCTTAGAGACAGAGACACAGAGAGACCCGTATCTTTTGTTTCTATTTCAATTTCATTCTGTCGCTCCTATAAATTGGAGGGCTGCTACCATTTGATCCCTTTTCTCCCTGCTGTGTGAGGACGGATTTTTACTTGCGGACCCCGTGACGTGAGAAGAGAGATTCCTTTCCCTGAGTGAATTTGATCATCTCATACACTCAAGAAAACTTCTATTTGTAAGTTACTGTGATTACAACATGACACATATGTATTTGGTTTGCCGCCGGTGGTTGTTGTTGTTGAGAGTTTTGTGTTATTAACTTATTACTGAGAGATTCATCTCTCCTTCCCCTCCCTGCCCGGCAGTGCCAGCACCGTCCGGGACCGGCACTGAGGGACTGTTTTATTATGGTATGAATGGAATGGGAAGGATGCAAGCTGGCCCCGACCCCCGAGCCCGCAACGTGCTTCATGCGGTGGTCCCTCTTTGACTTTAACGCTGGGCCTGGCGGGCGGGTGGGGGGGTGAAAGCTCTGAAGCCACCGTGTCTCCCAGTTTTCTAATGGTATGGAATGGGTCGGGACGGATGCAAGCCGGTGGTGGCTGGGGGCTGCCAGTCCACATGATAAAACAAATGTATTTGCTAGCTATGTGTTATACTTATGTCTGTGGGTGAGCGGAGCTCTAGTAGACTGCGACTCCACACTCGGTCTGCTCGGAGTTGCACCCAGCCCGCCTGTGGCCCCCCCGACCTCCAGGCACGCAACGTGCTCATGGGGTCCCTTTGACTTTCCTTGACTGTTGCTGTAGTGGGCCATCCGGCCACTGTGGTCCAGTGGTTACGCTGCCACCTTTAAAAAGGAGCTGTGTAGAGACCTGGGTTTAAATCTCCTCTCTGCCTTTTTTCTCCCACAACTGTATTTAAGTTTGAAGTTTAATTTAAGTGGCTATAAATATCTGAAATGTTAATTTACAATTATTTTTTATAAAAAAAAATTGTTAAGTTTTACTTATGCGCAAAGAGCAGCGCTGCCTCGTGCCACCCGCGCCCACTGCGCTGTGCGCCGTGCCGCTGGCCAGAGGAACTGGGAGTCTCAGTCGACTATTCAAACATGAGTGGTGTTATTGTGGCTCAGTGTGTCTTCATTAACATTCAGATATTGAAAAAGCCGGTGTTTGAATGTTTGTGCCCCTTCCCTTAAATTCCCAAATGAATCACAAAAGCTGGCAAACGTTGTGTGTGCACGTCAGGCTGCATAGGCAGACACCGGCTCCGTGCATGCCCTTGCCCGCCCTCCCCCCCAGTTTTATTGTGGAATGGATTGGAATGGGAGGGTCATGCAAGCCAGCGGCAGCTTCACATAGCTTTCAAAGCCCGCCCCCCCCTCGTGGATGAAGCGTGTTGCATGCCTGGGCCGGGCCCAAGGGCGGGCATGAGCGGGTCTGGGTGCTGCATGCAGACTAGTCGCAGACTAGAGCGCCGCTCACCCACAGACATAAGCATAACTCATAGTAGCTAAGCAAATACATTTGTTTTATCATCTGGCAGCAGCCCCCGCCCCCATTATTTTCTCTGTGTGTTACTGTGTGTGATTATTAACTGAAACAAAGCCTCCCCCTCCAGTGTCTGCTCTGTCTGTGTCTTCCTTAACATTCAGATAGTGAAAAAGCCCGCATTTGAGTCGTGTTTGTGCCCCTCTTCCTTCAGAGTTAAAATCCTAATGAATCCCAAGGGTCTGATTCACAACCATCACAGCCAACCGCTGCCCCCCACCCCCACCCCCCACCCCCAAGCTCTCTACTTGAAGTTGGCCAACTAGGTAATTAACTGGATGCTTCCCCACACCCCTTTTTGGTGATATTTTTGGTGATATAGTTTTGTGATATTACTGAGAGATTCATCCCTTCACCTCCCGCCTGGCACCGTCCGGGACTGGGACGGAGGGAGTGGGACTCACTCAGTTTTATTATGGTATGTGGATGGAATGGGAAGGATGCAAGCCGGTCCCGACCCCTGGGCCCGCGACGCACTTCATGCGGTGGTCCCTCCCTTTGACTTTGACCCTGGGTCTGGCGGGTGGGGGTGAAAGCTCTGAAGCCACCGCAGTCTCCAAGTTTTATTATGGTATAGAATGGGAGACGGGACGGATGCAAGCGGCTTCAGAGCTTTCATCCCCCATCCACCCGCCAGGGTCAAAGTCAAAGGGACCCCATGAAGCATGTTGCATGTCCAGGTGCCGGCCCAGGGCCACGGTGGGCGGGTGCAATAGCCAGGTGGGTGCTGCAGGAGCACCAGGAGTGGGAGGCTTAGTTTGAATTCGCACACAGAAAATAATGGGGGCTGGGGGCTGCCAGTCCACATGATAAAACAAATGTATTTGCTAGCTGTGTGTTATGCTTATGTGAGCGGAGCTCTAGTAGACGGCGACTCTGCACCCGGACCTGGTGCTCGTAGTTGCGCCTGGCCCGCCCGTGACCCCGCAACGCAACGCGCTTCATGGGGTCCCTTTGACTATGACCCTGGCGGGTGGGTGGGGGATGAAAGCTCTGAAGCCGCTGCCTGCCGCCGCCAGCTTGCATCCCATTAACTGGAAAGGTTGGTTCTCCACCCCCCTTTACTCTTCATTGCTGCTAGGGCAGGTGACCAATACAGACAGGGAGGAGGGTGACTAACTATTGCAATTTGTAAATCAATGCCAGCCCTGCCCCCTGGCCAATCCTTTGAAATGAAAATAGCATTGGAGACACCACTGACCAACTCTTTTGGCCTGAGTGGCCACTGACCACCTGACATGACTCCTCTGAGTCCTCCTGAGTCCTCCTCCTGTCTGACTGAGCCAGTTGGCGGGGCGCAAGCATCCCTACCCCAGTGTGATTGTTTGTGTGTGTGTGTGTGTTTGTGTCTGTATACATGACCATTATATATACATTACATTGGAAGTAGCTGCCTCCTATCACATTTTACCTACCATACACCATGCAGGGTACTTACATCTGTAAACAAGTGTGGAGGGAGGCTCCTACGTTAGCCCTGGGGAAATGGCTTGTGTGCACTGTTGAGAAGAAGTTCATAGAATCGTGGAGTTATAGGGTTGGAAGGGATATGAAGGGTCATCTAGTCCAGCCCGCTGCTCCAAGGTAGGATACCCTCTGCCAACAGTATCACAGGCAGATGTTTGTCCAGCTGATTTTTTAAAATATCCAAGGAAGGAGATTTCAGACCCTCCCTGAGCAGCTTATTTTATCATCCAACCGTTCTCATAGAAAGATTTTCCTAATGTTTAACCAAAATCAACACTACTGCAATTTAAACCCATTCCTTTTTCTGTCTTCTGCAGCAGTGGAGAACAAATATGCACCATCTTTTTTGTGCCATCCCATCCTTTTAGATATTTGGAAACTGCTGTCATGTCTCCCCTTAATCTTCTTTTCTCTCGGCTAAACATACCCAGTTCTTTCAGCCTTTCCTCATATGACTTGTCCTCCAGCCCTTTTATCATCTTAGTTGGTCTCTCTGAATCTTCTCCAGCTTGTCTACAACCTCCTTGAAGTGTGGTGCCCCAAACTGAACACATTATTCCAGGAGTGATCTCGCCACTGCTGAATAAAGCAGCGCCACCAGCTCCCAGGCCTTGGATATGATGCATCTGAATGTAGCGCAAAATGGCATTTCTCCTTTTTTGCAAAAAAGGGAAATGTCATTTTTGACTCCTATTTTGTTTATGATCTGCCATAACTCCCAGATCTGCCATAACTCTTTAGTGTCACTACTTAACCAGTTGTTCCCCATTTTATATTTGTGTTTCTGCTTTATTGTTTTGTTGTTCCTGTGTAGTGCTTTGCATTTGTCTTTGTCAACTCTCATTTTCCAGCCCAGCTCTCCAGGTATCTAGAGCAGGGGTGAAGAACCTCAGGCCTGGGGCCATATGAGGCCCATGGTTAGTTTCCACTTCATGGTTCTGGCTCCTGTGGATCCAGTTTCTACCCCGAGGCACTGAAAGACCAAGCTTAGGGTAAAGGAACAGAGATGAGGGCACATTCACAAGTATATGGGTCAGAATCATGGCACAGATCAGGGGAGGGGAAGCTTTTCCCTCTCGGGGACCACTCTGAAAGCTTGCACAAGCTCCGAGGGCCGCACAGAAGTTGGGCGGGGGTGCTTAAGGGATGCACTCAAGGAAAAGAGGGCCCAAATCATGGATATGTGTCATGGAACTGTCCCCTGTCCTCGTCTCAATGACCTCATCTCTGATCCCTTCCCCAGAGCTCAGGTTTTCAGTGATTGGAGGTAAGAAGTGGATCCAAGGGCCAAATCCAGGAAGTGGTAAGGGGTCACATAAAAACTTGCTGTGGGCTACATTTGGCCCCCAGGTCTGAGGTTCCCCACCCCTGGCATAGATCCATGATCTGGACCCTCCTCTTCTTGTATGCACTCCTTAAGCACCCTGCCCCCAACTTCTATGTGGCCCTTGGAGCTTGTACATATTTTCACAGTAGCCCTTGAGATGGAAAAGGTTCCCCACCCTTGATCTAGATCATTTTGTATTCTAATCCTGTCTTCCAAAATGTTTGCAACCCCTCCTAGTTTTATGTAATCTGCAAATTTGATGAGTATATTCTCCACTCCCTCCTCCAGTCCAGACCCCTTGTTTACAGTTCTTCCTGCTGTCTCTGCAAAGCTGTGCTTCCTCTTGTGTGAGTCACTCGCACAGCATCTCTGCTTCACTGACTCATTGCTGATCTTGGCACCCTGCTGGCAGTTCCCTATAAGGGTGTTTTCAGACAGACAAACTAATCCGGACTAAGGCTTTAATCCAGATGTTTGATGTCCATCTGAACAACACTAATAGTAGATTATAACCTATGATTTAGAAAAACATCTGGATAGCCAGATGTTAAACTAATCCTAGATAATGTCAGTCTGAATGGACTAATCCTAGATAGTAACTAATCCTAGATCAAAATCACAGAGTCCTGTGTGAACACCTGACCACTGCTCTAGCTATTTCTGCCTCTATGGTACATAGAGGTGACAGACAGGGGGAATGAAGGGGGCCGACAGGGATGGGGGGGGGATTCATGGGGCTGAGAAGGAGTGGGGAGGTCCGTCTCCAGCTAAAGGCTGAGGCTGGACTTGTCGGCCCTGGAGCTGGGGAGGAGGTGCAGGAGGAGGAGAGGAATCAAGGAGGGCAAGGTGGGGAGCGACAGAGGAGGGTGCTACCAGGCGTGGGTGGGCGAGGAGAACACGGTCAGGGTGGCTGCTGCGGGGAAGCACGGAGGGGAGAGAGGAGGCAGACTGTGGCATGCAAGGTCTCTGCAGAGTGGAGGAGGCGGCGGTAGCAGCAACTGGAGGCAGGATCGGGGTTCCTCCTGGCTGCAGTAAAACAAAGGGTCAGATGAGTCAGGCTTCAGTGCTGTGCTACCCCAGACTGGAGCAGCAGAGCCCAGCATGGCAGCAGCCCTCCCAGCCTACAGGCAACACACACACAGTTTACCCTGCTCCCTCCCATCTCTCTCCCACCCTGCCCTCTCTTTTTTTTTTCTTTTTTTTTTTTCAAACAGTTAACTTCTCTGCTTACATGTCAAAGCCATGGTCAGTCACCTGAAGTTCGCCAGGGAGTGAACATCATGTTGAACACGTCTGCAAAGCACCATGAGATTGCAAATTCATTCAGGAGACTAAATCCTGATTAACAGTAAGGTTGTGTTCAGATGGACTATCAAGGGTGGATGTTATCTAGCATTAAAATGTCCGTCTGAACAAAACAGAGTTTGTAAATCCTAGATATGGCTAGGCTTGTACCTAGGATTAGTTGTCAGTCTGAGAACACCCAACAACTAATCCTAGAATTAAGATTCCTGCTGGGCTGCATGCCCATGTTCATTTCTTTCTGCCCCCCTCATGACCTTAAGAGATCCATTAGAACAGGGGTGGGGAACCTTTTCGGTCCTGGGGGCCACATTGAATATTAGTACAAGCTCTGAGGGCCACATAGTAGTTGGAAACAGGGGTGTTTATTTAAGAAAAGTAGGACCCAGATCATGGATCTATGCTGTAGATCTGTCCCCTACCCTTGTGCACATGCCCTTCTTGTCTGCTCCATTATCACAAGCTCTGTTTTTCAGTGTTTGGGGGTAGAGATTGGATCCAGGGGCCAGATTCAGGCACTGGGAAGGGGCCACATAAAACCTTGCCAAGGGCCACATTTGGCCCCTGGGCCTGAGGTTCCCCACCCCTGCATTAGGAGAGTCACGCACACATTGTAATTTTCTCATAAGTTAAATTCATGTTTAATTCACCCCATACACACATTCCAGTCTCCCGTAATACAGAAATCACCCCGTACACACATTCAAATCTGATGTGTTAGAGCTGGATTTCCCTACCCTGACATTCGTGATGAAACTCACCTTAATTTCACTTCCCAAGGAGTAAAGGTGCATGTTACAAAATATTATGTAAGATACAAAGTAAGATGAAGCTGTGTAACATGGGCAAGCAGCCCTAGTTCCCTCTGCCTGACCCTTGGTGGGAATGGTGAGCATTCCTGCTGGGGAAGCAGCTCCTCAGTGTCATAAGGAAATCCAGTCGTGAGGTGCTGTGTGGAAAGGGGGAAGATGACTGGAGCTGATTCTGTTAAACTCAGCTTGACAGAAACACTCTCATCAGAGTTGCTTATAATTCCCCCCCCCCGTACCCAAAGCCCTTCTCTGGCCCCAGATAGACAAGTAGCTGGGATGGGAGACTGCATTCATTCTTCAAAGGGAACCAAAATACAGGATCAAACTCCAAACCATTGGACATGGGGTGCACTCACTGCCATAGACTTCCCTTGAGTTGCTGCGATTGGGCCATCTGGCCCCTGCCACTCAGGGTTATAGGGTTTCTCTTGTCTCTCTGGCGGCAGCACAGACTGCCCCAGCACTGAAAGACTCCCCCACTGCGATTAAGGGAGTAATTGGGGCAGAGTGGCACATGACACAGCTTTATTTCTTTGGCTCACCTCACCCTGTAATTCAAACTGCCTGAGAGCTTGATCACCTTTGCACTAACTGCAGCATGACTCCATTGGCTCACTCCCCCTTAGCCCTAGTCTGGACTCTGTAGACTCCAGTAATCACTCAGTCACTCCAGGTTCACACCAGTTTAGGAGGATGAAACACAAAGGTCCCTGCTCCCCTGATTGCTAGCGCTGGAGTCAGTGCTGATAGAGACTTTGCAACTGGGTGAGGTAAAAGGTAGGGAAAGGGACTGGATAGCCCTGCCCTGGCAAATGTCTTAGCAGCCCCAGCTGGCATTGCCAGGGCTCCCCTTGGAGACAGTCACAGACAGTGCATGGTTCTGAGCTGGCTTGCTGCTGCTTGGCGTGACTATCCCATCAGGAGGGAGGCCAGGCACAGAGCTGTTAGCAAGGTCATTACTGGAACCAAGCTTGGCTCATCCTGTGCTGTCGAACTCCTGCAGAGCTCTTGGCAGCAGCTGCACGGAAACCCCAGCCAAGTGGAAGGCAGGAGCCAGCCTGATGGAAGGGTAGAGCATTGGGAGAGCACATTCAGGTTCCTCTCTACAATTAATGATTGTACACTGCTGGGGAAATAGCAATACTTATTACTATTCATAACCCCTCTTCCTCCCACCTGGTCTTGCCTTGGTGAGCAACTAACTCTGGCCACATTCCTTCCTGTTTAGGATTCTCATGGAAGCAGAGTGTTGCGCTGCTAGACTGTTTCTCCTGGTCTTTATAACAGAGCAGGCAAGGACTGGTGCTGGTTACAGTGCATACACCATTCTCCTGTGGGCAGGGGCGTGGGGGGCAGACTGCATGACAAGGGGCAACTGCACTGCTAGACACAACAATAAACCCCACCACTCCCTTGTTGGGCCCCTCCCATTAGTCCATTCTAGATTGTAAGCCCCTCAGAGCAGGGACCTGCCTCTGATTGCAACTGCTCAGTGCCAGGCACGTTGCCGGTGCTACAGCAATAATTACCTAGACAAAAAAACTTCAGGTTAAGAAGTTCGTTACGGCAGCATTACAAATTACACTCAAACGTGAACATGACATGATACATTTTTCCTTTCTCATTCATGAGAAAATGTGGCAACTGAAATTAAGCTGCATACGTGTGATATGGTGACTGAACAATACTTATACGTGATGAGGAATATATATAGTTTAATTTCAGTTGTCCATTATTTTTTTTATTCATCAATGAGAAAAGAAAAATGTATAGATTGGTCTGATATTTAATAAAGTTGTCTTAATATACAATTTACTGTCATGTTAATGTTTGAGTATAATTTGTAATGCTGCCATAACGAGTTTCTTAAACTGGGCGGGGGGGGGGGGGGTGTCTAGGTAATTTGCCCTTCTGTTGAAACTTAATCATTTTGTTAAATCATAAGCCGGCCCAGACACAAGAACACTGCAGGTGCACACGGGCGCTCACCCATCCCCCCACATGGAGCAACCTGGTTTTTTGCAGGTTTCTCTGTGTAGGGGTGATGGGTGGAGATGTGGGTTACACAGGAGCGCACAAGCGACTGCTGTCATATGAGACGCACCCACCCATGCCACTGCGTGGGTGCGTCTCGTGTAAAAGAGGTCACACATTCACCCACATGCCCTCACCTCTCACACATGCACACCCAGTCTAACTGATCACACACACAATCATTCCGACAGTACACACATGCTCTCATCTCACACATTCATTCAATCACACACACACTCATCCATACACACACATGCTCTCACCTCACACACTCATTCAAATTGATCAGACAGTCATGCACACTAGACCAGGAGCATAGCTAGGGTGCAATGGGCCCTTGGCCAAGAAGTCAAGATGGGCCCCCCTCTTTGTGTCCTGCCAGCGGGCCTAGGGGTGCTGCCCGGTTCGGCGGGCCTGGGGGCGCTGCTATCAAACACACAAGACACCCAAAATGCAGCCAGCCTATTGAGTGCATTATGCCATGAAGAGAAACATATATAACCAGTTCAGTTGTACCTCCATAATCAATTCACGCTGCCCCCACCCCATAACCAGTTCATTCACACCCCAGGGCAGCGTGAATTGATTATATGAAAGGTGCAAATGAACTGGTTATGGGGTAGGGGTTTAAAGACAGTATTCCTGTTAGCAATAACTTCATTAAGGGGCGGGGTTCTTCTGCCTTTTAGTATTTTTAGTTTAAACATTTTTAGTATTTTAAATGGATTTTATAGTGTTGTTGCTATGTGCTGTGTTGTTCACCACCCTGAGCTGCTGATGTGCAGTAGGGTGCGGGGTATAAGCACCTGTAATAAAATTAATAAAATAAATAAATAAATAAATAAATACGAGTTAGTGAAATAGCAGCCATAATAATCTCAGAACCATGTTTGCATATTTTCCAAGAGAGAATAGATATTTCTTTACATCCTAAATTCCTAAGATAATATGGGTAAGACAGTTATGAGAATGTGGCCCTTTTTACACGGGTGTCTCCCACCCATGAACATGCAAATTTCTGCATGTTCATGAGTGGGGGAGCCTTATGTGAATGACGCAGTGCGTGCACCCACGGTGAATGTCCCCATGCATGGAGCAACCGGAGAAAACTGCAGTTGCTCCGTGGATGCAGATGAGTGGGGGATGAGTGGGGATACATGTGTGGCCGTGTGCATGCCTTACCCACACACCAGCATGCCCATGGACCCCACCTGGTGGAGTAAAAATGACCTGTGAGAAGCCACTCAAAGAACAGAAGGTTGCTGCCTTGTAAACCAGGTTCTTTGAGAAGGCTCCCAACATTCTCACAACACCCACCCTTCCAGCC
Source organism: Sphenodon punctatus (assembly GCA_003113815.1). Classification (NCBI taxonomy): domain Eukaryota; kingdom Metazoa; phylum Chordata; class Lepidosauria; order Sphenodontia; family Sphenodontidae; genus Sphenodon; species Sphenodon punctatus. The sequence continues at coordinate 1,879,959 of QEPC01014534.1, forward strand.
CCACAGGGTCTGGATTTTTTTCCCCTTATATTCCTAGAAAGGGTTGGAAGGAACTGTCATTCTGAGGGGAAAGAGTGTTTTTTATACTGAGACCATCACGTGGTCTATTATTTGAATATGAGAATGCACAACCCAGTTGTGAGAATGTTCCAAGCCATCTCGAAGAACCTTCTTTACAAGACAACCACCTTCTGATCACACACATGGGGAGGAGATGTTTATAAACAAACAGCTTTATCTCCCAGGATCAGTGTCCTGGTATCCCGCTGCTGCACTACTAGCAGGCAGAGGCAGGTGAGGGATGGGGACCCCCCCCCACCTGCAGCCCCTTCCCCATGATCTGCCCCTGGACTCCCCTTCATTGTTTATTAATTAATTATTATTATTATTATAAACATTTATATAGCGCCAGTAGTGTGACCTGGTGCTGTATAAAACATAGAAATAGACGCGGTCCCTGCCTGTGGCTTACAATCTAAAAGACAAGGAGGGGGAGACAGGGCGAGGGGACAGTGGGAGAGACAGGGGAGACCAACAAACAACAAACATACAAGCGGATGTGGAGTCTCAGGTGCGTGTGCTTGGCTTGGTTACAATCAGGTTGGTTGCAGCGGTCTGCAGAGGAGGGCAGACAGTAGGTATATGGGAACGACTAGCAGGCATTGGGGAAGACGGTGAGGAAAAAGTGGGTCTTGAGGAGGGACATGAAGGAACGGAGGGAGGGGGCAAGGCGGATGTGGGTAGGGAGGGAGTTCCAGGCATGGGGGGCAGCGAGGGAGAAGGGTCGAAGGCAGTTAGGTGAGCAGGAGAAATGAGGGAGAGTGAGGGAGGGGACAGAGGA
>QEPC01014534.1:1883032-1909725 GCA_003113815.1 Sphenodon punctatus
TGGAAGGTGTGTCGACGTGAATGTTGAAATCACCAAGAATGAGAGTGGGGGTGTCATCAGAGAGGAAGAAGGTGAGCCAGGATTCAAAGTCTGGGAGGAAAGAGGAGAGGGAACCTGGGGGGCGGTAGATGACAGCAACACGAAGATGTAAGGGGGAGTATAAATGCACAGAGTGGGCCTCAAAGGAAGGGAAGGAGAGGGAGGGAGGAGGGGAAAGGGTTTGGAATTGACAGGGCTTGGCAAGGAGGAAACCCATGCCACCCCCCTGGGGTGTTCACAGAACACTCGCATTGCTGAAGGAAAGCAAGAATGGTCGCTAACCAGAGGTTTTTGCTCTACTGACTCCCATTGAACAGCATAAGCACTGTTCAATGAGAGTTTGCTACCGCCTTAACTATATTTTCTTAGCAGAATCATGATTATTACACTCTAGGCCTTAGGCTAGTCTTCATCTTAGTCTTCAGACTGAGAGGAAAAACCTGAAAGACATCATATTTCTACAAGGGGAGAGAAAAATGTACAAGGGGGACACTGCACCCCCCTCCCCTCAGCCTGCTCCTGCCTCTCAGTGTTGTGAGAAGAGGATCAAGCCCTCAGTGTTTTTGGTGGGTGTCTTGGGGCACAGGGGGGAAGGCTGGTACAAAGGTCCCAAATCTCCTTTGCCTTTACATCAGGAATGATTCTCCTGCTGTCAGTGGAGAGAACAAAATTAAGCCCAAGAATAGCGTATCACCTCATCCCTCACAGGGGTGCCAACATGCCCACATTATTTTCTTTCTTTTGCCAGCGCAAACTCGTGACCTTAAGGAATCCATTAACATGAACAGCGCTAACCTCTACACATTGTAATTTTCATGTAACGAATTCACTGCATGCAGACATTCCAATCTCATGTAACAATTAACTCACGTTACTGTCAGAGAAGGATTTCACTACCTTGCCATCCATGATGAAAATCATGGGAATTTCCTTGACAATTGAGAAAAGGCGCATACGCATTACTAAATTTCCCATCAGATAAAAATGAATGTAAAATGCCGTAACGTGTGCAAGAGCCCTTGGCTCCAGGTTTTAGGTGAATAGCTAAATGCATATCTGGCTACGAACTATGGCCACAATCCCAATGGGTGCTGCCACGCATGTGCAAATGGCCCCCTGGTTTGCTGGCCCTGTGCTGGGGTGTGCATGATTTGCATGGGCGTACATGTGTACCAGTCGACTGGGCTTGTTGCCCTGCTATACACTGATCCAGGAAAACCAAGCCAAGGGTGACAAATAGGGCCAGGTTGGTGGAATCTTCACAGCCTCAGGGACATCAAAGACAGACATCACCACACTCCATTCAATTGACTTTATTGCAGCCACTCAGAGGCCACATGCCACAGAAATAGGAACCTGGAATAAATAGACCTGCCAGCCCCATAAAGAGCAACAGAAACTGGGTATGATAATGCCTGGTGCTGTGCATCCAAGCAAGGCAGTGTGTGATGGGCAAGAAGGCCAGGAAGGGGCCTCTGCCCCTACCGCCCCAGCAATATAGCCCTTGCTTGCTCCCTCCTGCTGGGCACAAAACACAACAGGGGGCAAATTCCTGCTTCAAGGCTTGATCCCACACACCCCTTATTAGCGAGCAACCCTATTGAAACCCGTGGCACCATGTGCTTCCCCCTGCAACCCTAAACAACTATGAGTCCAATCTCCTGGGCAGGGCTCCCCTTTGCATCCAGCACAACAGGGTCCCTGCCTGGTATCTAGCAGCACCTCCCCAATACAAATAAATAATGCCACCACCGCTACAGGACTTGCAAGATTGTGTTTGGGAGGTGGGTCGGGTAAGCAAATTACTCCTCCTATCCACCCGGTGCTGTAGATTTGACACCCCACTCCCAAGATGGGGCATTTGGCCCTTGACCCCACATCTCAAAAGGCTACAGTCAAGCATTAAATAGGACAGGGGTTCTTTGGACAGGAGTGGGAGCCCTGGGCAGGGTGACCAGGGCCCCTAAAATAGGACAAGCTGTCTGCCAGGGATGTAAAAAAGACAGTGGGCAGGCAGGTAGTTCCCTTTCTCCCCCCATGACATCTCTGCATCATAGATAGTTGCCTTCCCCCCACGTTCATGGAGACATGTCCCTTCTGCCTCCAATTTTACATAAGGTGTCAGGGGATAAGGCATGGCAGGTTTCTGAATCGGTACCTCTCACCTTGAGAGGTACAGACCTGGTGAAGCCTCCCATTCCAGTCCATCCAACAGCAATTCATGAAGTCTCCCACCATGCCCAATCCTAAAGCCACAGTGAAAGAGTTTGTTGCTGTTGAGTATTGTCTCTCCTGGGGGCAGGGGAAGAGTCTGTAGATTCCAGTGTCACTGCCAGGCAGGGACAACCAAGTTCTATGACCTGGCACACAGCGCTCAGAACAGGAGGATTCAGTCCACACAGCTGCGGTCTCCTGTCTAACCAAGGCAGGCAGCTCACACTTCTGCAGCCCTGGTTATTCCCAGGACGGCAAGTGTGGGAGTTTTAGACATCTCTCTCAGCATCCATGCCCCCCCCCCGCTGTCAGCCCAGGCACATAGCAGGTGTGCCCACAGCAGATGGTATGACATCGAGAATGCCTGTTGCAGGAGTTCCTTTGCCCCAGCTACCCATTGCTCATGCCAGGGACCTCAACTTCCAGGGCAGCTGGGATTCCCCCACCTGTTAGCCAGCAAGACTCCACCCATCCCCTTGGGATGCAGTATTCCTCCCTGCCTGTGCCAGATGCCTGAAGCCAATGTTAGGTGAACCTCCAGCCCACAGGCCAAATGCAGCCCACAGCTGTTTTTTATTTGGCCCCTTTCCAATTCCTGGATCCAGCCCCTCCCATAAGCACCGAGAGCTCAGAGGAAGAGAACAGAGATAAGGGCATGCACTCAGGGATAGCACAGATCCGTGCCCTGGACCCTCCCCTTCATTCCCCCACCCTGGGCACACCTCCACCCCCCAACTCCTCTCCAGCCTCAGACGTTTGTACTAATTTTGAAAGTAGCTGCTTGAGGGAAACACTTTTCGACCCTTCGACTCTTGGTGACTTGCCTACATCTGTACTGCTTGCTCTGTGCTGTCCCTCCGGGTGGTACCTCTGTCACATGCCAGAATCTGAGCAGCCCCAGGCCATGGCTCCTGCAACACCCACTCTCCAGCACCAAAGCACCCAGGACAAGGAGGCAAGTAGTTCTCCAGTTCCCGTATTCTTTGGCTATCTAAACACCCTTTCCTGTTAGTGGACCCAGAATTGCACAGTGCTTGGGAGATCTTGCTATGCATTCAGTGCTTTGCAGCTCTGCCACTATGAACAAGCCCCCAGGTTTTCTTGCTAGCTTTAGGGCCAATGTCCCAATATTTGGCATTGCTCATTTTGGTAGCATCCATGCTAACAAACGCTCCGCCTCCTTCGAGCCCCACTGTGGTTTCCAGAGCTTGATCAATGATCAAAATAAAAGGTTCCCAAGCTGCCTCTAGCTGGGTTTGCCCAGAATCATGCCCATCCTGGAAGAACCAGCCTCCTTCTCCTTCTCTGCTCCCTGCGTCATTACAGACTGGATCCCACAAAGCATCATCATTCACAAGTTCCAGGTAATTTCAACCAATCAGTTGTTGGGTTCTCCAGGTGTTTTCTGTGCAATCATTGGCTGCTGTGGTCACATTCTGCTGTTGCTGCTGCATAGTTGGGCAACAGCATTAAAATAGGAGCTAGCAAGTGGCATGTGTCTTCTCCTCGCATAAAACTCTATCAGGGCCTGTGGTCTAGGACACTCCCAAAATATACAATTGCTTCTCATAAAAAACCAAGCAAGACACTGCTTGAATAGTCAAGGAATAATGAATGACAGGTGTAAAAAGGTGGAGTATGGAGGAAATCCTGGCTTTGAGGTGCAGGGAACAACCTCTTCCGTATTTCCCCATAATTTGGGGCGGTAGAGGGTGAACATGATCTGGCAGTAACTGGAATGGGGACCTGGAACACCCCTTTCAGCCACTCTCACATGCACCAATAGGAAAGCAGCAGGGACAGAGGGGAGGAATATAGGGCCTGCCCTAGAGATCAGTCATGCAAGGTGATGCACAAACGGAAAAATAATCCTTACTTTACATGCACAATGCTAGGTTCTGATCTGGGTGTAACCACTCAGGAGAAGAATACGGAGGTTACTTACCAGTAACTCTGTTCTTCGAGAGAGCTCCGCGTATTCTCACTCTTGGGATATACTTCCTGCTCCGCAGGTACCGGAAAACCTCTCGTCAGCAGTATCCAGGCAGATTACGCCTGGAAAAGACTAGAAAAGGTGAGGGCTCCGCCCCCTCACTCCCCCTCCCATCCCGAGAAAAGCGCGGGCCCGCATCACGAGGGATGGAAGTATAAAGAGGGGGAGGAGCCCCCACCGCCTCAGTTCCTTCCAACCGCGTGGCGTTGGAAGACTTCTCGGCGCTTTTCAGCGTTATTTTCAGTAGTAAGAAGATTAGAAAAGAAGATAAAGAAGAAGATTAAAAGTAAGGAGAGGAGTGCCGCCCACCCGTGGGACGTTCCCCGGGCCGTTGCGCCTTTCGGGGCGAACGGAATGCCCAAACAACCGGGCTTTAAACGCTGCGGCTCTTGCCCGGCTACTTTATCGGTTAGCGACCAGCATGACCGCTGCCTAACCTGTCTGGGAGAAGGCCACAACACCCGGACTTGTACAGCCTGCTCGGTGCTCTCAAGCAGAGCCAGGCGAGCTAGGGCGCTAAGGCTCCAGGACATTTTAACAAAAAGAGCCTTAGAGGGCGGTGAAGAGGGGCCACTGAGGCTCCCCGCCCGGCACTCCAAGCCGATGGAACATTCGGCGTCAACGACACCGGCGGTACCGCCGATGGGTACCGGCTGCACCGGCGACCTCGGGACCGAGGGACCGTTTGAAGTGCAGACCACCGGTTCCGGTCGCGCTGCGGAGGGCAGCGCTATACATGCGTCCCCTAGACGCTTAACCAGTGGCGGTGCCGAGCCTGCAGGTGTGCGAGGCGTCGCACACTCCTCGGAACGGGGCACCAAGAGTGCAGAGAAAAAGAAGAAAAGAAAGAAAAGCTCTGCACGGGAGCCGGAACCGACGACACCGGCAGTTACAACAGGCCATCAATCCCCACGACCGTCGGGCTCGACGAGGGGGACGGCTCCACCGACACCGCTATCTCGCGCGGTACCGCCGCTGCTATTGACGGCACCGATGGCGCGTAGAGAGTCACGCTCTGGATCACCACGGCTTCACTCCCGATCCCACTCTCCGCGGTACCGGGCTGAACGTACGCCACTCCGGTACCACCTGGAACGTCGATCGCGTTCTCCTTGTTCATGCTGCTCGCCCAGGCATGGTCACCGGGATTATAACTATGGCAGGGACTATAGATACCGGTCGCGCAGCCCTCCTATGTATGCGCATGACTTTGGGTACCCGGCTCTTCTGGAACGGGAACAACCCTATGTACCGCCGGCTCCACCTAGAGCGGCACCGTCGGCGACCATATCACGCCCTCCCCCATCGGAATCGGGATCGGTGCAGGCACTCGCGGACGCCGGTGCCATCGGAACCGAACCACTCGACTCTGGGACCGGAGCAAGGTTAGAGCCGTCAGGGGCCACACAACTCCTCACTTCCCTATTGGGGACCTATAGGGATGACACGGTACCGACGGTACCGACGGTACCACGGATGACCTCCCCGGGGATCTCGGCGTCCCGATCATCGTCATCTTCTTCTCCTTCGCTGGAGGAGGACGAAACCATCTCCCCACCCCCGCCAGATGCTATATCGGACCCTAGCATGTCGCTGGCTACCGAGGACTCTAAAGCCTTTCAGGCAATGTTGCGGAGAATGGCTTCCTCTCTTCCAAAACTGCCCACGAGAGTTGTTAAAAAGGCCCAGACAGGACCCATTTTCGGAATATTGGGGTCTGGGGAATCTGGGCATGTGACCTTGCCTTTACTGGATCAGTTGCTGGAACCAGCTACAGCACTATGGGCGAAGCCGGCCTCTGTTCCGCCGACTAACAAATTGGCAGACTCCCTATATGGGGTGCCTAAAGAAGGGGCTCAAATCTTTCACAGTCACCCCCCTCCCAATTCTCTAGTAATAGCAGCTGCCTCCGTTAGATCTCGGGCGGGGGGAATTCAGACTTCCCCGGCAGATAGGGAGGGAAGGAGGTTAGATGTGCTGGGCAGGAAGGTATTTTCTTCGGACGCTCTGTCCTTCCGTATTGCCAATTATGCCTCAGCCATGTGCGGTTACCAGCACTGGCTGTGGTCTAAAATTAGTATGACAACAGACCCTAACCAGTTGGCAGCGTTACAGAAAGAGGGCATGCAAATGGCACAGTTTCAATTGACTGCGAACATGCATGTGGCAGATGCCAATGCCAGAGGTATGGCATCGGCAATAGCTCTGCGCAGACATGCGTGGCTTCGTTCCACAGCGCTCACCCCTGAGAACAAAACTAGGATAGAGGACTTGCCGTTTGATTGTGAGGGCCTGTTCTCAGCTTCTACGGATGACACTCTTAAAAAAATTAAAGAGATGAATCAAACGGCAAGGTCCACAGGGGTAGTCAGAGCTTTACGAAAAAAGCCCTTTACACAAGGGTATTCGTTTGTTTCTAGAAGGATGCCCTACCAAAATTATAATTTCCAAGCTGGAAAAAGATTTCAGCAGCACGCTCAGCCGCATTACCAGCAACAAGGTGCCCAACAGCGTAAATCTTTTGGTAGACAAAGGGGTAGGGGTAAACCCTCTCCTAGTTCGTCGTCTGGACAGCAGGCGAAGTCACGTTTTTGAGATTAGTTTGATCAAGGGAGATACTGAGGATAATCCCTCATTTCAGGACCGCCTTTTCCCTTACCTGCACATATGGGAAGCCATCTCGTCTGATCGCTGGGTCAGAGAGATAGTACAATTAGGCTATGCCATTCAGTTCCACACCACCCCACCCCTCTCATCCTGCCCCCCTGGGGCTCCCCCACCCTCTACTCAAATACTAGTTGAAATTCAAAAGCTCATCGACAAGGGTGCTGTCGAACTCATTCCTAGAAATGAACATAGTTCTGGATTCTACTCTAGATTCTTTGTGGTTCCAAAAAAGGACAAGGGGTTTAGACCCATTCTGGACTTGAGATGTCTCAACAAATTCGTAAAGAAGTTTAAATTTCGTATGACTTCCCTCCCGGTCATTTTCATGGGCTTACAACAAGGCGACTGGTTGGCCTCCCTTGATCTCAAAGACGCCTATTTTCATATTTCAATACGCCTTTCTCACCGCAAGTTCTTGCGATTCGTTGCAGGGGATCTTCGTTTCCAGTACCGTGTCCTTCCCTTCGGACTGTCTACAGCACCGCGTGTGTTCACCAAATGTGTGGCTGTCGTAGCAGCTTATCTGAGAAGGCAAGGTGTCAGGATTTTTCCGTATCTGGACGACTGGCTACTGGCGGCGAGCTCACGACAAGAGCTTACCAAGCACGTGGAACTCACCATGTCACTCCTCAGGGATCTGGGGTTTGTGCTGAACTTGGCAAAGTCCCACATACAACCGACACAACGACTACCCTTCATAGGGGCAATATTGGACACCAGACACGCGAAAGCGTATCTTCCAGAGGAGAGACTCGTCTCTATACGTCATGCCCTGCGCATTCTGCAGTCACATCCCACCAAGCCAGTGCGCTTCTTCCTGCACTTGCAAGGCCTCATGGCCTCCACTACTATGGTAACACCTCACGCACGCCTGCACATGAGACCCCTGCAACAGTGGTTAGCCAGCAACTACGTGCCCACCATCCATCCGCTACACATGAAACTCTGCATCACAGAGGAACTTCTTCTGGATCTACAATGGTGGGCAAATGCAGAACACATTTTGCGAGGGGTGCCCTTCGATACTCCCAGTTTCGGGGGCATCATCACAACAGATGCATCCCTGACGGGATGGGGCGCGCACTTAGGAGACTTCAGGGTTCATGGCCTCTGGTCTCCAGAAGAGACACATCTGCACATAAACATGCTAGAACTGAGGGCCATACGTTGGGCGTTGAAGGCTTTACTTCCCCGCATCCAAGGTCAAAACATTCAGATCGTAACGGACAATACCACAGCAATGTGGTATGTGAACAAACAAGGGGGGGCACATTCCACCCGCTTGTCGAGGGAGGCGGAGACCATCTGGCACTGGTGTATCGAACACGGCATACATGTGCACGCCATTCATTTGGCAGGACAAGACAACTTGAAGGCGGACTACCTCAGTCGCAAATCGACAGACCAGCACGAGTGGTCTCTGAAAGAAGAGATCTTGCACGACATATTTCAGGATTGGGGGACTCCAGTGATAGATCTATTTGCATCACGGGGGAACGCGAAATTACCAAAATTCTGCAGTCGAGCAGGTATGGCACCAGACTCGATATCAGACGCCTTTGCCATCTCTTGGCACGGGACATTCCTTTATGCCTTTCCCCCCTTTCCCCTCATCCACAGAGTGTTGTGCAAGGTCAGGACGGACAAAGCTCATATCATCCTGATTGCTCCGTTTTGGCCACGCCAAACCTGGTTCCAAACCTTGCTGGGCATGGCGACACAAATCAAGAGGCTGCCAATGGTCTGCGATCTACTCTCCAGAGAACGGGGAGAAATTCTACACCACGACCTACAGATGCTCCACCTCTCCGCTTGGTTGATTCTACCCTGATAAGCAACTTACCGCCGGAGGTTTCAGAGATTCTCTTGAATGCAAGGAAACCTTCGACACGCAAATGTTATGAAATGAAGTGGAGACGATTTTGTAGCTGGTGTTCTACACAGTCCATCTCGTTGCAAACATTGGACATGAACCATGTGTTTCTCTATCTCCTGAATTTGCTAAGGTTGCATTTGTCTTTGGCTTCCATTAAAGTTCATCTGGCAGCTCTTTCTTCTCGTTTGCAACCGCATGACAGTGGCACGCTGTATTCTCATAAATTAATGAGGGCGTTCTGGAAAGGTCTAAAGAACACTTTTCCTCAACGGTCTAGGCCCGCCCCTCAGTGGGACTTGAATCTTGTGCTATCCAAGTTGATGTCTCCCCCCTTCGAACCGTTAGCTATTTGCAGTTTGGAAGATCTGTCAATTAAAACGGCGTTTTTGGTGGCTATCACCTCAGCTAGGAGGGTGAGTGAACTCACTGCCCTGAGAGCTTCACCTCCTTATATCCTGTTTCATAGGGATAAAGTGGACCTACGGATTGACCCCTCATTTGTACCCAAGGTTGTTTCTAGCTTTCACCTTAATCAGACAATCTCTTTACCAGTTTTCTTTCCTAAGCCACACAATTCTGTTGAGGAACAAAAGCTACACTCGTTAGATGTTAAAAGAGCTCTGGCTTTCTACATTGATAGAACCAAGTCATTCAGAGCGTGTGATTCCCTCTTTATCACGTATGGTGGCCAAAGAATTGGGGTCAAGCTTTCTGCACAGAGACTTTCCAAATGGATTTTATTGTGTATACAGAGATGCTATGCTTTAGCAGACAAGATCCCTCCTGAAGGTCTAAGGGCTCATTCTACTAGAGCCACTGCTGCTTCTTTGGCTAACTTCCAAGGTATAAATCTACCAGATATCTGTAGGGCTGCCACGTGGGCATCTGTCCACACGTTTACAAGACATTACTCTTTGGACCTGGCGGCCAGAGCAGATTCCCAAGTGGGGAGAGCAGTGCTGGACTCTTTTCTGAGTTGCCATCCTCGACTCCCACCTCCTTGAGGTGAGTTATCTAGAACTGCTTATTACTCTCCCAAGAGTGAGAATCGCGGAGATCCTCGAAGAAGAAACGGAGGTTACTTACCAGTAACTCTGTTCTTCGAGAGAGCTCCGCGTATTCTCACATCCCGCCCGCCTTCCCCTCAGTCGTGGATGGACATACCAGGTCTTCCAGGCTGGGTTGGAAGGAACTGAGGCGGTGGGGGCTCCTCCCCCTCTTTATACTTCCATCCCTCGTGATGCGGGCCCGCGCTTTTCTCGGGATGGGAGGGGGAGTGAGGGGGCGGAGCCCTCACCTTTTCTAGTCTTTTCCAGGCGTAATCTGCCTGGATACTGCTGACGAGAGGTTTTCCGGTACCTGCGGAGCAGGAAGTATATCCCAAGAGTGAGAATCGCGGAGATCCTCAAAGAAGAACTTGGAGTCACTGGGTAAAAACAAAACATAACGCTAACTCAACTTTAACATTTCTTATACATGTTGCAGGGCTGCATAGGGCACCAATACATCCCTGTAACATGCATAAGAAATGTTAAAGCAGTGTGGTAAAGTGGAGCTACGCGTTATTTCTGTTTTCACTCACTGTGAATAGTTCCTGGAAGACATCAGCTCAGTGTGTGACAGCAGTCAAAAAGGCAAACCGAATGCTAGGCATTATTGCGAAAGGAATAGAAAATAAAAAGGAAAACATCATGTCACTGTATAAATCTTTGGTACAACCCCACCTTGAATACTGTGTGCAGTTCTGGTCACACCATCTCAGGAAAGATATAATAGAATTGGAAAAAGTTCAGGGAAGGGCAAAAAGGATGATAGAAGGGCTGGATCGATTTTCATATGAAGAGAGGCTCAACAGGATAGGATTGTTTAGCTTGGGAGAAGAGGCAATTATGGGGGATATGAGAAAAGTTTATAAAATCATGAGTGATGTGGAAAAAGTAAATAGGGAACTGTTGTTTGCCCTTTCTTACCATAAGAGAACAAGGGAAGGCACTCTGAAGTTAAATGGTGGCAGAGTTAAAACAAACAAAAGGAAGTACTTTTTCACTCAGCGGACAATAGAGTTGTGGAATCCATTGCCAGAGGAGGCAGTGAAAGCCAGCACCATAACTAGCTTCAAACAGCAACTAGATACATTCTTAGAGGACAAATGTTTACTAGTTGAGGCTGAAACCCCAGGTTACTGGCAGTTGGGAGTGGGTAGCAGGAGAGGAGTCACACCTCCATGACCCGTATTTGTACTTCTCCCGAGCTACTGTCAGAGACAGGATGCTGGACTCGATGGACCGCGAGTCTGACCCAGTATGGGACTACTTATGTTCTTAAGTGCAGAGACCCCAGCACCAAGGGGAGTGCTCCCTCCAGGGCAGGGGTGGCTGGTGGGTTTTGAGGTTGGAGGGACCAGTGAGACTAGGGGCGGAGCCAGAGCAATGGTAGGCGGCATAACCCAGCAGCAACAAAGCACAGTTTGCATGTGGTTTCTGTGTGGTTTAAAAAAAATAATCTGTGATTCATGGGGCCTTAAAATTCCTCCCCAACACACACACACACGCACACACACAGCAGAGGGCAAGAATACTGCTTCAGAAAGAAGGGACTTGCTGCATGTGTGTTGGAAGGACCCCAATCCCTGCTTCAGAAGCAGTATTCTTGCCCTCTGCTCTGTGTGTGTGTGTGTGTGTGTGTGTGTGTTGGGGGGGGATTTTAAGGCCCATGAATCACCAGACTAACAGTTAAATCTCAGGATTTCAAAACCTCCACATCATCAAGTGAACACCCCCAGCATTACCTCCCAGCACCCAAGTCCCTTAGCTTCCCAGCACAGCCAACCACCAGCATCACCTCCCTGCACCCCAAACCCCTCCGCCCCCCAGCAGTCATGCCCAGCATCACCTCCCTGCACCCCAAGCCCCTCAGCACCCCAGTACAGTCATCCCAAGAACCCCCAGCATCACCTCCCAGCAACCCAAACCCCACAGCCCCCTAGTACAGCCACCCCAGGACCACCTCCCCAAATCCCTCAATCCCCAGCACCTGTCTCTTATACACATCTAGATGTGTATAAGAGACAGGCCCCACAGTACAGCCAGCCCCAGTATGGTCTCCCTGCACCCCAGTCCCTCAGCACCCCAGTACAGTCATCCCAAGAACCCCCAGCATCACCTCCCTGCACCCCAAACCCCACAGCCCCCAGCACAGCCACCCCCAGCATCACCTCCCTGCACCCCAAAACCCTCATCCCCCACCACAGGCAGCCCCAGCACCCCACCCTGCACCCCAAGCCCCTCAGCACCCCAGTACAGTCATCCCAAGAACCCCCAGCATCACCTCCCAGCAACCCAAACCCCACAGTACAGCCACCCCCAGCATGGCCTCCCTGCACCCCAGTCCCTCAGCACCCCAGTACATATACACCCAGCACCCCCTACCTGCACCCCAAACTCCTCCGTACCCCCCCTCCAGCCCCACATCCCCAGTCTCTCCACACACAATTAGCTCATCAAAACTCAGGCAGCGCCACAGCAGGATTGGGGATGGTGCACTGGCTTCACTCTTGCACCTGGGAGCTGCTGCGCAGGCAGCTTAGGCTCCCCCTCCCTTCCAGCGTCCAGTCAAAGTTTGACTCGACTGGGAGGAAGGAGGGAGTGGGGGGAGAGCCTAAGAGCTGCGCGGCAGCTCCCAGGCCCCCCGCACAGCCACAAGTAGTCTGACCCGGGCGCCTAGTGTGTGGCGCCCAGGTTGGACTTTTAGCCCTGGGCTACCCCTGCAATGAAATAGTGCTGCAGGGGGCACTATTTCATTGCTGGGTTCCCTTTATGTGGGATGGATGCCACTCATTCCACATAAAGGGAGAACGCTTCCCTTTTGTCCCTGAAGGCTTCCTTAGGAAGCCCACACACGCGCAACCAGTTTAGAATGTTGTTCCGAGCCATCTCGAAGAACCTTGTTTTAGAGGCCGCAACCTTTCCACAGATTAGTCTGCTTGTGTGCGCACGTGCAGTTTTTTTTAAACTACAGACCAGTGAGCTGATGTCGGTGCTGAGCAAACTGGTGGAAATGGCTAAGAACAGAATTACCAAGCATATTGATAAATATGGCATAATGGGGAAGAGTCAACATGGATTTAGCAAAAATAAGTCATGCCTCACTAATCTACTGGAATTTTCTGAGGGTGGAAAGGGGTGGATAGAGGTGAGCCAGTTGATATAGTGTACCTGGACTTTTGGAAGGCATTTAATAAGGTCCCTCATGAGAGCTTCTTGAGGAAATTAAAGAGTCATGTGATAAGAGCCAGTGTCCTATCATGGATCGGCAACTGGTTAAAAGATAGAAGCAAAGAGTAGGACTAAATGGTTAGTTTTCACAGTGGAGAGATGTAACTAGTGGAGTGCTACTGTGCTCCAGGGATCTGTACTGGAACTGGTGTTTAATATATTAATTAATGATCTGGCGAAGGGAGTAAAGAATGAGATCAAATTTGCAGATGACACAAAGTTATTCAAGGTAGTTAAACCCGAGCAGACTGTGAAGAACTGCAGGAGGATCTTGCGAGACTGAATGACTGGGCATTTAAGTGGCAGATGAAATTTAATGTGAACAAGTGCAAGGTGATATACACAGGAAAAAATAACCCAAACTATATGCATACAATGCTGGATTCTAAATTAGGAGTTACCGCTCAGGAAAAGGATTTTGCAGTCGTTGTGGACAATACATTGAAATCCTCTGCTCAGTGTGTGGTGGCGGTCAAAAAAGCAAACGGAACGTTAGGAATCATTCGGAAAGTGATAAATAACACTGAAAATATTATAACGCCTCTATATAAGTCTATGGTACGACTGCACCTGGAGTAGTGCGAGTAGTTCTGGTTTCCCCATCTCAAAAAAGACATAGTAGAATTAGAAAAGGTACAGAGAATTATCAAGGGTATGGAACGGCTTCCCTATGAAGAGAGGTCTGATAGGTTGGGGGCTCTTCAGATTGGAGAAGAGACAACCGAGAAGAGATATGATAGAAGTTTATAAAATCATAAGTGGTGTGGAGCACGTGAATAGGGAGCAGTTATTTGCCCTCTCTAACAGTACTAGAACAAGGGGACACACAATGAAATTAACTGGCAGCAGATTTAAAACAAATAAGAGAAAGTATTTCCCCCCCTACTCAGTGCACAATTAACTTGTGGAATTTACTGCCAGAGGAAGTGGTCAAGGCTGGCAGTGTAGCTAGTTTTAAAAAGGGATCAAATAAGTTCTTAGAGAATTGATCCATTAATGGCTATTAGCCAAGTAGGTTTTGGGGATGTACTGTTGGGGGCTGGAACAACAGGGAATGGATTGCCCATTGTGAGCTGTTGGGTACTTCTCCCAAGAGACAGAAATTGGCCACTGTTGGAGACAGGATGCTCGGTTTGATGCACCATTGATTTGACTGGCACTGCTTATGTTCTTATGATTCACTGGGCTCTTGAGAAGAGACAGAGCTGGGGATGGTCAACCTGGAAAGAAGACGAAGGAGGGGAGCAGGAGAGCAGTTTTCAGAAGTCACTCAAGAACAATCATTCTCTGTTGCTACTGAAGGAAGGATGAGGGGCCAATGGGGCTAAGTTAGAGGGAGGGAGCTTTGGGTTAAACAGTAGGAAAGGTTTCCTGACAAAGAGTCGTCAGGAAGAGGAACAAGCTGCTGAGGGAGGTTGTGGCATCCCTTTGCTGGACGGGTTTTTGGAAAAAGGCCAGAGAAAATTAGAGGGGTGGGGAAGGTCTAGAGCAGGCATAGGCAACTCCTGGCATGCATGGCACGCGAGGACATTTTCCTTGGAACATAGAGCCAAGACGGCCCCAGGCCAGCCACAAACAATCCCGCCAAACCTTGCTCTGTTGTGGTGCATGGACTGGAGACTCAGCTGAGACTGAGGTCAGAGTCTCAGATCACTGGCACTGGATTCTGGAAGTACTGCCCTGCAGCGTGGGACCTGGAATGAAGCAAGCGGCACTAGCATGAGGCAGGCAGCAGCGGCGCGTAGCCTCAGGCTCAGCGACATAGCAAGCAAGTGGAGTCTGAGATGCGCATCAGAGGAGTCAGGAGAGAGGCTGAGGCACCACAGTGTAATGAAGTGGAAGTCCTTTGAAGTGGAAAGGAAGTTTCCACTGGAGTTGAAGGGCTGAGAGGGGGCAGAGGATCTGGGTGTGGGCTGTGTGAGGGCAGGGGCAAAGAGAACAATATTAACTTTGGGGGCTGTTGGTGGCCCCGCCCCCTCCTGAAGGCCCCACCCCCTGCCAGCACTCCAGCATCTTACAAGTAGACACTGAGGGCTCTTTTGGCATTCTGTCCGAAAACGTAGGCTACCACTGGTCTAGAGAGTTCCGGGGACTGGGCCAGCTGACCCTTGAGGTCCCCTTCAGCTTTATGGTCCTATGGATCATCCCAAGATTTGGAGTGGGACTCTAGTTCTGGGGACACCAGACTGGAGCTAAACTTAAGCCCATGAGCATGCAGCTGCCCCCTAGTTCTCACCCCATGCCTACTGCTTCCTGCTACCAGCCTAGGCCGAGAGCTCTCTGGTGCTGTGTGGACAGGATCCCCGAGGGCTGCTGCAGCATCAATCGACTGCACTGGGTCCTGGTGAGCTGCACCTGCTCCACAGCCAAACCCAGCTCCCTGGAGGCAACAACAACACAGATAACATGACGGGAGCTGGGGGAAGACATCAGGGAATGGATCCCTCATTGTGACCTGTTGGCTGCTTCTCCCAAGCCACTGTGATTGGCCACTGTCGGAGACAGGATGCTGGGCTAGATGGACCCTTGGTCTGACCCAGTATGGCGCTTTTTATGTTCTTATACTAAACCCTGCCCCACACTGACAAGGAAGCCTCACAGCTCAGGGGCAGATACCACACAGCCCGCAAACAGCGACGAGGACAAGCCCAGACTCGACTCCCATTCTTCTGGAAACATAGGGGCTTCTATAAATTACGTTGTGCACGTGGTCCAAAGCCATGGCTTTGTCCGATGGAAACAGGTTTACCCAGGCCTGGCCACACAGGCCAAAATGGGGGGAGTAGCTCCATGCAGACATGCTCTGGCCACAATGCATCCATCCCACAATGTGCTACACAAGCCCAGACACGACCCCAGTGTCCCTGCCAAACACCCACTATTGTCATCCTCGGACAGCATTAAGGAATGCCATGGTGGGCAGGGTCAGCCCCAAATCCATGCCACACACGATGATCACAAGAGCAAATACATCTGGAAAACCCTGCTGATAGGAATGCCGGTGCCATTGCTCCCTGCCTGGTCACAGAGGAAAGAGCCTTGGCTACCTGGAGGAATACTGCATCCAAATGCCTCCATCTCCTAGCTTCCAGGGCACCTGCCCAGCCCTGCCCACACCCCATGACAGTCAGAGCAAGAACAAAGACAGCCTGGCACCCCCAGCTTACCACTAGGCCTGCAGAAATTTGTGAGGGGCTCATTCATACAGGGTTGAGTGTTATTGAGGGAGACAGCTCCAGGGCTAGGGGTGTGGTTGGTGAGGCCCTGGGCTGCTGTAGCTTTGCATAGTCAGTTCTGCCTATGGCAGCCTCTGTCATGGCTGGAGTGTGGGCTGCTGCCACTGCCTCCAGCCCCACCAGGAAGAGGCTGGGGCTATACGGGGGCCAGGGCAGCAGCCCCTCCCCTAGATGCGGACGGTGTTGATGCGGAGTGGCTGGACATTCTTGCCATTGGCATGGCTCTGCCCAGGGCTGAAGTAGGAGCAGAGCTTGCCTGGGAACTTCTCCCGGAAGGTGTAAAGCCAAGACATGTCATCGGCATTGTAGAAGATGAGCAGCCCCTTGTCATAGTCCAGGAAGACGCCCACTTTCTCTAGCTTGCTCTTGACATTGAGCCGGGTCCAGGGCTCAGTGCAGGCACTGTACTGGTTGCCATCATGCATGACAATGCAGTAGAAGCCACGGCTGGGCTGGATTTGGATGCTGCCCTTGCGGGTGACGGCCTCGTGAGCCAGCCCGATCATCCACTGGGTCTTCTCAGAGACAATCACCTCCCAGTAGTACACGCCACTGCCGAAAGCCTCTGAGCCGAGCACTGACACCTCCACATCAAAGCGCTTGGGTGACTCCTGCAGCGGCTGCGGGTGCAGGTTGCCATAAGCCACAATGGTGCAGTCATCAGACAGGATGAGGCGCTGATGCGCTGTAACAGGATCCAGCGTAAGCGCAGCCGGCACTGGGAGATAAGAGACAGATTTAGGTGGGGGTCTGCATATTCTTAATAGCTCATATTCTGCAAACAAGTATCCCAAATTCCATGACCAGAATAAATTATGCACATTAGCTATATTGTACAAATTATGCACATTTCTGATAGCAAGTGAGTTTCCCGGCATGCCATTCATCGATTTTGGGCATCTCATATCTACACAGGCCTCTTACTAGAGAATGGGATTCTTCTCTTCTTAGCAGGGAGTGGCGTTGTGGGGGGCCTCATGGCCCCAGTATATATCCTGGCAGCTCACACTGCCAGCAGCCATAGGCTACCTCTCTCTAGTGCCAGCACCACACCGGCTAGTTTCCAGTGCTCCCCACTCAAGTTGTAATTCCATGCTGCCGGAGGTAGTTTGAGAGAAGTTTGGCCAAGTACACAATACTGCAATCACAGAAGTGCAGACTTCACAAGTCCTGGACTCAGACCATCCCCCATTACTGCTGCCAACCAAAGGAGGCAGTGGAGCTGAGGAGTGAAGGAACATCATCCTTGGTGTGTGTATGTGTGTGTGGGGTGGGGTGGGGTGGGGGACAGCAAGCAGACAGAGCCAACCACCCTCCACCGCCCAATCCTTGGGCAGCCTGGAGTGGGCACAGGGCTCCAGAACATGAATCCAGATACTAGCACAGGCTGACTAACACCACAGAAAGCCCTGTGCAATATGGATTCCAGTCCCACCAGGAATCAGCCCACTGAGCCCCAAGGCCACATGATGCCCCTGCAAGATAGCCAGCCCCAGCCCCTGGCACTCATGCCCCAGAAGGAGTCAGAGAAAGTGCTCTGGGTCCAGCCCATTGTCATTTATCCCCAGTCACTGAACAGCTGAGGAGACAGCTTTCCTCTGCAGGTGGGAGAGGAAGAGTCAGAGTGCTGGGCACTGGCATGAGGTAACAGAGACTCTTCTCCCTTTGAGAGCAGAGAACTCTGTGGAGTCCCATGTCTGGGCCCAACCCTGCGGCGTTCTTTGGGATTTGTAGCCACAGCCCCACCTGATGGTAGTGAGGGCTGGGGTGTCCCAAACAGCAAGCACCCAGAGTGTGAGAACCTCACCTGGATGGATGTCCTGGAAGAGAGATTTCCAAATGGTGTACTGCAGCGGCCCCATGTACTTGGAGGTGGGGAAGTCCTCGTACGTAAGGTTCGTTTCATGGATCTTACCCTTTAGCCTGGAGAGAAGGTCAGTGGGTTAGCAATAGGTTCCTGACTTGCTCTTGATAAGAAATGGTGGGTGAGGGAGAAGGCTTCAGGGGCAAGGGGTACAGTGAAGGGCTGAGAACTAGGCTGCAGGCAGGGATAAGAAGCAGAGTTACACCAATGCATCCTTCACAGCTCTGCCACTACCCTCACTCCTGCCTTGTCCCTCAATCCCAACCAGCAGTCTTCCCTGCTATTCCAGCTCTGAGATGAAAGTGCATCACTTTATACAACTGGGTGACGCCCTAGGAATCAGTCAGTTTGGCTGGCTGATGGATGGGGACCACTCCCTGTTCTTTTGTTTGTTGCTTGGAGCTGACTCACCCACAAAGGACTGTTTTGGCATACGACTAAGGGTGTTTTAAAGGCCTGCTCTTGGGTTTAGCTTGGGACACTCTGACATAGGCGACTGGTGACTGCACAGTGCAACCCACCCACCCCAATCCAGAGCCGCCCCCCCCCCCCCAGTGCCACACACTCACCGTCCCTGCTGGGAGGGAGAAAAGGAGAGAGCAGCAGTGGCTCCTGCATTGTGTGTGCCTGGGAGGAGCCAAACTCGCCTTCCTACACCTGAGCCTCATGAGTGGTTTGGCTGCAGCGGCAGCAGCAGGAGGAGGTGGTGGAGGAGGTAAAGGCCGGTAGGCAGAGAGGGAGGAAGGCAGAAGCCACAGCCGAAGACTGGGTGCTGGGACCAAAAGATACACACACACCCCGACGCATTGCCTATGCACTCCGAGCATGTTCTTTGGGCAAGACATATCCCAGGATGGGAGTGTTCAAGAGACTAGGCTGGGGAGAGACTAATACCGCATTCACACCTTACGGCAGCGTGGCGGCAGCACTCTCATGAGCAAAAGATGTGGTGGGGGAAGGAGGCAGAGGCCGGCAAACTGTCCGGAGCAAATGGGGTTTTGCCGTGACAATGGTCGCGAATGACAGCGCTGGATTTGAGCCCCGTCATTTGCGAGCATGGTTGCGGCGAAATCCTGCCTCCACTTCCTTCTCCTGCCGCATCTTTTGCTTGTGGGAATGCTGCTGCTGTGCTGCCATGAGGTGTGAATGCAGTATAGGATGCCTTCTGAAGCAGGGAACTGCCTGTGGACTTAACCTGAAGGAGGGTGGCTAGCCCTCAGTTTGGGAAAGTGGTCCTAGCACAGGAACACCAATAAGGAGTCACCCATCAACATCCCAGTTGTAAGACTGTTCTCACTGCTCTCTCACCGTCTGTGCCTGCTGCCTCAAGGGGATGCTATTCTGCTCAGACCTCCAAACCAGGGGTTTGCCTAGCAATGGTGCCACACAGAGAGGGGAGAAAAGCCAAGAGAAAGAGTAAAGGGCCTGTAGCTAGCCCATCCAAGGCAGCAGGTTGCTGCAGTTGCACAGCACTCAGGGTCCTGTTCTTAGACTGTCCTTGGAGTAGAGTTGCTTCTGTGCACTAGGGAGGGGAAGAGCAGGGTGGGGGTAGCTCAGTGCCTTTGGCAGCTCCAGGCTGCAGAGCGGGTCTGACTGGGCTTGGGGCCAAGTTGCTTCTATGCACCGAGGAGGGGAGGGCAGCTCCGGGCTGCAAAATGGGTCTGGCCAGGAGTTGCTGTGTTCTGTGCACTGAGGAGGGGAGGGGTCAGTGCCTTTGGAAGCCTCTTGGAGCAGGGGATTATGCTTTAGGCAAACATAGCAAAGGCACTAGCTCAACTAAACTGTTACAACTTCTGCTGATTGCATAACTTGATCTTTGCACACAACTGCAGCAATGGGTCAGAGGACAGCATCAGGAGGGCAGTGTTTATTTACTTGAATATAAATAATGCTAATAAATAATGCCATTATTAATAAATGGTAGCACCAAGACAAGAATGTAGGAGGTGGTGGTCATGCTTTAGTTTCCCCTTGTTGTGAAACACTGAAGTACTGTAAGAATTCCATTAGATTGTCTTATTTGTATATCTAGTTCTTGTCTCTGCAATCATTTATTTGTGAATAGTATTTTTATTTTATCTTCAGTAATTTTCAGTTAAAGTTGTTCTGTGTGTCAAACCTGTTGAAAATGCATGCTGGGAAGCAAACTTACATTTATAAATTTGCATATTTATGCAAATCAAGCTGATTATGCAAACATTATGCTCGTAGAGAATTTGCAGGATTTGGCTGTACTGGTTGTGGAATTTAATTTATTTATTTGTTTGCGTAGTCAACACAGGTCTCTAGCTCCACCGCTATCCCAGCCCTGGGCTCTCCCCGTTCAATAGCCCCCACCTCTTCAATCCCCACGTACTTCTCCGAGAGGGAGGCAATGCCTGCCAAGAAGGCATGCTTGTCCACCTCGGCCAGGCGTTCCTGCAGGATCTGGCTGCCCTCCTGCACCTTGCGTAGTTGCTGGCTGTAGCGCTGGATCTTCTGCTCAATATCTGTCAGGGTCCTGGCTGTGTCAGCCTCCAGCTCCTCCAGCATGGCCTTCTGGCGTTCACGCAGGAGCCGGTGCAGACGCTCAAAGGCCTCCCCGATGGTGGCGCGCAGGCTCTTGGCAGAGGACTGCAATGGACCGGAGGGGGTGGGGGGTCACAACAGGTGCAGAGCCCCTTCCTGCCTCAGCCCTGCCCAGTGCCCATCTACTCACAGCAAACCAAGCTTCCACCTTACTGCTCCCCACTCCTGCTTCTCCCCATTGCTAGCTTGGCTGTACTCTCCCTCCTCACACTGGACACTGATCCCACTTGTGCGGATGGGGAGGAAGGGCTACGTCTGGGTGAGTTACAGTTTGAGGCCTCCCCTGGCAGAGTTCCCCCTCCTACTACTATCTCTTGCCCATTCTCTGCTCTCTGGAGCTCCTCCACCCCTCCCAATCAACACTTCTCTGCTTCTGGCCCAAGCCCTTACATAACAGTTTGGGCTTTCAAAGCAGCCACAAATATTAGCAGCATCCCCTTCCCAGCATGTCAATACCCTCCTCCTCATTTTCCAAGTGGGAAGCTAAGACAAAGCGGTGGCCAGCAGGGAACTGGGATTAGCAGCAGGCCCTGGGGGCTCCCAGCTCCACACTCAGCCTGTTCCCCTCACACAGCCCTTCCCAATCTCTGAATCCCCCTGGAATCCTTCAGAGGATCTCCTGGCAGTTCTGCAGTTGTCCCGTTCTGTCTCCCAGGAATGTGCCCTTCCAGGTTCCCTGCTCTCTCCCAGCCCCACACAGGGCTGCTCTGCTCCAGAGACACAAGCCACTCACATGGTCTCCACCAGCAGCTCGCCCAATTACCCACCCAGGCAGTGGCAGTCCAGTGTCCAGGTCAGCTTGGAAAGTGGGGCTCACAGCACCTTCCTGGACCATGTTCGCCCACAGCCTCCAAGCCCTCCTCCTTGTTGCTGGAGGAGAGTTCCATGACCAGCAGGGCAGAGATGAGGGCTGGGGAAGGGGTTTGCAAGGAATCATTCCTAACAAGAATCTCTGGGTGGGGATGTCACCTGCATTGGGGACCAGCCCTGAGTGGGGCACTCAGGGGGTCAGCACAGGGCTCCAGCTCACTAGAAGGTCAGGGAGAGTGTCGTTCACACAGGCAGAAGCATATGGCTTCAGCTGTGTCCAGCAGACTCAAGCAGCACCAGGGAGGTTTCAGTGGACCATGCAGATAAGGAGCAGATGCAGCCAGGGCACTGCTGAGAAGGGAGGCATTTCCAACAGAAGAGAAATGCCCCACTTAAACCCAAGAGCATCCACCTTAAAGAAAGCATTTCTACCAGTCTCCTTAAAAGGTGTATTTGGCCCTATATGATCGCTGGAGGAGAAAGTGAAGCTGCCTTTCCAAGTAGGGAATAAGAATCACCTTCCCGATAAGCACCGGAGGAAGCAGGAAGGACGGGAGCAAATAAAAGCAGCTTGTAAATTGGGAGTGATGGATGGGCTGTCCGCAGGGGAGGGGAGAGGCAAATGGGATTGGTACTCATCTAGCATAAGACAGCCAGGAACGGGCAGCGTTCCCAAGAGAGACAGCCTGGCAGGGACAGCAAGGTTGCCCCAGAGCCAGAAGGTTGTGCCCTGGAGCTAAAGGATGGTGCGCTAGAGCCAGAATAGCTCAAGAGTTACAGCAAGCCCTGGAGTTCAGGCTTGGTTCACCCTGGCTCTGCCACAGACTCCCTGTAACCCTGGGCAACTAACTCATGGCCAGAGGGTCCCTATAGGTCTCTTTGCTGCAGTGAGAACAGTGGGATGCCGAGTGTTTTAGAAACCCTACTCCCCAGCTGCTAAGAGGAAAAGGATGTGCCCCAGGAGAGGCAGGGACTCGGTGTCTGTGCAGCACCCAGTATAGCACAGCCTGCTCTCAGCTGAAAGCTCAACACTACCCTAGCCAACTCAGGGGCAGCCCCTTCTCAGGACGGCAAGATGCTAGCCTTCCCATGGGACGTTTGCATGCAGAGAGCAAATATTTGCTCCCTCGGCCCCACAGACAAGCCAAGAGCCCAAGCTTGCCTTCCTGCATTCTTGAGATACCCCCCTGCCAGCACACCCAGAGCCCATATGAGGGGCTTTCTTGATAGCTGGTGGCCTATGCAAGGGAAGAGCTGGCTGCACAGTCACCGGGAACCAGACTTACTAGGAGGCAGGATGGCATGGAACAGGCCCTCATCAGTGTGCTGGTGCTTCAGCCCGGAAGGGCCAAAGAGCAGGGGGAGAAATTAGAGGGAGCTGGGGCTCTCAGGAGGCCGACAGGGACACAGGCAGCATGATAGCTGGGAAGAGGATGGGGGAAGATCCCACCCAGAGAGCAGCTCCCCCTGTCTGACCTACCAAGGCTGCTCCCACATTCAGCTACGGACCTCATCCCCCAGGAGGTGAAGAGAGGCCTCGGCCTGCTCCTCCTACTTCTCCCAGTCTAAGTGACTCAAGGGAGACACAGCTAAGGGAAGGGAGATGGAAGCCTCATATCCTTCCTGGATACCTTGTCTTGCCCCTTCCCCAGAATGCTGGGGCCTCACCCTCGACACCCCCCAGCCACACACCCCCTCCCCCTTCACCAACTGCCCCTACCCTGGCAGTAGTGTCGCTGTGGCAAGGAGCACCAGACAGCTGCCTGCATCAGGGACATCCCAATGCAGTCCAGTCAAAGGCATTGACCCAGGCTTCAGTGTCACATGGGGAGCAATCCAAGAAGAGTGCATGTCCCAGGATACTGCGTGGCCTGGACCCACAGAGTTAGAGCTGCTACCTCTTCCTGTTTTGATCCAGAGACTCCCATTTTGGCCTATGGGAGTGTCAGGATCAAAACCGTGAGAGGAGGCAACTCCACAATGAGCTGTGCCAGTGCAAGGCTGCAGTCTCTACATTTAGGGTGGTGGCAGCAGGCCACACTCAGACCTCCCTTGCCATAGGGAAGCCCTTCTCTTCCCTCCTCCCTGTACAGGGCCTGGACCCCCACCCCAGCATTACCTTGGTCTCAGCCAGCTGGCGCTTGAGCAGGGCCAGGGCCTCACTGTGGCCACGTTCGCTGTCCTGCAGTGCCTGCAGCTGCTCCTTCAGCTCTCTCTGAAACAAACCATGGGCAATTAGATGGGACTGAAGCCACACGCACCAACCCGAGGGCAGGAGTACTTCTGTCTGAGCAGTTCGGACCACAGGCACCAGCCTCAGGGTAGGGAATGCCTAGACCTAGGCCAGTTGGCTTCTCCGTGTAGGTCCAGGCCTCTTCCACTGCCCCCACAACACAGCCCCTCATGGCAGTGGTGTTCTTCCACTACCAGAGGTAAGATAAGATAGTCCCTGTGCCCTGCTGCAATTCATCAAGAGGTAGAGCTCAAAGTGGCATCTCAGCCAAGAAGAAATGCTGGAGCCCGAGAGCCATTTATCAGAGGGTCCCCATGGAGGCAGAAGGAGGAATAATAATAAAGGCAGGAGGAATCAGAGCTGCGCTGCCTGCAGAGCGTTTAAAGGAACATAGCGTGATCTCAATGCACATCTGCCTGGCTTTTCTATAATCACACACATGGCAGGCATTGCCCTTTCCCCCCCAAAGCACCTGGGTGGGCACTCTGTTAAGTCAAGACTGCTCACGCCGCTAGGCTACCGTCAAAAGAGGGAGCCTACCCTCTTCCAGCTTGATCCAACAAGCATCCACTCAGTCGTGGCTGACTCAACATCCGGATATGGGGCTGGGGTTCTGTGGATAGGGCAGAGGTGTGGGACTCCAGTGCCAGCTGCCCACTAACCCAACATGCTGGCTGCTCATCTCCAGTGTGTGCCCATCACAAGGGAGATTTTCAAAGCCATGGAAGGGGCACAGAAACCTAGTATCTGACTTCATCCCCTCCCTCTCCAACAGCTTTGGAGAGCTCTGCCAGGGGAGGCTGAGGGCTGCCTTCACTCACACACAGCCATGTCTAACCAGCCTCACATATGGGATCAGTGTGACCAGTAGGAGAGAAGTATGCCCCATTAGTGAGCAGCGCTAGCTGTGTACAAGGGATAGATTATGAGCCCCTGCCCTGGAACCAGCCCCCAGCAGCTCCTGATTATTGCAGAGGAGCCAGCGAATACTTAAGAGTCACACAGAGGAGGCCATGGCTGACAAGAACCTGAGGTACAATGCTCAGCTCCCCAAAGTGCTGACAAAGTCACACAAAGGCTGTGTGTGCCCCCCCAGCCTCCTGATTCAGCGTGCCTCCGCTCCTACGCCAGCTCGCTGCCAATGAGACCTTCATTGACAGTGACAGGCCCCCTCACTAAGTCAGCCCTTCAAGCAAACACGAGCAGATTGGACAGTACTGAGCAGCCTCTGTGTGCATGTGTGGCAGCGTGTCTATGTGCATACATGCACACGAGAGCCCTGCTCCATGCAGGGAGAAAGCAGCTCTGGGCTTGGGCCAGGAACCACTCTAAAGCCTGCTTTGTCTGTGAGGGCAGCAGCACAAACAGGGTTCCCAAGAGGGCCAAGGAGTGTGACAGCAGTATGCGCAGGAGAAGGCAAGAGAAGAACCAATGTGGCCACCTCTCCTCACTCCATCACACAAACACTCAGCTCCCTCTTGAACCATACACACACACTCTCCCCGTCCCACACCACTCAGCAAATCTGCTAACAAGAAAAGGGCTTACCTATAAACGCAGCCCTTCAAGCGTCCCCCAGGTACAGCCCAGTCCAGTCGTTATACCTTGTACCCAAGTCTCCCTTAAGAACATAAGAACGGCCACACTGGGTCAGAACAATGATCCATTAAGCCCAGCATCCTGTCTCTGACAGTGGCTAGCTTCAGTCGCTTTAAGTCACGTTAGTCAGGGGACGTAGCCTCTGACTGTCAGGAGCTGGGAACAAAAAGCAGGGAATGGACCACTCCATTCTGACCTGGAGAGGAGTATTAGCTTCACCCTGGGCCTGCACCCTGCCAGAGGCAGCTAGTTTCCTGAAGAGGGATGGGGAGGCAGCCCATCTCCAGCAGATATTTGCATGTGTCCCCAAAGACTCTCAGTAAGGCAGCAGGATCAGGCCTGTAGCAAAGTGACACTGCCAACCCAAAGCTCAACACCAGGTGTCAGGCACCAAACATCTTCAGGACCATTAGCTACCCCTCTGCTGGGGTTCCCTTTGCTTGCCTGATGTCTTCGGAGCCTTTCCAGCCAAGGCGGTTTCCCCCCACAACCCCAGGGCCAGAGATTTTATTTATTTATTTATTTTTGAAATATTTTATCCCGCACCCTCCTGCAAAATAGCAGCTCGGGGCGGCGCACAACAATCACCACAATAAAAATCAAACTGTACAAGATGCAGTAACAGGCATGTAGGTGTTGGGTGAGGAAAACAGCTGGCACTGACAGACCTGCAGAGGAATGGGAAGAACTGGCTTTTCTCTAGCCACCTCCACAGAGCTTCAGGAACAGCAGCCAACCCTGCAGGTGCCACCCAGTCTCCCAACTAGGCCGAGGCAACCCCAACGGGAGCTGAGAGCTGGGCAGGCCCCACTGGCAGGAACAGACACCTCCATGGCCCCGATGTGATAGGGTTAGTGCTCAAGGTAGCTGCATACAAGGGTCTGCACCAGGGCAGATGGCTAGTGAGCACAGCAAGGGCTTAGTGCTCCTGTGGGCCGCTGCATGGAGCGTGCACTGGCTTGCCTCAATCCATGCAGCTAACACATTCCAGTCAAAGTGCGGGGGGTGGGAGAGGCTACTCTGCTATCAAAGTGCAGCTCATGCCAGTGTCCATCTTTAAAGAGGGAACGTTTGAGGGCAAAGCTGAAAAAATACAATTGAGAGCGCCACAGGCCCTGTAGTAACCCCCAGGATCTCCATGACCCAGGGGCGGATTGGGAAATCAAACTGGCCCGGAAAAATATAGTCTTAGTGGCCCTGTGCAGGAAATGGGCCAAGGGGGCGTGGCTTGGGGTGGGCAGAGTGCACCAGATTTGGGGCCTAGCACAGCTGAGTCCCCAGACTCAGATCCTCAGCAGCCTGGCAGGGGTGAGTGGGAGG
>QEPC01014534.1:1930718-1947174 GCA_003113815.1 Sphenodon punctatus
GAGGAGAGGGAGAATTTGTAATGGAGGAAGTCAGGGAGGGAGCGGGATTTGCGCCAGAGGCGTTCGGCAGCCCGGGCGCAGGAGCGGAGGTAGCGGATGGCAGGGGTAAGCCAGGGGCGGGGGTCGAGGGGGCGGACGGGGCGAGCAGAGGGGGGGGCAAGAGAGTCAAGGGTCGAGGAGAGAGAAGCGTTCTATCCTTCCTTACTGGGTATTCACATGTGAACATATCATATAACTGACATGTGATCTCTTTTAACGTGATCTCTTTTAACATTCTCATTACTATATTAATCACATCGCAAAAAAGCTTGGCAATTTTCCAAAACAAAAAACTTTACAGTTGTTTTTTTTAAAAAACAAAAACAGTAAAGGCAGAACCATTTCCAAAATAAAAAAAACTTTTCTTCAAAAATATTTCACAAAATGAATTTTACCCTAACTTCAAAAAATATGAAAATTAATTACAATAAAAAAACATTTAACATAAATTACACCAAAACGCCAAAAAGCACTGAAATTATTTACAAATTTTCCATGTAACCTCCATAAATTTACCTTCAACATTAACGGAAGGTATGTACTACTAACTATCACATTATTTCTTTACAGCTCATCTATTATCATAATTCACCTACGAACACGTTTTCAAACTGCCTTAACTCTGTCATTTACATGTATACAAATTGTACACATTTTATACAATGAGATGTTGACAATGTTAGTGTACACAACTTTATACAATTGTTTGTATATGATGCAATTCTGCGCAAACAGAGTTAAGGCAGTTTGAAAAAATGTTCATAGGCAAGTTATGATAAATAAATGAGCTGTAAAGAAATAGTGTGATAGTTAGTACATACCTTCCGTTAATATCGAAGGTAAATTATGGAGGATACATAGAAAATTGTAAATAATTTTAACAGTTTTCTATGTATCCTCCATTTTTTTGTGTGACAGACCCGAGGAGTGTGAGCTGCGGGCGGAGGGACCCCGCGAGCAGCATTCCCAGCGCTATTGGACTTCCGGGGGGTTGGCTGGTGAATTTATACAGGGGCCAAGTCTGCCACCGGCACTCCCCGTGAAGGGACAGGACTGTGTGTTTTTCTTACGGGGGTCAAGTCTGCTGCCGGCATTTCCCGGAGAAGGGACACGATAGCGCTTTTCTCTTTTCCCTTGGGGACTTCTTTTGTTGTGGGCTAGTATAATAAAGTTAGAATGGTCTGTTTTAAATTGATTAAAGGAGGGGCTGAGTGATAACTCTGGGGCCCGGACTCCTATAACAATTTGGCAAGCAAGAAGGTTTGCTAACGTGATAGTTCAACTCAGAATAGGTAGCAGGGGGTAACCCTAGTATCATCTAAATGGAGATGAAAAGGAAGCAAGTTGCTGACTCTCAACGCTCTAAGCAGGCAAAAATTACTGATTTCACTAAGGACATATTATTGCAACCTGCTAAAGTGTCGTTATCTCCTTTTAAGCAGGATAACCCTTTTTCCTGTCTACAGGATATTACTGATGAAATAAATGCCCCTGGTAGCTATGCTTTGAAAGATTCTACTCTCATCCAGTTAAACAAAGCCCCGCAGGGTGATTCCATACTTCTGGCCTCGCTTAGTCCAAAGAGTACAGACAATTCTCTTCCAGCCCATCTTCATTATTCCACCTCAATGCAATATACATTGAGATTCTAAAAGCTCCCCATGTAACCTAACCGCCCAAACAGTTTTGCTCCTGCTAACTAAACTAAACAATATTAGGGCAGAGGTGCAGACTAGTGTACCCTCCAAGGATCGCTTTTCTGACCATAATGGTGGTTGTATTGCTGACCCGGGTATGAAGGTCTGATTAGTGATCCTTGCAAGGCTACTTATATGTCCACTAGGCAGCAGTCTTTTTACACACGTAGGGTGCTGTTTAAAGAATCCCCACTTCCCAATGGTTGGCTGCCTAGTTGGCCAAGTATTGGCCATATAGCCCGTAATATCTCACATTTGCTGAGATTTAAAGTAGACGAATCTGAGATTAAAGATGTGGTTTGGCTCTCTGGCTCTAAATCATCGGTTAAGATGTCAACTGAATTTCATAGACCGCAGATGATAAAAAGTATCTTCCAAGCGAGGAAACATTTGCTAACACGAGGAATACCTATTGATCGACTTCCAAATAACAGCTGGGGGGATGATGGTTTGGATGGGAATTTACCCAGGAAAAGGATAGTTTCACAACCACTCATTGCGACTCCATCACCAATTTCTGTTGGCAAAGAAACTGATGAAGTACTCATGGAATGTGCCCCCCTCATCCAGCCCCAAACTAGTAGAAATACTAGTATGCAAAAAGACCAAGTGAGCTCAGTTATGCAGCCTCAAACTAGTAGAAGCTTTAGTACTAAAAAAGATCTAGTGAGCCCTAGAAGAGAATGCAATCAATTTGATTTTTTACTAATGCTGGGGTGCAAGGATGATAAAGATGAGGAGTTTGTGGCTGAATATGAAGCCCTTTCAGTTATGGAGCAGGACTTAATCCTGCAGCACACTGACTGTTTTTATAAAAAGTTAAAGAAAAATACTATGGCTTTTGTTGCTCCTCAAGTTTCTAATACCTCTAACTTAAATGTCAATAGTAGAAGGGAGGTTCACTCAGTCCTAATCAATCAGGCACTCTTGGAACTTCCCCAATAATCAGGGGCAATCTTCCCAAGCTACACAACAAGTTCCTTGTCCCGATGACTTGGTGTTTTTTCCCACACCATGTTCAACCAAGGGAGCTCAGTGCTGATTCTAACATGGAATGTTGCCGGGTGGCATTCTAGTGGCATGAATGTGAACTCTGTACTGGCTAAATGTGGTATTGTTTGTCTGCAGGAAACTTGGATTAGTGACGCTCAAGGTCCGACTTTGCCCGGATTTCGAACCTGGGCAGTCCCAGCATTTTATTCTGGGAAGAAAGGTAGAGCTGCAGGGGGACTGGCTACCCTGATGAATACTTCCTATATTATGTAGTATCCATAATATCCTGGTTATCATGGTCTATATGGAAGCACATTTTTCTTTAATTATAATTAATATATATCTCCCTCCAACTCTGAGCTCGCCGGTCAACTTGGACCAATGTTTTGTTTTGTCCCATATAGTAAACAAATATGTACACATGTGCAATAGTTCAGTGTTTGCTCTATTTGTTGATCTTAAGGCTGCCTTGGACAGCATTGATAGGACAATCCTATGGCAGAAGTTGCTGGCTTTACATAATGACGAACAACTCCTTTCACTGGTCCGTCTTTTATATACATATACGTTTTTACGGGTTACACTAAACAGAGGGAGCAGTCTCCGACCCTATTCATGTGACAAACGGGGTCAAACAGGGTTGCGTTTTGGCCCCCTTTTTTAAAAATCTTTTTATAAATGATATTGTCCTTAAATTGCAAGGGTATGAAGGCCATCCCCCTGCGATAGGCGGTCGACCCGTGTCAATATTATTATAAGCTGATGACATGGTCATACTCGTCACATCTAATGTTGGTATGAACCGACAGCTGGCAGCGCAATACTGCAAAGATAACCACTTAAATATCAACCAGGATAAGACCAAAATTATGGTTTTTTCAAAGAGAGCCAAAATATACAATTCAAAACTGAATTCTGGCCCCCTTGAACAAGTTAACACGTACAAATATTTGGTTATCTGGTTTGCCCGCTCTAGCAGTTGGAGAACCCATTTGGACTTTGTAAAACTTAAGACTGCTCATATTTCTAACAGGCTATTGAAATTCTGGCAAGTTAGGGGTGGGAAACGAATAGCACCTTTACTTAAGTTGCTCCAGGAACAAAATGCTCCCCGAACTTCTATATGGAGTGGAAATTTGGGGTACTGAAAATGTAGATTGCTTAGAACCAATCCAAAATTAAATCCTTAGAACTATCCTGGATTGTACCTCATATGGAAGGCATTAAGTGTACCAAATTCCAGAAAGATTGGATACAGGAATCAAATCTTATAAGCAGTTGAAGTATGCTATTTTGTCTCCCATCTAATATGGATGAAACTTGGCAAGTTTATACCACTCCCTATGTTTAATATCTATGCTAACTTTCAGAAGGATTGGATAAAAGGTCCTGGTGGTATACGCAATTAACCTATAAATATATCTCTGACTGTAACATCTTTGTAGTCCAACCAGTGTACATGACATCTGCCAGGGCTGTATCTCACACTTCCACGATCATCTCTGCCAAATATCAGAAAGATGTGATAAAGGGTTCCAATTTTATATGCCTGCACAGCATGCGCCAGAATGAGACTATGCCAGGGATTCTCTTATGCGTCACTGTGGTAGAAGATCGGTTTGTAATGCCAATTGGCCAGCAGAAATGTCAACCATATAACCTCATTCTGTGTTGCGACCATCCCCACTTCTCTCCCCCACTTGTTACTGGGAAGTTGGAAGCAACTGTTTAGGAAAGAGCCAATAGAGATTCTCTTATGTCCTCTGTCACCGTGCTGTAGGATGGGATTGTGATGCCAGGTGCCTGCCTCTGACTGGCACTGCATGTGCTGCTATTTATCTGAATAATGATGTTCAAGGGGACAACTTCAATTGCTTACAAAACTGGGTCCCTTTATCAAATTGTCCTGTAATTTGGCAGAGATGACAGGAAAGGTGTGTGATAAATTTCTGCCAAATTCTATTCCATCCTGTTTACATGTAAAAATGTTATAGCCAGAAATGTATTTTCAAATTAATAGCTTATAACTTCAGGACACCTTATCCAATCTTTCTGAAATTTGGCAGGATTGGTACATTAGTGGAGGGACATTATTTTCATAGATTTTATGCAAATAGGATGGAAGATAAAAAAGGTGTAGCCAGGAATGTGTATGGAGCTTTTCTTAAAGTCACAACATTTCATTGCTTCTAGAATCAGTCCCCTTTATCCAATCATTTCAAAATCTGGTACACATAGTGCCCTCCATTAGGAGTACAATCTCCCCAAGTTTCATCATTATTAAAATAAGAAAAACAATATAGCCAGAAATATGTTTTTCAGTGTTTTCCCATTATTTCAAAAACAATTTTTTGTTGTTTTTGTTTTCATTATTGTAACAACAAAAATGACAAAACAAAAATGAAAATCACAATTTTTGTTTTTGTTATCATAACAATGAAAATAAAATGCACACCCCTACTGCATGGGGTAGAGATCTGGAGTGGCTGTATTTACATAACGTTGTGCACAACTACGCAAGCGAATAAATACATGCTCTACAGCAGAGATTCTCAAGCTGGTGTTCGGGAGCACCAGAGTGCTCAGGCAATGTGTGAAAGTGCTCCCCAAGACAGCGCTCAGGAGCACTTTGAAACAGTGCTCCACTGTTCACTAAACTCATCCCCTAAACTCAATGTGAGCTGGGATTAATTGATTAATTATCTAAATTTCCACAGACTTGAATTAAGCTGAATTGCAGAAGGGAAATGCAATTTATGCATATTTATGCAAATAATTCATGCAAATTATGGAGTGCTCCCAAGTAGTCACGTTACTCCAGTGCTCATGACTGGGAAAAGGCTGAGAACCCCTGCTCCACAGCCCCTGCCCTGCTGGATCACTACAATTGAATGCTGCTTCCGTGATAAGAGTACAACTACCCAGGAGCAGTATTGCATTCCATGCTAGCTGAGCAAGTACAGTACCTATTTAGAAGGACTAGGCAAATTTGGTGAAGGAACCCAGAAGTGAGGGAAGTTTCTGCAGTGGCATGCAGAAACACCATCCTTATGGGGAGAGATTAATATTATTATTATAAGTATTTGTATAGCACCAGCTATGTACCTGGCGCTTTACAGAACAATAAGATAGACGCGGTCCCTGCCTACAGCTTACAATCTATTTAATAGACAAGGAGAGGGGACATAGGGAGAGACAAGGGATAAACAACATTCAAGCAGATGCGAGGTCTCAGGTGCATGTGCTTGGCTTGGTTGCAGTTAGGCAAGAGTCTGCAGGGAGGGCAGACGGCAAATATTGAGAGGAAAGTTCTAACAGGCGTCGGGAAAGGCAGTGAGGAAGAGGTGGGTTTTTATGAGGGATTTGAAGGTGTGGAGAGGGGGGGCAAGGCGGATGTGGTCAGGGAGGGAGTTCCAGGCATGGGGGGCAGTAAGGGAGAAAGGACGAAGTCGGTTAGGGGAGCAGGGGAGATGAGGGAGGGGACAGAAGAGGAGCGGAGAGCGCATGCAGGAGTGTGTAAGGAGATTAGGGCTGAGAGGTAAGGGTGAGCCAGGTTGTGAAGGGTTTTGTAAGTGAATACCAGGAGTTTGTGAAGGACGCATTGGGGAAGGGGGAGCCAGTGAAGCCAGGAGAGGAGAGGCTGCACGTGGTCAAAGCGATGGGCTGAGTGGATGACCCTAGCAGCGGAGTTTTGGATGGAGATAAGGGGGGACAGGTGAGAGTGGGGGAGGCCAGTAAGGAGGAGGTTGCAGTAGTCAAGGCAAGAGATGACCATGGCGTGAACAAGGGTTTTGGCTGAGGAGACAGAGAGAAAGGGGCAAATCCGAGCAATGTTATGGAATCCGAGCAATATTCCTCTCTGCACAGTCGACAGCCTCTAGGAGACAGAGCTCTGAGCAGTCACACCCCCATGCTGCCGAAGATGCAGCATGCTGGCTATTCTACAGCAGAGCCTTATGTCACAGTGACTACCAGCACACAGCTGGGGGGAAAGCCCAGAGGCTTACGAGAGTCCTCCACGGGGGAGGTGGTTTCTGGTCATGTTAAGGAGCCCTGGCTGAGGCGGAATCTGCCTCAGCACAGTTTCCCAACCAGGTGAATTGGCACCATAGACAGATCCTAAGATCTACCTAGACCCAAACCAACCTCTGATCCCAGGCAGCTCTCCAGAGCAGCTTCTCCAGCCAAGAGTTCCACCCAGACATCTAACAGTGGCAGCTAACAACAGCCTTCAAAAGCAGTAAGCTCCAAGCCTGAGCACAGAACTGTTGCCATGCTGATCAGCCAGCTGCAGCCACCCAGCAAAAGAAGTGGCTTGTGTATGCAACACAAACAAATCTAAAATTAGCTGATCTGCTCAGTAATTCATGCGAAGGAGCAGCCATGCAAGCCCCAACATGCTCCAAACCTCCCACGTGCACAAGCAGGACCTATCCAAGCCATGGGTCTTTACCAACGGAGAAAGAGCAGTTCCCATTCACCAGACTCAGGATCAGGAAAATGGAAGGGATAAGGCAACAAGTCTGAAGTGACCCAAGGTAACTGGGAATCAGCCTTCCACCACAGCATGGGGAATGAGACCTCAGAACTCACTGCCGCTGGACAGCACAGTGGCTAAGGAGTCACAAACAGGGGGAGGAGTTTGTACCAATAACAGAACAGGGACCAGGGCTAGAGCCATGGTGCTTTCTGGCCACAGCCAACTGCCTGCAGGGTTTGTTTATTTATTTGCAACATTTATATCCCACCTCTCCTGCCTAAACAGTGCGAGGCGGCTTACAAAAATTGAAATATTTGAAATATACATAAAATACATAAAAGGGAGGCATAAAATAAAAAACGCCCTCTCCATTGTAGCTCCTGCACCACCCGGGGGACACCAAGAAGGGCATCCCCAGAGGACCGCAGAGGTCGATCCAGGGCACGGAGAGTGAGGCGGTCGTGCAGATAGGAGGGACCCAGACCATATGAGGCTTTATAGGTAAGCACCAACCCTTTGAATCAGGCCCGGAAGACTATCGGCAGCCAGTGCAGAGCTCGGAGCACTGGTGTAATGTGCTCACGGCGACCCGTCTCCACAAGGAGCCTGGCTGCCGCATTCTGCACCAGCTATAGCCTCCGGACTGTCACCAAAGGTAGCCCCATGTAGAGCGCATTACAATAGTCTAATCTTGAGGCGATGAAGGCATGAAGGTTGTGGAGAAGCTTCCCACAAGAGCTGCTTTTTCCAAAATGGCCCATTACTGAGAGGTGCTGCCCCTTTACCTGAAGGACTTGGCACTATCAGATCAGGGCAGAGATGGGAGCCAGGAAGCCATGCCAAGACAGAAGTCAGGAAAGCAGAAGTTCCTTGGGAGTCAAGAGTCAGGAAACCACACCAATTCAGGGCTGGGAGATCAGTTCCTGAATAGACATGGGGCAAAGAGGGAGCTGGACCAAAAGTCAGATAGCCACTGCTCAGGCCATTTCCTGTTGGATCTTTATAATAAAATAGTAATAAGTAAAAGTAATTTTATTTATATAGCATCCCCCTGTCGAACGGCACTTGGCATGCTTCACAAAATCCATACAATAAAAATAAGGCAAAATCCATTTAAAAACAATTTAGAAAAGGGACAGTAAAGGAGAAGAACCGACTACATTGAGAGCTACCAGCAGTGGATCCTCTAAAAGCACCTGGAGACTAAAAAAAGTAAAAATGTTTTCACGCACTTTTTGAAAATGAGTGGAGGAACTGAGATGTATATCTGGGGGAAGCAGTGAGTTGCACACTGAGGAGCCAGCCACAGGAAAGGCCTAATTGCCTGCCGACTTAAGGGACCATAGAGGGTGGTTTCCAAGTGCAGATAACTATCAGAGCAGGTCTTAAATATAGCCAGGGCCTATAGTATGTCAGGGCCCTAAAAATCACAACCCTCATTTATAGCCAGAGGCAGCCAATGGGAATGCACTTAAGAGTCAGCCAATCATTACTCTGTAGGGGGAGTGCAGCCACTAGGGGGGAGTAGCCCTTTCCCACATCAACAGCTTGTGAACAGCTCCTACAGAGGCAGCATGGGCAAAGCACTCACCACGACCCTGCGGATCTGTGTTCAAGACAGCAGATGCTGTCAGGGACTGGGCTAATCGAGGATGCAGGGCTGACTTGGTCCAGTAATTCCAGTGTCCACTGGGGATTTTTCAGCGCAAACAGCCTTCCCATGTGGTGTGTTTCTGGTTTTATAATTCAGAGGCTGTGCTGTTCAAGCCACCCAATCAGGGAGTAGGAACGGTAACATGTGACACTCAAAGCTAGCTAAGTTTCACAGACACAGGTGGTGAAGGATTTATCAGTACCGGCTGATCCACAGGGAAAACTGGGGAACAGCCCTGAGCCAGGAAGGAGCTGGGTATGCCAGGCTTGGAATGTGCTGCTCCCTGCACAGCAGCCTCCATTTGCTACTCATGCACCCCTGCTAATTGTAGCCAAGTGAAACAGAATTCACCCCCTCCTTTCTGCCTCCCAGTAGCCCCATGAGGATGTGCACATATTACATTAGCCATACAGCCACCCTTGTGCTCATGTGAACACACAAACACCTCTCTGACTATATGCCAAACAGAGCTGATGTTCCAGAAACCCTGGATAAATTGCCCATGTTCTTGGCTTCCACACAACCAGTGTAGCATAGAAACAGTCCCACTTGCATCAGCCCTGGTCTTATCCCAGACCTGGAGAAACCAGGCTACTGTCAGGAGCCCTCGGGGTGCAGATGCCACTGCCACTGAATGGCTGATCCTTCTGCAGTTGGATCCTGATGGGTGTCAGCAGCCCCAATCTGGCCTCAGCTGGGGCAGCCACAGCTATAGGCAACCATGGGCTACGGCCACACAATCCAGTGTACCATGTAAAACCCTAGCTATGAGATTGCACCCGCCTGCCCGTGCTGTAGGCAGAAGCGGGTCCCCTCTCCACATAGTTCAGAGCTTGCACACACAACACTAATGGAATTTGGGGGATCACCTGAACAATGTAGGCTCTTATTTCTGGAAGGGAATAGCCACTCATGGCCCTGGGATTCTGGGGGACACAAAGATGCTTTGTAGCTCAGAAGCTGCTCCTATCCTCCAGCATTCCACCTGCCCTGACCTCTCCTGTGGGGGGACCAGATGCCATCCAAGCTCTGTCTCCCCCCCCCCAGGGCCCTTGCAGGATCTGGGCAGCAGGAGCATTGCAATGAATTCTTGATGAGGCGATAAGTGCTTCTATCAAGTGGCAGCAGATGAGTCAGTTCAGTGAGGTCAGCATCTGGCTCCTACCCAACACAGCAGAGATCGTAGCCAGCTTCCCTTCATAGCAGTAACAAACAGCTCCCCCTGGTTAACAACCAATTAGGAGCAAGCAGGGAGTTTGCTTAGAAACCCCAAAGGGTACTAAAGAAGCAGGCTGCTCCCTCTTGCTGGCTTGGTCCTTGGTCTCCAACCCCCCCCATGATGCAGTCAGTAATGACTCTGGAAGGCCACTGATTGGAGGGGGGAGAAGCAAGCACACTTTGTCATTGAGGGTGGGAGGAGTTTGGAGTTGTACATTCCCTCCATCACATCCCTCAGGGCACACGTGGGTGGAACAGCACAAGGGGTCATCCTGCCAGAACTGCCTGCAGAGCTGATATCCTACCTCCCATGGGGCCCAACATCAAATGCTTCAGAGCATGGGTGTAAATAGGGGTACATGGGGGGGGAACCACCCTGAGTCTGGTGTATCAGAAGCAGTTCCCACCTTATTTTCAGCTCCCTCCCAATACCTGAATTCCACAGAAGCTGAATGAGCAACTACTGCCATCTTGGAGTGGGGGGCACACATTTTGGATTGTTACTGTACTGCTTCAGAGGAAGAGTAGACACCCCCCCCCCATCTTATAATGACCCTAGCCAAATGTGCCCCCTGCAAACCAATCAAATCTGCCCTGGAGCGCAGCCTTTAGTCTCCCCTAGAGTGGGACACTGATCTCATCTCACTATCCTGCTGAAAGGCTCTTATGAGAAGGGATCCAGGACATTCTTGCAGAGCAGAATAGGAAAAGTTACTGCCAGGCTGGGCTCACCAATGGACTTTGCAGCCCATTGTCCTGTCCCCAGTAGCAGCCAGCACCAGATGCTTCAGGAGAAGAACACAAGAACTACAGCATACATGGAGTGACCGAGCTGTCCCTGGCCATGCTCACGCAGCTCCTGGCAACCAAACAACTTGGCATACCATGAAAAAGAAGAGCTTTGTTTTAAAGGGATTCCTGCCTTTCAGCCTTCCTTGGTGCTTGCACAGAACTTCTAGGGTACCTACACCAGCTGCTTCCACCTCCCTAGGGTTTCTCTGGTCAAGAATCGGTAGAATCAGTGAGTGTAGCACAGGCATGCCAAGTTGGAGCGGCATCATGCAGATGAATGCTCATTACATGCTTATCTGAACCAAGCCAGCAGGGGCAGTGGAGGTGCAGGAGAGGAAGCCTGGTTTGGCTGATGGCCATGCAGAGATGTGTGAGAGCTGTGCTTAGCAGCTCAGCAACTGAGTCTGACGCTTGTTTCACTGAACAAGGGCCAAGTCAATCACATGGGAGCCGAGGGAAAGCATGGGGAGTAAAGTAGGGACCCCAGGTGAGGGGCCCCTCTGTGCTCTCAGCAACTGTCTTGTATAGACCACACACCAATGCAAGGGTGAGGAAATCCTCTCTCTCCTAGGGGCCACTTTGAAAATTAGTACAAGCTCCTCAGCCCAGACAGGAGTAGGGACCTGGGCACTTAATGGGTTTGTTCATGATGGATCCTGAATTTTTGCCATGGAGCCACCCCACCCCCTTCTCAAATACATGCCCCCATCTCCTCTCCTTTTCCAGGAGCTCATTCTTTCAGTACTTGAGGGTAAGGACCCGCTCTAGGAGCCAAATCCAGGAGTTGGAAAGGGGCCAAATACAAACAGCAAGGAACCAGCTCACAGGCAGCAGCAGGTTCCCCACCTCTGCATAAATGACATGCTGTGCACCACCACTCTTCATCTCACCTGACCTCAGGCCAGGGCTGGAGACCTCCTCTGTGCTCTCTCTGTCTGATTATAGCGTCCTATGGCCAGGGGGACACAGGGAGCATGGTACAGAGCTAAGGATCAAGGGGCAATCACAGGAGGATTCCCCTTCGGGTGTGCGCCAAGGCCGGGGTAGGGAAACGATGGGACCAGAGTCTCAGCCAGGAGAGGTCCCTGTCTGTTCCCCTCCCTCGGATCGTGCCCGCGTACCTGCGGTGCTAGCCTCCACCCCCTCACCTGCAGCTCCTCGAAGGCGTCCTCGACGTTGGTGACCTGGTGCTGCTCGTGCACAGCCGGCTCGTCGCAGAAAAAGCAGACGACGGAGCGGTCGGTGAGGCAGAACAGCTTGACCTTCTCGTGGTCCTTGCAGGGGAAGGCGCTGCGCTGCGCGCTAAGGATGGCGTCCAGCGGGAAAGCCGCGTAGCGCTCCACAATGTTGGCCAGCTTGAGACTGGGCGAGAGGGTGGGCTCCGCGAAGGTGCGCCGGCACTCGGGGCAGTCCCGCATACCCAGCGGCTCCTGGCGCACCCAATGCTCCGTGATGCACTTTCGGCAGAAGTAGTGCTCGCAACCGAAGCTCACTGGGTCCTGGTAGATGCTTAGGCAGATGGAGCAGAGCAGCTCGTCTTTCAGGCTGCACGCCATGGCCATGGTGGGGCCTGCGCCGCCAAGCCGGCTCTCCGGGTGGGTGCCTGCGGGCGGCGCGGCGCTACAGCTCACCGGATCGCCCACCGAGCCATAAGTTCGGCAGGGGGCTGCTGCAGGTGCCCTGCGGGGGGAGCAGGCTTCGATGCCCACCTGGGGAGCAGCACCCTGCCCGGGGACTCAACTTTGCTCCAGGCAGCGCACGCCAGCCCTGCGGCGCCGCGGAGACTAGCCTCTCCAACCAGCCGCGACGCGTTATGTCCGCTCCTTGCCCCGCAGAGGGAACCGCTCACCGCCAGAGCCTAGACGACCGGGCTCTGCCCGCAACTGCAATCGCCCCTCCCCCCCGGCCGGCTGGCTGGCCCCAAGCGGCCTGTCCCGCCTCGCCGCTGCGAGTTCGGAAGCGGCGGCGCAGCACTGGCAGCAGGGCGCACGGAGCGAACTAAGCCGGCAGCCTGCGCGCAGGAGCGGGGAGAGGGGACGCTGCCAGTTTGGTCCCCGCCCCGGGCGGCCCGACCCCTCGCTGTGCCCCGTCCGCCCCCGGCGTGCTGAGCGGAGCTGGGGGAGGTGCCCCGTCTGCACCTGCTCCGCTCGGGCGCCAGTGGTGCCGCCTTAATGGTCTCATTGTTCTCCCCACGAGCTGGCTCAGTAGCCGAGCCCAGAGCCCCGCCGAGGGAGAGGGATTTAAAGGCACAGGAGCCAGTGCCCAGCGCTGCAGGAGTAGGGTTCGCTGCTCTGGGTTGGTGTAGGGTGTTTTGGTCCATCCTGCCCAGAGGCTCTGTGAGCTGAGCTCCAAGGGCCTGTGCGCGCGGTTAGGACACAGTTTAGTCAGGAAAGGCAGCTCCCCCACCCACTTGCTGGCTCCTACCCCTCAAGGGTGGAGAAGGGGAGACTCCCTCA
This sequence comes from Sphenodon punctatus, assembly GCA_003113815.1. NCBI lineage: Eukaryota > Metazoa > Chordata > Lepidosauria > Sphenodontia > Sphenodontidae > Sphenodon > Sphenodon punctatus. The sequence goes on from QEPC01014534.1 coordinate 1,944,048, forward strand.
GGGAGGTTTTTCTGTGGAGTAGACAGGAGTCTACTCTATACCTATGGGGGGCAACATAACTAGCTAATATCCTGGGGCATAGTTAGGATGCGTCCTGGTGCAGAAGAATGCTCCCATCCTCTCCAAGGTGCCAGGAACCCAGCCGCACCAGCGAGTGTGGGCCCCTGTCTCAGCTGTACCACCTGTCTCTATAGTTATGCCCCTGAGGACACTGATTTTTATGAATGGGAGCAGCAGTGAATTGGGGAGGAGGTTTAAAGGGCTTGAGGCAGGTGTTATGAGCTAGTTATCCAACTCTAGGAGTGAAAACAGACATAACACTAACTCCACTTTAACAATGTTTTTACATTTATGTCTGTTGCAGAGCTGCATAGGGCAGAAAACAGCCCTGCAACTTCCATTAAAAATGTTAAAGTGGAGTTAGCTATCATCATATCTGTTTTCACCCTAGATGAGCAGGGGAGGCAGTAAATCCTCAACCGGGGCAGAGCACAGGGCATCCACAAGCATAGAGAGCCCTACAGTCTCACTGCTTACCCAGCACCTAACTGTTGTTGGGCACTGGATGCAGGTTAGCCAACTGATGTGGAATCCAGACAAGACCAAAGTGATGATGGTTGGCCAGCCTTGTGACCTGGGAGATATAGGAACTCCTGTTATTATTGATGGGGATGGGGTTCAGCCTCCTTTGGTCACTCAGGTTCATAGCCTTGTGGTGCTCTTGGATCCGCTGCTGTGCCTGGATTGCCAGATTGCGGTGCTGGTCATGAGCACTTTTCACCAACTTCATCTGGTGAGAAGGGTGTGATCTTTTTTTAAATTGGATTTGGCCACCGTCATTCATGCCTTTGTAACATCAAGGCTAGACTACTGCAGTGCGCTCTACATGGGGCTGCCCTTGATGACAGTTTAGAAGCTGCAGCTGGTGCAGAATGTGGTGGACCGCCTTCTGTTGGGGACAGGTCACTGGGGGAACATTACACCAGTGCTCCAGATTCTGCACCAGCTGCCAATAGCTTTCTGGGCACGATTCAAGGTGCTGGTTTTGCTGGGAGTGCCCTGTTGCAGGTACCAACTACCCATGAAGTTTTCACAGCAAGGGCATGCAGAGAAGCATTCTTAGAGGCTGCCCCACATTTATCAAACTCCGTCTGTCACGGAGGAACATAAGGTCACACACATGTGATACTGCCCTACATGTAGACTACAATCCTAGTAAATATGTAAAGCAAAACATGCAACATGTATGTAATGTTACATTTGAGAACAGTAAAACCCAAATCAGGACTGTGACACGTGACCAAGCTCCAGGAAATGCAAAGAGATAAAAAGAATGTGTATTTGGGAACCCTAGCCAGACAGACCTGTGGAGATGCAAATCAACCTGCATGTTTGCCTGGGTTGCCTACGTGCCAGGTCTCACATTTCTCCAAGGCGGGAAACCCGAGACAAAGAGACCATGAAAGATACTTAAGCAAGGGCCATTAAGCCAGCTTCGCTATCGCTTGCCCAGAGCCACCTTGAGCACTCTCATCTGCATCTTGCCAGCAAACAAGGCTGGAAGACATGAACTGAGAGAGGGGACTTTGCTCTCTAGCAACTCTAAGTCTGAAGACCCAGTCGTTTACATCAAGGACTGAGAAGAACTTATGGACCTTTGTAGGGTAAGATGCTTATTTAGGAACTCAACCAGTATAGATCAGAAATGCGTTATATTTACCTTTGATTTCTAGTAACCACTCTGTATCAACAATCTTGCTTATGTAATCAATAAACTTACTTCTTATCTTTATGAAGAAGTGTCTGTGTCTAACATTGGAACACAAGTGAGCAACAAGNTGCGAACTCAGAGATTAAAGAGTCTGTAAATGGGAAGGATCGGGCCCTTGAATGACAAAGGGGTTGTCCCTGCGGCAGGCTTGAATCAGCCAGAGAGAGAAAACTGATTCAAGTGGGCTGTATGTGAGGGAAACTGAGTCACTCAAACCCGGTAAAGTGAGGGTGTGGACCTCCAACCCGTGACACCATCCCCTTGGAGATCCGCCTAAGCCTGAGCTTGCTTGTCTTCCAAGGGAGATGCAAGATCTTTTTGTTTGGCCAGGGATTTGGCAGGCAGGGATAGGATTGGGAGTTAGGGCAGTGGTTCTCATCCTGTGGTTCTGCGGAGCACATCCAGGGGGTGTGCAAGAACCAAGCTGCTTCTGTTCTGCCTTCCCTGTGCCCACCCATCTGATGTTCTGTCTGCCCTGCTCCTGGCCATTAAACATATGTTTTGACGGCTGTGGTTCCCAGCCACTAATCATCTGTTATGCCCCTGCAGGAGGCTCCAAGTCATTAAACAGCTGTTGTGCAGCTCTGGAAGCCTTTCCAAGTTCCCTGGCCCCCGCAGAAGAGGAAGTGCTGGTGAGGCGAGCATTGGACCAGAAAGGCACGAGGGTTGCCATCTTAGCAGCAAAGCAAGCAGAGGTGGAGGAGGAAGAGAAGAAATTTTATTATTGTTCCTGTTGTTTATTATTTTTGTTTCTTTCACATCAGTTTGACAATAGTTAGCTATTATATATAATTGTTATAATATTTTATTTATTTATTTATTTAAAACAGAATTAATACCCTGCCCCTCCTGCACAGCGGCTTGGGGCGACTTACAATCACAATCAAACTTTAAAAATATAAAAACATCAAAATAGGAGGACTAAAACCTATCCCCCAGACCAAACCCTATCCCTAAACCAAACTCTCCAACCCCATCCTACCCATCCTCATCACCAAAGGCCAGGCGGAACAGCCAGGGTTTACAACTACATCGAAAAGAGGCAAATGGGCCTCTAATGGCAGGGAGTTCCACAGCCATGGAGCAGCCACCAAGAAAGCCCTCCCCATTGTGGCCCCCCAGAAGACTCGGGGCACCTCGAGGAGAGCACCGCCCAATGACCGCAGGGGCCGATCCAGGACGCGAGGGATGCAGGGCCGGAGGCATGTGCCACCGCCGGTGCCCTGGCACATGGCCCCGCAGTCGGGTTAGAGATGGAGTGTGGGACGCCACCGTTTGCCACCCCCATTTGTAGCAAAGCCCGCCTGGTCGCCTGTCCCGTCTTGTCCCCCTCCACCCACCCCCCGCTGCCCTGCC
>QEPC01014534.1:1959209-1969266 GCA_003113815.1 Sphenodon punctatus
AAAAAAAGGTTTACAAACCTGGCAGGAATGGCAGTAGAGCCCACCGTTTCCTCCTTGTCCGAAGAGGAAGTCAGTGCCACCGGTGCCACGGGAGGTGTAGCAGGGGCAGCAGCCTCCACCTGTTCCTCCTCCTCCTCCACCGGCAAACGTGCCCCCAGCCAGAGGATGTGAACAACCTTCTTCATTTTTTATTTTTTTTCAAAAAACCCACACACCAACAGTCACCCACAACACACACCAACCACCCAAACACACAGCACAGCCAAACCCAACACTATCACAGCCAAAACACACGAACCAAGCAGCCACCGAATCAAACACACACCCATCTCCACACGCACACGAATTTCCGGTTTCTGGCGCGATTTCCGGCTTCCCGCACGCTCGTGATATTTTTAGGCTGAACGCCGAACATGATCTCGGCGATCCACCCTAACAGCCGACACCCAAACGGCCGAACCCAAACACACGAACCGAACATGGCCGAACCGAACGGCCGAACCCAAACCGCGATCTGTTCGCCCATCCCTACCACATTCTGCACCAGCTGCAGTCTCCGAACTGTCACCATGGTCAGCCCCACATAGAGTGCGTTACAGTAGTCTAGCCTAGAGGTGATGGGGGCCATCACCCCCACCACCTTACCCACCAGCATCACCTCCATCTTGTTGGGATTCAGTCTCGGTCAATTTGCCCTCATCCAATCCCCCACAGCTGTCAGACACCCAGTAAGCACCGAGACTGCCAGGCCTGGGTCTGATGAAAAAGAGAGGTGGAGTTGGGTGTCATCAGCATATTGATGACACTGCACACCGAACCTCCTAACCACCTTGCCAAGCGGCTGCATGTACACATTGAACAGGAAGGGGACAAAACAGAACCCTGCGGAACTCCACACGAGAGGTCTCGGTATGATGAAAAATAATCCCCAAGCACCACTCGCTGAATTCTTCCGGCCAGGAAAGAGCAGAACCAGTCAAGAACCATTCTGCCAATCCCCGCACGGTCCCACAGGCATGTCACCAACATCTCATGGTCAACGGTATCAAAAGCAGCTGACAGATCTAGTACAATCAGCAGGGCTGAACGACCCTGATCTAATTCCCAGCACAGATCATTGACCAACGCCACAAGCACAGTCTTGGTGCCATAACCCAGCAAAATCCAGACTGTGAGGGATCAAGAAAACCGACACGATCCAGATGCTCCTGCAACTGCCGGACCACCACCCGTTCAATAACCTTCCCTAAAAAGGGAAGGTTAGAAACCGGCCGATAGTTGGCAAGGGGGTCAATGTCAAGGAATGGTTTCTTGAGCAGGGGCCACACCACCACCTCCTTATGGCAGCCCGGCACCCTGCCCTCCCTAAAGGAGGCACTGACCACCCCAGCCAGCAATGGCCCCATTGTCTCCCAGCAGACCTTAACCCGCCAGGATGAGCATTGATCTAATTCACAACAGGTAGCCCTAAAAGCCCCCAGAACATCCTCTGCATCAGTGGGCGTCACTGACTGAAACTGATCCCACAAACTAGGACAAGTCGGGGCTTCCATAACCTCTGGTTTCCCCACTGCAAGAAGTGCAGCGTCCAAGTCATGGTGAATCTGAGCGATTCTATCCACAAAATAATCCACAAACATGTCACAGCGGGCACAAGACGACTCCACTCCTAGGTGGAGGGAGGCCGGACTGACCAGCCCCCACACCACCGGGAACAGCTCCGCTGGACGGGATTTTGTGGATGCTATGAGGGTAGCAAAAAAACAGGGAGGTCTAAGGTGCTGCCGTCTGGGAAGCGGATGCCTTGGAGCCATTCAATCAATGGCCTCCATCAGCAAGGTGTTCCACAGCACAACGAGGTCATCGATGAGACGGTCATCCATATCAGAAGGTATCTCACCCAGAGCATCCTGGAAGCACTCTGGTTCCAACAGTCCCCAGGGGTGAACCATTCAAATTGGTTCCATGCCCTTCCGGGGGCAGACTTATGCCAGGAGAGAGACCTGCAGGAGGTAATGATCTGTCCATGACAAGAGCAGAGCTGATATCTCCCCTACCAATGGAACCCCTGCCTCAAGGCCAGAGCAAAATACAGGGTCTAAGGTATGTCCCCCCTGATGCGTCGGGCTGCTGATCATCTGGGACAGGCCCATGGTTGCCATGGCGGCCATGAACTCATGCTCTACACCCTTAAGGTCGGCATCAGCGTGGATGTTGAAGTCCCCCAGGACTACCGTCTTCAGGGACTGCAACACCACCTATTATAATAAATAATATAGTGTTTTCTACACAATATATTTCCAAAGTGATCCCTGCCTCCATACAATTTTTTTTAGGGGTCTGCAGATGAAAAAATGTTGAGAGCCCCTGGGTTAGGAAAAAGGTTGTTGGGTGGGGATGGGGGGCTAGGGGATTTCTGTTGTTGTTGTTGTTTGTTGTATATGACTCTATATTTTGTAAGTCGCCCTGAGTCTAGCTGGGAAGGATGGGGTAAAATTAGAATAAATAGTGGGCACTGAGCCAGAATGCCTGGCAGTGGCACTGCCCTTCTTGAACTGATCATCAGAACAAATTCCTTCCTTCCAGGTCTGCAGCCCGGCAATTCTGGTTCTAGCCTCCTGCCCTGACTACTAGGCCTCACTCTCTGATCACAGTGTGGGGCTGCAAAGCTGGAATTAGAGCCTTTGTGTGGATGGGCACAGTTTAGCGGAGAGGAGAGACAGGATTGCTTCTGCACACTGTGAAAGAACCAGCCTCCTCTGCTCTGGCTGCAGCTCTCCCACTCTTCTAACCTGGGCCTCTTCTGCTATTCCTCCTAGGAGCATTTAATTCAGATCCTATCGATCCATCACAGGGAAAGAGCTTTTACCTAACCCCCACTGCACCTCCAGACAAGGCTGCGAGCTGGTTTCCTCTACTTACAATCCTTACAGGCTCTCCCCTTTAACCGGGAGCCCTCCAGCTGCCTGCTACAAGGAGTGTGTCACCTAGCCAGTGTACAAGACAAGCCAGAGCCTTCCACATCAGGGTGTCCCCTAATGCTAGACCATTTTTAACTGGGAGGCTCACCTGTGTCAAGCAGAAGCCCATTCTACTACCCTGTCACCAATCTATTTATTTATTTATTTATTTATTTATTATAAAATTTGTATGCCGCCCCCTCCTGCTAAAAGCATCTCGGGGCAGCTAACAACATATTAAAACAGATTAAAAACCAACAATAATACAGTTAAAAACCCCACAATAAAACAAATTACCCCCCTACCCTGCCCTAACCCAACCCACCCAGACCATCTCCCTTGGGAAAGGCCAGGTCTTACATTGTCTACAGAAAGAGGGGAGATCGGTGGTCAGGCGAACCTCCGGCGGGAGGGAGTTCCACAGCCATGGTGCGGCCACAGAGAGCGCCCTCCACAAAGTCGACACTTGAGAAACCCAAGGCACCCCCGGCCGACCGCAGGGGCCAATCCAGGATTCGGTGAGTGAGGCGGTCCTGCAGATAGGCTGGGCCCAGGCCATGTAGGGCTTTAAAAGTCAACACCAACACCTTGAATTGGGCCCGGAAGACTATCGGCAGCCAGTGCAGAGAGCAAAGCACCGGTGTAATGTGCTTATGTCGGCCCATCCCCGTTAGAAGACGAGCCGCCGCATTCTGCATCAGCTGCAGTCTCCAGCAAATAAACACACATGGTCTTTAAAGTGAAGATCAGGTTGTATTACCCTGCCCTCCTTTGCCCCTGTCAGAGTGGTGGACCAGTTAGGATGATCTTCCACGGGAGACTAATGGATCCAATAGGATTCCAGAACTCTCTGGGGGATTTACCCACTGACCTCAATAGCCTCCCTGTTGATGTCCTGATTAATTTATGTTATGACATTCTGACCTGGGCTATTGACATGGTAGTACCTAGACGTCCACTCCCTCTGCGGTGGCAGCACAGGTCTCCACAGTATATGGAGGACCTGAGGCTGCTAAAGTGAGAGGGTAGATGGTTAGAGTACAGGTCGCACTTGACTCGTGCTGAAGCCAACCAACTGCAGCATAGACTGGTTTTGCAAGACCATGCCATGGCTGTGGTGGCAGCCAAGAAAGCTTTCTTCACTGTTGCCATAGCGTCTGCAAAGTGTCATCCAGCTGAGGTTTTCTGGGTGGTGAATAGGTTTATTAAATCCTAGCTGTCTCCACCTGGAGTTAAAGCCATTGGCTACCTGCTGTGAAGAATTTGCCACCTACTTTGCAGACAAAGTTGCTTGTATTTGGCTTGGCTTGGGTGCTGCTAGTGTGAGTGCAGAGTCAGAGTTTGGGGTTGAGGAGGCCCGATCTTGTTTGGTTTACTTGGATCAGTTTCAATTAATCTCATCCACCGATGCAGAGGATGTGCTTGGAGGGGTGCGGATAATCAGTTGTGAACTAGATTCATGCCTGTCTTAGCTGGTGAAAGCTAGTTGGGAGACATTGGGGGAATTGTTGGCTGGGCCTGTCAATGCCTTTCTCTGGGAGGGCAGGGTGCCTGAAGGCTTGAGGTGCGGTTGTCTGCACCCTGCTCAAGAAATTATCTCTTGATGTTGACTCCCCTGCCAGCTATTGCCCTGTCTCTAACTTTCCCTTTATAGGAAAGGTTATTGAGCAGGCGGTCGCCTTGCAGCTCCAGGCGAATCTCAGTGCTATCGGTTTCCTGGACCTATGTCAGTCAGATTTTTGTAGTGGGCATGGCATTGAGGCTGTGCCTGTGGCCTTGGTTGATGATCTCTGCTTGGAAATGGACAGGGAAATTTGTACCCTGCTGATGTTTTGGTGGCCTTTGATAATGTTTATCATGGGGTGTTGTTGACATGGCTGTGGGACCTGGTGGGGGTGGGGGACCTCTGTTGTGTGGTTCCACTTATTCCTGGCTGGGAGAACCCAGAGTGGTGATGGGCGGTGGCTCATTGTCTCCTCAGAAATTTCCTTGTGGGGGTCCCGCAGGATTCCATCTTGTCCCTGCTCCTGTTCAATGTATATCTGAGCCCCTGGGCAAGATCGTTCGGAGATTTGGAGTGAGGTGCCATCACTATGTGGATGACACCCAGCTCTATATCTCCTTTTAATCTGACCCAGGTTCTGCAGTATTGGTGCTTACCCGGTGCTGACTGCTGATGCGGGCAAGTCAACTGAAACTGAATCTAGACAAGACCGAGTTCATGATGGTTGGCTGATCTTGTGACCTGGGGGATGTTGGAACCCCTGTCATTGAGAGGGTCTGGCCTCCCTTTTTCACTCAGGTTCGCAGCCTTGGGGTGCTCTTGGATCCACTGTTGCACCTGGATTGTCAGGTTGCGGCGGTGGACAAGAGCGCTTTTTATCAACTTCATCTGGTGAGAAGTGTGCAACCTTTTTTATCAGATTCACATCTGGCCACCATCATCCATGCCTTTGTAACCTCAAAGCTAGACTACTGCAATGTGCTCTATGTGGGGCTGCCCTTGAAGACTGTTCAGAAGCTGCACTTGGTGCAGAATGTGGTGGCCCGCCTTCTGTTGGGGACAGGTCACCAGAAGAACTTTACACCGGTGCTCCAGAGTCTGCACTGGCTGCCAGTAGCTTTCCAGGCACAATTTCTGGTGCTGGTTTTAATCTATACAGCCCTAACCAGGCTGGCCCCTAGGTATCTGAAAGACCACCTCTTCCCCTATGTCCTGTCATGGCCTCTGAGGTCATCCAAGGGCACCCTCTTGCAAGTGCCAACTGTCAGTGTCCATGAAGTTGCTACATCAAAGGCGCGTGGAGGGTGGGGTGTTCTCGGTTACTGCCCCACAATTATGGAACTCCCTCCCCTTGGAGGTCTGCCTAATCCTGAGTCTGTTTGTCTTCCAGAGGAGATGAAGAACTTTTTGTTTGGCCAGGCATTTGGCAGGAAGGTATAGGGTTTGGTAGGATTGGGTAGAAGGGTTTGGGGAAGGATTGCTCGGTGGCAGTGGCAGGTGGGGGTAAAGGGTTGGGTGGGAGGGTTGTGGGGGGATGGGAGTTTGTGAGGAAACCTTGTGGGAAGGGTGGCAAAAAATTTTAAATAAATAAAATATTACTAAGTAAATAGGGGACTGTTGTTTGCCCTTTCTCAGAATAAGAGAACACTCTCTTATTCTCTCTTAATACATTCCCTGAAGTTAAATGGAAGCAGATTTAAAACAAACAAAAGGAAGTACTTTCCCACTCAGCAGACAATACAGTTGTGGAACTCATTGTCAGAGCAGACAGTGAAAGCCAGCACCATAGCTAGCTTCAAACAGAAACTAGATAAATTCTTAGAGGATAGAACTATAAGAACATAAGAAGGGCCATACTGGGTCAGACCAATGGTCCATCTAGCCCAATCATGGTGGCCTGGCTTGGGAGAAGCACCCAACAGGTCACAATGGGGAATCCATTCCCTGTTGTTTTCCCCCCGCTCCCGTCATGTTCCCTGATCCTGTCTGGCTAATGGCTGCTAATGGACCTATCTTCCAGAAACTTGTCCAAACCTCTTTTAAACTCAGCTATAGTACTAGCTCTTACCACAGCCTCTGGCAGTAGATTCCACAACCCAATTATACTCTGAATGAAAAAATATTTTATTTTATTTGTTTTAAACTTGCCACCCATGAGTTTCATGGAATGTCCCCTAGTTCTAGTACTAGCTGAGAGGGTAAATAAATAACTATTCCTTGTTTATTAGTTCCACACCACTCATGATTTTATAGACCTCTATCATATCTCCTCTCAGTCGTCTCTTCTCCAAGCTGAAGAGCCCCAGCTCCTCATACGGGAGCTCTTTCATGCCCTTGATCATTTTTGTTGCCCTTCTCTGTAACTTTTCTAGTTCAGCTACGTCTTTTTTGAGATGGGGCGACCAGAACTGCACACAATATTCCAGGTGCAGTCACACCATTGATTTGTATAGAGGCATTATGACATCCTCAGTTTTATTCTCTATTCCCTTTCAAATAATTCCTAACATTCTGTTTGCTTTTTTTGACTGCTGATGTGCACTGCACTGTGAATGTCATTGTATTGCCCACAACCACCCCCAGATCCTTTTCCTGAGTGGTAACTCCTAGCTTAGTACCCAGCGTTGTGTACGCATAGTTTGTATTATTTTCCCCTACGCACATCACTTTGTACTTGTCCACATTAAATCTCATTTGCTATTTAGATGTCCAGGCACCCAGTGTCATAAGATCCTGTTGCAGTTCCTCACAGTCTGCTCGTGTTTTAAGTACCTTGAATAACTTGGTGTCGTCTGCAAATTTGATCACCTCACTCTTAACACCCTTTTCCAAATCATTAATTAATACATTAAACAGCACTGGTCCCAATACAGATCCTGAGGCACACCATTCTTTACATCTCTCCATTGTGAAAAGTGACCATTTAGTCCTACCCTATGCTTTCTATCTTTTAACCAGTTTTGGATCCATAGTAAGATACTGCCTCCTATCCCATGACTTTTTAATTTTCTCAAGAGTCTCTCATGAGGGACCTTATCAAATGCTTTCTGGAAATCCAGGTACACTATATCTACTGTCCACATGCTTATTGACACCCTCAAAGAATTCCAGCAGGTTAGTGAGGCATGACTTACCTCTTCCCCATTAAGTCATGTTTCTCAACATGCCCTGTAATTCTGTCCTTAATTATGGTTTCCACCATTTTGCCTGGCACAGACGTCAAGCTTACTGGTCTGTAGTTTCCAGGATCGCCTCTGGATTCCTTTTTAAATATCGGGGATACATTTACCACCCTCCAGTCCTCGGGTACAGTGGCAGATTTTAGTGACAGGTTACAAATTACTAACAGTAGGTCTGCGATTTCATATTTGAGTTCCTTCAGAACCCTGGGGTGAATGCCATCTGGCCCTGGTGACTTGTTAGTATTCAGTTTGTCAATTTGCCCTAGAACATCCTCCATCGTCACATTGATTTGTAACAGCTCTTCCAATTCCTCGCCCACAAAACAAGGATCCGGTGTGGGTACCTCATCAAAATCCTCCGCAGTGAAGATCGACGCAAAGAACTCATTCAGCTTCTCTGCAAGGTCCTTATCCTCCCTGAATGCTCCTTTTACTCCCTTGTCATCTAATGGCCCAACTGACTCCCTAGCAGGCTTCTTGCTTCTGATGTATTGAAAAAGTTTTTGTTGCTTGTTTTCGCCTCTTTAGCAAGCCTCCTTTCAAAATCTCTCTTGGCCTGCCTTGTTAACACTTTACATTTACATTGCCAGTGTTTATGCTCTTTCGTATTATTTACATTGGGACTAGCCTTCCATTTCTTAAAGCATGCCTTTTTGGCTCTAATAGCCTCCTTCACCTCCCCATTTAGCCACAGTGGAAGACTTTTGGTTTTCCTGCTTCTTTTTGTAACTTGTGGGATGCATTTAATCTGGGCTTCCAGAAGGGTGCTTTTAAACAGCCTCCATGCCTCTTGCAAACTTGTAGCCCTTGCAACTGTGTTTTTTAGTTTCTTTTTAACTAGTTTTCTCATTTTGTCATCGTCTCCCTATTTAAAGTTAAATGCTACTGCTGTACGTTTGTCTACTATCTATAAAAGTCTACTAATTAGGGCTTAAAACCCTGGCTACCAGCAGCTCAGGAGTGGTTAGCAGGAGATGGGTCACACCTTCATGGCCTGTACTTGTACTTCTCTCCAGCTACTGTAGCTGGCCACTGCTGGAAACAGGATGCTGGCTTGATGGACCATGGATCTGACCCAGTATGGCACTCACTTCTTATGTTCTTATGTTCTAATCAGTGCAGAGACACAGGAAGTGGCTACTGGGGGGGAAATCCTGCACAGTCAGCATTAGTTACACTTTGGAGAACCTCTCACTTTGAACCAGAGGTGGGAAACCTCTGACTCATGGGCCAAACTCAACCTGTGGCTGCTCTTTACCTGCCTCCTTTCCAGTTCCTGGATCAGGCCCTTAGATCCAGTTCTCTTCTTACCCTCAAGCACTGACTGCATTCAGGGAAGGGAGCAGAGATGAGAGCATGGACTCAAGAACAGGGGATGGATCAGTGGTGGGGAAGCTCTGGCCTGAGGTCTTTTTGTGGTCCACAGTCAACCACCGAATGACCCCTGGAGGTTCCCCACACTCCCATTCTGTGTGACTGGTTCCCAAGCTCCACAGCCTGCTGGCAACCCATCAACTGCTGGACAGTCATCGAGCACTTTGGGGTCAGTAACCATGCCTCCTTCCCTACATAGGTGGTAGGTCTCACCACCACCACCCTTGGAGGACACTACAGCCCACAGAGCCCTGCAGGAGTGGGGATTTGGCTCTTGGGGTGGGAAGGAGGGAAAGTTCCCAGTCCTGGCATAGATCCATGAGTTGGACCCTCTCCTTACCTCCCAGATCTTTAGCAAACCCCTAACGTGTCTCCACCCCATCCAGAGCCTCTATACTTCTATCCTCCCGCAGTGGCGGCCCTCGCCTGAGGGCACCTGGGGCAGTGCCCTGCCCCCACTCCCCCCCCCCATCCGCCCGGTGCCGCACTGACAGAGTGCTGCTCACTGACTGAGCGCTCTGTCTCTGCCGGGCGGCTGAAATTGACATCGGAGCACCGCGCTGCTCTGACTGCTGCAGCTTGGCTTGCAGTCAGAGCAGCGCGGCGCTCCGATGTCAATTTCAGCCGCCGGCAGAGACAGAGCACTCAGTCAGTGAGCGCTAGCCTCTGTCTGGGTCTGACTCCTCCTGGGACTCCAGAGTCTGGAGTCCCAGAAGGGACAAACTTGAACTGAAAGCGAGCCGGGCAGCTGAGCGTTCAGTCCAAGTGCGCCGCTGGGAAATGAAATTTCCCACTCGCAGCAGCTTTGCATTGAGCCCTATGGGCTCAATGCAAAGCCTCACCTGGGCATTCAGTGGAGGTGCTCAGCGGTGAGATGTGCTGCAGCGTGCATGCTTGAACTGACTCAGTTGAGAATGCGCACCACAGCCCATCTCGCCGCTGAGCGCCTCCACTGAACTCTGAACTCAACTGTTGGCCTGGTGCCTGACTGCCTCCAGTCCTGCCTGCAACCACGGTGAGTAAACGGGGGGGGGGGG
>QEPC01014534.1:1970265-1981178 GCA_003113815.1 Sphenodon punctatus
CCCCCCCCCCCCCCAACACACATGCAGCAGAGGGTGAGGGGGAATTAGTATTCAATGCCCCGTGATTCAATTGATGTTTTGAAATCGTGAGATGTAACGGTTAGTCTGGTGATCTGCCTGCTTTTAAACCTGGCAGAGGAGGTGAATATAACCTGCCTAACTGAAATGGCTGGATTAAGTAATGTAATGTTCGTCCAATGTTAACCCTGGGAACTCCTTGCTGCTGGCTGGGTTATGCCCTGGCTCTGCCTACCGTATCCCTGACTACGCCTACTGTATCCCTGGCTCTGCCCCTAGGCTAGGCTCCACCCCTAGACCCACCAGCCTTACTGCCCCAGTGCCCCTCCATCATCAAAACCCACCAACCGCCCCTGTCCTCTCCCCCTCCCCCGGCAACCTGTACTAATTCCCAAAGCAGCCCACTGTAAGGAAACAGTTCCCCACCCATGATTTAAGTTAATTTCATCACTCTCTTTACATTTCCAATTCCTTCAGTCATGGAGTTGAGCCCTCCTCTTGGCTGTAAGTAGGGAGCACCCTATCAATTTCTGCATGAAGACTTTCAGGGTAAGTCTTATAATTTGCAGAGCCCTAGGTGAAAATAAAATGTGGGGACCCCATGACCCTGCACCCATAGCTATGCCCCATTAACAATTGGCACTCTAGCACTTGCTTAGGAATATAAAGTTATTTCTGTGGACTTGCCCCAAAGGGCAAGTCCTTTTGGGGGGGGGGGGGTTGTGTGTGTGATGTGTGTGTGTATAAGAGAGACAGGTGGGCTGGTTGTCTGGGTATGAGGGGTGTGTCTGAGAGAGGGGGGCTGGATGTGTGCCTGTGATGGGTAAGTGAGGGACTGTTTGTGTATGTATGTGCGGGGGGGGGCTGGGTGTTTGAGAGTGAGAGACTTGGGTGGGTGGGTGAGACAGGGGGGCTGCCAACTGACCCCACTGCAAGTTTAGCAATTCACCCACATCACCCCAATCAAATCCTGTTCCTTTAATTACTCTTAAGCCATGTTGGGAAGCAGCAGGGGCTCTTGGGGGCATCCAAAAGTTATCTGGGGGTGGCCTGCAAGTTTGTCTGAGCGCTCTGCAGATGGGCAGGTCCTGCTCTGTCCACCCATATCACTTCTTCCTCCCAGGCTCCAGCACAATCTAGCTACCTGCTCCCTGATAAACCTTGGGGGGCTCAGAAGCTCCTGCTGCCTCCTAACATAGCTCCCCAGGGGTACCCTGGGAGACCCTCCACCACCAAAAACCTCAGGAGTGGTGGGGGGGGCCCACAGGAATGGCAGTAGTTGTCAGGAGGTTATGCGGTGCTGCAACGGGGCGGGCACATGCCAACGCTCCTGGCACAGCTGCGGTGGCAGCCGGGAGCTCCCGGACGAAGCAGGTGGGGTGGGACCATCTGGCCCCGCCTGGCACCCTGCCGCAGCTGCATGACCACCAGGCCCCTGGACAGCAGGGGCGGAGTCCGGTGGGGCGGGGCCGCCGGCGGCATTGCAGCGCTCGGTGCAGCTGCGCACACAGCAGGACGAGGCCAGAGCGTGTAAAGGGGTAGCCAGTGCCCAGGAACCTTGCCGGTGATCAGCTTGCTGTGAAGGACTGGCCCTTGCATGCTTGAGATTTACAGAGATTCGTGGCGTGGTGATAGAGTGCAGAGAGAATGATGGGTGAGTGTGTGCAGAGTGATTGTGTGAGTGCAGAGAGTGCGTGAATTCCCCCCTGCCTTTACGTGTTCCTGAGCTACCTTCTCCCTCTCCCTGACTTCACTGTCGGAGCACCCTGCATTCCCGAACGGCTGATTGTAGGTGTCGCACTTGAGTGGTGGGTGGTGGTGAGACAGCCTGGACTTGGCATACCTGATTCCCACTCCCTATGATGATCTGTATAGGAATACAGGGGTATTTATATGCCACCTCTTATGCCTACGGCATCTCGGGGCAGCTTCCAACATAAAACAAACAATTTATCACAATATAAAAAATATAAAAATCTACACAGATATTTAAAACAATTTTAAAATACCCCCATACAAAAATTTAGCCCACCCTCCCCTCCCCACCTCCAAAGGCCTGGGAGAACAGCCATGTCTTGCAGGCCCGACAGAAGGCCAGCAGACTGGGGCCAGTCATGCTTCCTCTGGGAGGGAGTTTCACAGCCAGGGCCCAGCCACCGAGAACACCCTCTCCATCGTAGCCCCCCACTTTACGCAGGGGACCTCCAAGAAGGCGCCCCCGGTGGACCGGAGAGTCCGTCCTGAGTCACGGAGGGTGAGGTGGTCCCTGAGGTATCCAAGGTCCAAGACCGTACAGGGCCTTATAGATCAATGTCAACACCTTGAACCTGGCTCGGCACATTACAGGCAGCCAGTGCAGCGCACGGAGCACCGGTGTTATGTGCTCTCGTCAGCCCGTCCCTGTTAGGAGATGGGCCGCTGCATTCTGCACTAGCTGCAATCTCCGGGCCAGCTTCAAGGGAAGCCCCACATAGAGCGCGTTACAGTAGTCCAGCCTCGAGGTGATGAAGGCATGGATCAAAGTGGCCAGGTCGGGTCTGGAGATATACAGGCGCAGCCTCCGCACCAGATACAGCTGGTGGAAAGCCGCCTTCGCCACCACATCCACCTGCTGATCTAGACAGAGGCCCGCATCGAATAATACCCCCAGACTCCAAACCTGCTGAGCCACGGAGGGGCTCACCCCCTCCACAAGAGGGGGCACCACCTCCACCGCCCGGCCCACCACCATCACCTCCATGTTATCGGGATTGAGCTTCAGTCTGATCTGCCATAGCCAACTCGCCACGGCCTCCAAACACTGATATAGCATGGAGACGGCATGACCTGGGTCAGCTGAAAAAGAGGATAAGCTGGGTATCATCAGCGTATTGGTGGCAACACACACCAAACCCTCTCACCATCTCCCCCAAGGGCTGCATATATACATTAAATAATAAAGGAGACAAGATTGAACCTTGCGGAATGCCACAGTGTCACTGGCAGGGGGGAAAAGGGAAGGGGGTCTTAGGGCAGAACCACAGGAGAGGGGGGACACCACACTCAAACAAGGGGGATGGGGCGGCTTGTTTTCACTGTAGGGATGCCTCCGGTAATAATGTCCCTCAGGTTGTTGGGTGGGCTTTCCCTCGTTAATGGAAGGCAACCCTTTTCATCACAGGGACTCTGAGAGCAAGCCAATTGCCCCAAGGGGAGGGGGAAAGGGATACACAAGGGAACCACGTAATCAGGGGGATACCAACAGGTGGGGGGAAATAAGCCCAGGGGAGGGGGTGCCGGAGGCAGGGGCAAGGGACAGTCGAAGGGGGGGAAGGAGGGGCTCTCAATCCAGGGGTAGGGGTAAGGGTAGGGGGGAACTTCAATAGACAAGACACGTGCAGGTATTATCACCCCACCAGGAAACCACGTCACAGCAATCCTTTCTCTCTCGCAGGGATAAACAGGGTAGTCACTCACTCACCTCTCACTCTCCATGCTCTCACAGGACCAGGGAAGGGAACCAGGCACTCATACACGCTCACACGCTTGCTCACTATCTCTCTCTATATATATATCTCAGGAATCCAGGGGCCAGTCTCTCGGAATCGATTACCGGCAGGGGTGCCAAGCCCCGCCGGCACTATTTATCCTCTCCCTCTGTCCCTGACCCAGAATGAGGCTCCCCTCCCCACGCCCCTGGCAGGGCATGCTGGGAGCGACTGACGGTGTGCGGAGGGGTGCGGGGCCCCGCCCCCGTCCCGTGCCGTGGTATGGCCCCGCCCCCGTCACCAGCCCCGACGTAGCTCCACCCCCACAAGGCCCTGCCGGCCCAGGCCGCTGCCGCTGTGATCCCGAGCCGCTTCCTGACAGTACCCCCCCGTCCAAGCCCCCCAACCCCCACCAAGGTCCGTAACCCGGGTTTAGAAGGGTGACGGAGGTGGAACCTCCGAAGGAGGCGGGGGGCGTACACATTTGCTGCAGGCTCCCAGGATCGTTCTGCGGGCCCATAGTGCTTCCAATCAACCAAATAATAGAGTCGCGATCCTGAGATACGAGAATCCAAAATATCTTGGATCTCGTACTCTGTATCTGCAGGCAGCAAGGTAGGAGGGGCAGGGGTGCCTTGCTGTGTGGCATAGGTTGGGGTTACAGCCCTTTTCAATAGTGAGACGTGGAATGAGGGGTGTATGCGCATATGGTCAGGTAAACCCACAGTATACATAACCTTATTCAGTTGGCGGATGATGGGGAACGGGCCCATGTAGGCGTCATCAAGTTTGGTGGAGGGACGCAAGGAGGGGTAGTGACGTTTTCGCACCCAAATGAGATCCCCTACCTTAAAGGAGGGTCCGGGAAGCCTCCGTTTATCTGCCGCCACCTTATAACGAGACCGAGCTTGTTGTAGGTGGTGCAAGGCTAATCTTTGAGTCTTGTGTATTTCTTGTACCAAGGCACCGGCAGCAGGGACCATTGCACGGGGCGCCTCTGGAAAACAAAGAGGGGGATGAAACCCATAAGACACATAAAATGGGGAATTTCCTAGAGATGCGTTAGGCCCATTATTATACGTGAATTCGGCAAGGGGTAAGCGGTCGGTCCAATCATCTTGAAGGAAATCGCAGAAGCACCGGAGATATTGTTCTATATGCTGGTTGGTTCTCTCGACCTGGCCATTAGCCTGGGGGTGATAGGCAGTCGTTGGACTAAGTTTTACCTGTACCAGCGAAAAAAATGCTTTCCAAAATCGGGAGATGAATTGGGGACCCCTGTCTGACACTATCTCCTTCGGAAGTCCATGGAGGCGTATTACTTCCCTGAGAAGGAGGTGTGCCGTGGCAAGGGCCGAGGGTACTCCCTTGCAGGGGACGAAGTGCCCCATCTTCGTGAAATAGTCCACGATAACAAGAATGGTATCATTACCTTTTGATGGAGGAAGGCCAACAATGAAGTCCATTGCTATCTTCTGCCATGGTCCTTTAGGTTCACTTGTTAATTGCAGTAATCCTACTGGACGCGTTCGTGGGGTCTTGGTGCAGGCACACGCCACGCATCCAGAGACATATCGATCCACGTCTCTTCGCAAGGATGGCCACCAGAAAGAGCGGTGGATTAGTTCAAGAGTACTCTGGTGTCCCGGATGTCCTGCAAGGGGAGAGTCATGGTGAGCCCACATTACGTGGGGCCTCCATCGAGGAGGAATGACGATTTTACCTTTGTAATAATACAATCCATGTTGCTGGGAATATTCGGGACGAATTCGTTCCTTTTTGCTCCAGGCCTTTAGTTGGGTTAGGGAGGGAAGTGTTGCCGCAAATACCTGAGGGGGTAAGATAGGTCCATGTAAATCATTATCCCTTCCGGAGGGGATATGGTACCGAGATAGGGCATCAGCCATAGTGTTTTGTGCTCCGGGGCGGTATTGAATAGAAAAGTGAAACCGAGCGAAAAATAATGTCCACCTTGCATGTCTAGCATTATTAATACGAGCAGCCTGGAGATAGGCTAAATTCTTGTGGTCCGTGTAGAGCAATACGGGATGGGGAGCCCCCTCAAGGAAGTGTCGCCAGGCTTCAAACGCCGCTTTGATGGCCAATAGTTCTTTGTCGAAGATAGGGTAGTTGCGTTCGGCCGGGGTCAACTGGCATGAGTAGAATGCACAAGGGAGTCGGTCTCCGGAAGGGGGTACAGCCTGAGTTAGTACCGCTCCGATGGCTACATCTGAGGCATCGGCTTCTACTATAAAAGGCTGGGTAACATCAGGATGTTGTAATAGAGGGGCCGACATGAAGGCTTGTTTCAAGAGGCTGAAAGCGTCTCTCTGGGCGGTATCCCATACAAAATTTACCCCCTTTTTCAATAATCCGGTAAGGGGTTTAGTAAGATCTGCATACCTGGGAATATATTGGCGGTAATAATTCACACTTCCCAGGAATCGTTGTAAGGCTTTCACTGTTGTGGGCGCCGGCCATTTATTGATGGCTTCAAATTTGCTAGGGTCCATGTGAATTCCCTGTGAGGAGATAATAAATCCCAGGAAGGGGACGGAGGAGGCATGGAATATACATTTTTCTAATTTTCAATATAACCGATGTTGTAGTAATCGCTTTAGAACCGTCCTGACATGTTGGATATGCTCCTCTAGGGAATTGGAGAAGATTAAAATATCATCGCACGGGGCACCTCTGGCTATGACATACACATCTAATAAGTCCCTCAAGATGTCGTTAATAAAGTGTTGAAACGTGGCTGGAGCATTTACCAAACCATAGGGCATAACGCAATATTCAAAGTGTCCAAATCGGGTGCAGAAGGCTGTCTTCCATTCATCCCCCTCCCTGAACCTAACCAGATTATAGGCGCCCCGAAGGTCGAGCTTGGTAAAAATCTTGGCACCTTTTAGTTTCCCAAGGAGTTCAGGAATAAGGGGAAGGGGGTATCTATTTTTAACAGTGATGTGGTTTAAGCCCCTATAATCAATACAAGGGTGGAGGTCCCCTTCCTTCTTGGGAACAAAGAAAAGAGCGGCCCCCGCAGGAGAAATGGAATGACGAATAAAACCCCTAGCTAGGTTTTCTTTAATATAAGTTCGGAGGGTTTCCGTTTCACTAAGGGATAAACTATAGATACGACCATGCGGTGGTTCACTGTTGGGTATAAGGTCTATTGGGCAATCGTAAGGGCGGTGGGGGGGAAGTTCCGCTGCTTCACACTTGCTAAACACTGTAGCAAGGTCAAGATATTGAGAAGGTATCTGGGTGCCCGAGGGGGCTATAATGGTTATAGAAGCGGAGGCCGGGCGTAAGGGGGAGGAGACCAGGTGTGGGATACATGAGGGGGAAAGGAAACGGGGAGTTTTCAAAACCCAATTAATACTAGGGTTATGAACGCGTAACCAAGAGAAGCCGAGGACAAGAGGGAATAAGGGGGAGGCTATTATATCGAAGTTTAGCATCTCAATGTGAGACCCATACGTACACTGGATAGGAATGGAACGGGTCAGGAGGGGTCCTGAAGACAAAGGAGACCCATAAATTGTCTGGACCACCTCCACTGAGGGTCGAGTTTTTACGGGAATCCCCCAGGAAGAAGCAAATGTAGAGTCCATAAAGTTCCCCGATGCCCCAGAATCCACCAGGGCCCAGACGATAAGGGAGTGGTTCCTAGTCCATTGAAGGGAGAGGGGGATTCAGAGTTGATGAACGAAGGGGGTTCAGGGTCCTAACTGTAGCAGGGGGGCGCTATTAGTTACCGGGAGGTTCCCCCCAACTCCCGGTCCCTGGCGTTTCCCGATGCCCCTGCCCGGGAGGACCTAGCAGGACATTCTCGAGAGAAATGCGTATTTGCCCCACAATAGAAACAAAGACGCAATTGGCGTTGCCGTTCCCTTTCCTCAGGGGAGAGGGGGCCCCTTAAAGCCCCGATCTGCATTGGCTCGGGTTCCTCAGGTTTTTTAGGAATGGGAGGGGAACTAGGGGGTNGCCGTGGCAAGGGCCGAGGGTACTCCCTTGCAGGGGACGAAGTGCCCCATCTTCGTGAAATAGTCCACGATAACAAGAATGGTATCATTACCTTTTGATGGAGGAAGGCCAACAATGAAGTCCATTGCTATCTTCTGCCATGGTCCTTTAGGTTCACTTGTTAATTGCAGTAATCCTACTGGACGCGTTCGTGGGGTCTTGGTGCAGGCACACGCCACGCATCCAGAGACATATCGATCCACGTCTCTTCGCAAGGATGGCCACCAGAAAGAGCGGTGGATTAGTTCAAGAGTACTCTGGTGTCCCGGATGTCCTGCAAGGGGAGAGTCATGGTGAGCCCACATTACGTGGGGCCTCCATCGAGGAGGAATGACGATTTTACCTTTGTAATAATACAATCCATGTTGCTGGGAATATTCGGGACGAATTCGTTCCTTTTTGCTCCAGGCCTTTAGTTGGGTTAGGGAGGGAAGTGTTGCCGCAAATACCTGAGGGGGTAAGATAGGTCCATGTAAATCATTATCCCTTCCGGAGGGGATATGGTACCGAGATAGGGCATCAGCCATAGTGTTTTGTGCTCCGGGGCGGTATTGAATAGAAAAGTGAAACCGAGCGAAAAATAATGTCCACCTTGCATGTCTAGCATTATTAATACGAGCAGCCTGGAGATAGGCTAAATTCTTGTGGTCCGTGTAGAGCAATACGGGATGGGGAGCCCCCTCAAGGAAGTGTCGCCAGGCTTCAAACGCCGCTTTGATGGCCAATAGTTCTTTGTCGAAGATAGGGTAGTTGCGTTCGGCCGGGGTCAACTGGCATGAGTAGAATGCACAAGGGAGTCGGTCTCCGGAAGGGGGTACAGCCTGAGTTAGTACCGCTCCGATGGCTACATCTGAGGCATCGGCTTCTACTATAAAAGGCTGGGTAACATCAGGATGTTGTAATAGAGGGGCCGACATGAAGGCTTGTTTCAAGAGGCTGAAAGCGTCTCTCTGGGCGGTATCCCATACAAAATTTACCCCCTTTTTCAATAATCCGGTAAGGGGTTTAGTAAGATCTGCATACCTGGGAATATATTGGCGGTAATAATTCACACTTCCCAGGAATCGTTGTAAGGCTTTCACTGTTGTGGGCGCCGGCCATTTATTGATGGCTTCAAATTTGCTAGGGTCCATGTGAATTCCCTGTGAGGAGATAATAAATCCCAGGAAGGGGACGGAGGAGGCATGGAATATACATTTTTCTAATTTTCAATATAACCGATGTTGTAGTAATCGCTTTAGAACCGTCCTGACATGTTGGATATGCTCCTCTAGGGAATTGGAGAAGATTAAAATATCATCGCACGGGGCACCTCTGGCTATGACATACACATCTAATAAGTCCCTCAAGATGTCGTTAATAAAGTGTTGAAACGTGGCTGGAGCATTTACCAAACCATAGGGCATAACGCAATATTCAAAGTGTCCAAATCGGGTGCAGAAGGCTGTCTTCCATTCATCCCCCTCCCTGATCCTAACCAGATTATAGGCGCCCCGAAGGTCGAGCTTGGTAAAAATCTTGGCACCTTTTAGTTTCCCAAGGAGTTCAGGAATAAGGGGAAGGGGGTATCTATTTTTAACAGTGATGTGGTTTAAGCCCCTATAATCAATACAAGGGTGGAGGTCCCCTTCCTTCTTGGGAACAAAGAAAAGAGCGGCCCCCGCAGGAGAAATGGAATGACGAATAAAACCCCTAGCTAGGTTTTCTTTAATATAAGTTCGGAGGGTTTCCGTTTCACTAAGGGATAAACTATAGATACGACCATGCGGTGGTTCACTGTTGGGTATAAGGTCTATTGGGCAATCGTAAGGGCGGTGGGGGGGAAGTTCCGCTGCTTCACACTTGCTAAACACTGTAGCAAGGTCAAGATATTGAGAAGGTATCTGGGTGCCCGAGGGGGCTATAATGGTTATAGAAGCGGAGGCCGGGCGTAAGGGGGAGGAGACCAGGTGTGGGATACATGAGGGGGAAAGGAAACGGGGAGTTTTCAAAACCCAATTAATACTAGGGTTATGAACGCGTAACCAAGAGAAGCCGAGGACAAGAGGGAATAAGGGGGAGGCTATTATATCGAAGTTTAGCATCTCAATGTGAGACCCATACGTACACTGGATAGGAATGGAACGGGTCAGGAGGGGTCCTGAAGACAAAGGAGACCCATAAATTGTCTGGACCACCTCCACTGAGGGTCGAGTTTTTACGGGAATCCCCCAGGAAGAAGCAAATGTAGAGTCCATAAAGTTCCCCGATGCCCCAGAATCCACCAGGGCCCAGACGATAAGGGAGTGGTTCCTAGTCCATTGAAGGGAGAGGGGGATTCAGAGTTGATGAACGAAGGGGGTTCAGGGTCCTAACTGTAGCAGGGGGGCGCTATTAGTTACCGGGAGGTTCCCCCCAACTCCCGGTCCCTGGCGTTTCCCGATGCCCCTGCCCGGGAGGACCTAGCAGGACATTCTCGAGAGAAATGCGTATTTGCCCCACAATAGAAACAAAGACGCAATTGGCGTTGCCGTTCCCTTTCCTCAGGGGAGAGGGGGCCCCTTAAAGCCCCGATCTGCATTGGCTCGGGTTCCTCAGGTTTTTTAGGAATGGGAGGGGAACTAGGGGGTCCCCTTGGTATCCAGGTTCCCCTACCTTGATCTCTACGTCTTTCACATCGTCGCTCGGTAAGGCGCTCGTCAATTTGAAGGGAGACACTAACCATGTCTTCCAATGTTTCTGGGGTCGTGGTAAAACAAGCCAACTGATCTTTAATTTCATCGTTCAAGCCCTGACGAAACATCGCGCGCAGGGCTGAATCACTCCAGCCAAGGTCAAACGCCAGCTTCCGGAACTGAGTGATATAATCCAGCAAGGGAGTTCTCCCTTGTCGTAGGTGTAATATGGCTTGCTCAGCATCCCTCACTCTATGAGGATAATCAAACAAGAAGCAGAATTGCTTCAAGAACCCTTGATAGTCCTGCAGTAGTGCGTCATCTGCTGCAAGCAGAGGGATAGCCCAATCGAGGGCTGTGCCTCCCAAAAGCCCCACAATGTAAGCTATTTTGGCCTGGTCAGTGTTGTAGGTCAGGGGTTGAGTTTGGAAGGTCAGTTTACATAGGGCTAGGAACCCCTGACATGCCTTCCTGTCCCCATAAAATTTATCAGGGCGTGCTACTTAGAAAAAAGGCTGCTACTTTGTAGAGAAGGTTCTTCGAGATGGCTCCCAACATTCTCTCAACTCAACTGGGTTGTGCACGCTCACTATAGGCCAATAATAGTTCATGTGATGGTCTTGAGCTCCTCAAGGCAGGGGAGGACGGAGCTTCAGCCCTGGGGCAGCAGGTAGGGCCTACTTTGGGGGGGGGGTTGGTTGGTTTCTTTTAGGCTGGGGGGCCTGGCCTGGGGACCTGCTGGGGC
>QEPC01014534.1:1985143-2004136 GCA_003113815.1 Sphenodon punctatus
TGTAGGAATGAAGAAGCCTTACTGTAGGATGCATAGCAAGGGACAGAGTGATTTTGGGTTGGGGGCCACTGAGCACTAAAACGGAGTGATTTGGGGAGCCAGAGCACTGAAATGAGGGTCAGTACCCCCACCAGTGGCAGTCTCCCCCCTGCCAGCCCCCCATAACCTCCCACTCACCCCTGCCAGGCTGCTGAGGATCTGAGTCTGGGGACTCAGCTGTGCTAGGCCCCAAATCTGGTGCAATCTGCCCACCCCAAGCCACGCCCCCCCAGCCACGCCCCCTTGGTCCGTTTCTGGCACACCGGGCGGCTTTGTCACCGGCACAGGGCCACTAAGACTATATTTTCCCAGGCCACTTTGATTTCCCAATCCTCCCCTGCTTCCTGAAACTCATCCCAGAAAGATGGACCAGACGGCGCCTCCATCACCTCATGCTCTATTCCTACTGTCTCTAATCCAGTGTCGAATTTGCTCTGGATCCAAGCGATCTTGTCTGCAAAGTAGATGGCAAGTGTGCCACACAAGATCCTGAGGGACTACTGTGCAGCCCAAAGGGTGCCAAGCCAGGGTGTGTGTGGCGAGAGACTGATCCCTTCCCCCTCTTTACCACCAACTCCCCTCTATCCCTCACAGTAGTGTTGTTGGGGCTCCTGGAGTCCCTCAAGATTGGCAGCAATAGGACTTTGCAGGGGGCCCCAAAGTGCTGAACCCTTGAGGGACTGCCCCTATTGCCCCTGAAGCCATTCATAATCCCCAAATCTTTGATCGTTCAGCTCAAGTGATTATTCATTGTTGAACTCTTTGTAGGAACTCTCTTTCCTCTCAGAGATGTTTCTCTCCCCTTTGCAAGCAGCATATTTCCATGCCATCCTCCAAATTGATTTATTTATTTGGACTTATAGCCCACCATAACCTGAGGGGTCAGGGCGGGTTACAAAACATAACCAACTCCCTGAAGCCCCCCCCCCATGCCTATCCCCTCCACCCCAACAAAAGCTTGTTTGTATAGGAAGGTCTATACTGCCTCTGAAAGATGCTCACACTTGGGTTTTAGTGAATTTCCAAGGGAAAGAGCTGTAGGGCAACCACTGAGAAAACCTCACTGAGGGCCTTGGCTGTACATACTTGTCCCGTTGATGGAATTAGCAGGAGGCTGTTCTTGGCTGGCCTTAAGGATCGTGATGGAACTCGGGGGGGGGGGCAGGGAGAGGCAGTCTTTCAGATATGTTGGGCCCAAGCCATTTAGGGCTTTGTAGGTCAAACCAGCACCTTGAATTGTGCTTGTAATGCTACCGGAAGCCAATGCAGACTGTAGGGTACTGGTTTAATGATTATTTTATATAGCTACAGCAATGTACGTGCTGCTGTACAATCACTAATTTGAGACAGGTACATACCCCAAGGGACTTGCTCTCCAGGAGAGACATGGGAAGGGAGATAAAGGAGAGGGGAACAAAGGGAAAGATGGAAATACTTTCATGAAGTTGAGCAGTTGCAGGTGCATGTACTTAACCTAGTTACAGGGGAGGCGGGGAATCTGAGTGAAAGATTGAAAAGGAGACATCGGTGATGAGAGTTGGGGGATGAGGAGCTAAGGAAGACCTGATAGAAGAGGCAGATTTTCAGGAGAGATTTGAAAGTTGGGAGGGAAGGAGCAGAACAAATGTATTTAAAGGAGGGAGTCCCAAGCATGTGGGGCAGCAAGGGAGAAGGAATGAATATGTTTCAAGAAGCAGGGGACTTGTGAGCAGGCAAGGGCAGTGGCAGAGGAGAAGCAAAGCTCCTTGGTGGGAATATGGCAGGGAAACAAGTGTGGAGTGATAGGGTGGCACAATGTCATTAAGAGCCTTGAAAGTAAAAACAAGGAGCTTGTGCTGAATGCATTTGGGTAGAGGGAGCCAATGGAAGGAGGAGAGGAAGGGCTGGACATGGTCAAAGTGATGGGTTAGCTGAAGGACCTTGGCAGCAGAGCCTTGAACAGAAGTGAGTGGGACAAGGTCAGAGCAGGGGAGGCCAGTAAAAAGAAAGTTACAATGTAGTCAAAGCAAAGATGACTAGAGAATGGACTAGGGTTTTGGCAGTGGATGCGGTACAGAAGGCCCAGATTTTTGCAATATTAAGCAGAGCAAAGCAACAAGATTTAGCAACAGGTTGGATCTGAGGTGTAAGAGTGGGAGGAGTAAAAGATGAACCCTGGGCTATGTGCCTGCAGGACAGGCTGAATGGTGACACTATCAAGCAAAACTGAAAGGGAAAAGGAAGAGGAACATTTGGGAGGAAAGATCAGGAGGACAATCTTGGCCATATTAGTGTAATGTACTTCTGGCAACACACTCTCATCAGAAGGCAGGCTACCACGTTCTGCACCAGTTACAGCTTCCGAACAGTCTTCAAGGGCAGCCCCATGTAGAGTTCACTGTAGTGGTCTAGTCTTGAGGTTAAAAGGTATGTATGATGGTGGTCAGATCTGACTGATAAAAAGGGTTGCAGACTTCTCAACAGATGGAGGTGATGAAAAGGCGCTTCCAGCTGCAACCCAATGGTCCAGACACAGCAATGAATACAGAAACGTTGCAAGGGCGCAAATCTGAGTGACTAAAGGAGGCTGGACTCCATTAATGACAGGCATCCCTGAGCTTCCCAGGTCACAGGACCAATGAAACATCATCACTTTAGTCTTGTCAGGATGCAGTTATAGTTAGCTCACCCGCATCCCCAAAGGCAGCAAAGCACTGAGTGAGCACCAAGACTACAGAACCCCGGCTGGATGAAAAGGAAAGACGGAGCTGGGCATCATCATTATATTGATGACCCCTCACTCTAAATCTATGCACCATCTTACCCAACAGCCTCAGATACACATTGAACAAAAGGGAAGACAAAAGAGAACCGGGTGGGACTTCACAAGAGAGGTGCTGAGGGGATGATGAGCAATTGCCCATCACAACCAGGGTTTTACCAGAAGCAGAATGGGTATAAAACCCCACACTCTGAGCAGGGAAACCTGACCCAGAACAAACCAAATGAAAATGAGGGAGGGGGGAGACAGGCATCACCCAGACCCCAAAGAGCACACACCTTCCAATCCTATAGTAATGATTAAAGAACTTGCTTTAAGTGTAATCAAACAGGGCATATGGTACGTGACTGCCCCCCAAAAAGGGAGTTTCATGACCCTAAAGGGGAGTCTGATGAGTTTATTGGGACTGTCAGTGTGAATTTTGTGTCTGTAGTCCAACCTGTCCCTAGAGGTGTTTGATTGCTGTATTCTCCCTAACCCACCCACAGGGGATCAGTTGCTACGAAAACCTGCTAAAGTGAACGGGGTAAACTGCATGGGGAGGCTGGACAATGGTAAGGGAGGATTTAATCCCAAAAGATAACATAAACACTCATAGAAAGGTTGTGGTATCCCTGGCAATGGGAATCAAGGATATTCTGCCCACAGCAACTGTAGATTTAGAATGGGAGGGCTCAAAGGGGCCCATCCAGGTAGCAGAAAGCCTTACTCCTCAGAAAGACAGAAAATGAAATCTTGGTGGGAAATGATATTTTGAGCTGGTTTGCAAAGGTAGCTGCAGCCCAGAGTCCTTCTCAGGAGCATGGAGAGACAGAGAGAAAGCTTAGTGGAGGAGAAGAGGGGCAGGACAACTCTGAGAGCCTCACAGAGACTGCACCCCAACCTCTGAACTCCACTCAAGGGCAGCTAAACCCCAAAGAGGAGTCACCAGCCCAGCCAGGAGGCATGGGAAGACAGGACTCAGGGAGTGAACTGCATGTCCCTGTCTTACATGGGGAACTGAAGGGAGTGAAACCAAAGGACCAACTTGATTCTGAAGCCCAGGACTTGGCACCCCACCTTACACAGGAGGGACCAAATTCTGCAGAATCAAACCGGGTGACCACCGCAGGGGAAAAGTTAGAGGCTGGAGAAGCTCCTACTCAACCTAGGGGGTTGCAGAATGTCCTAGAGGTTGGTTGTTCTACCTTAAGAGAAGGTGGGAAGGGGCTAACTGAACCCAAGCGGTTACAGGCAAGCCAGGAGGTGGAGGATTCTACCTTAAGAGAAGGTGGGAATGTGCAGGAAACCTTTCTCAGGATGGAGGGGGGAATGATGGGTTTCTCTTCCCCAGGGATAGAAATGCAGCACTCTGTACTCCTAAAGGGGCAGGAGCATGGGTCTAAGAGTGAACTTTGTGCCTCTGCCTTACCAGACAAGGAACAGGGAGATGATACAGAGTATGCTAAAGGTGAAAGAATTCAGGAGACAGTGAATGACCCTGAGAAGGAACAGGGAAATGCTGCTGAAGTAGAGACTGGAGGGGAGGAAACGGTTAAGAGTGTCCAGGGTCAAGCCGCTGTACTTAGTAAACTGAATCCTCAAGAGTTTCATGCGGGTGTGTGTGTGTGTCTGAGGGTTCTCACACCCATGTCACAAAGTCAGACTCCCAAGATGGAGAAACACATGGGTATACAGATCCAGGGGATCCTGGAGGTATAAACAGAAATTAAGCCCCTTCACAGAAGCAGTTTTTGGCTGTGTGATTGATTTGAATGCAAAAACATTCAAACACACTATTACAGTCAGGAGGGAAAGGCAAAAGACAATGAACACATGTATTCTCACTGGGGATTATGACAATTCTCCAGGTGAAAAGGGTGTTCAAATGCCAAGTAACACATGCTATACAATGGGGATATTCAACAATGTGAAAGCACTCACATGCACTCCATACTCCCTCCTTTGGGTCATACTAATGCTTATGATCTGCAGTCTGGACACCCCAGCCAGATCAGACATAGAAGTGGGGACATGGCAAAAAGACATACAGTCAATGAGAAACAGGCTGCCAGATAATTTGGAAACATGGCCAAAGTTTGTAGTTGGGGAACAAAGGTTGTTAACATGGCGTTCCCACCCATTTGTCACAGTCTTATGCAAACACCTACTGATGTACCTTGAAGGGTATGGGCCACGGGAACCCCACATGCAACATGGGCTGGAGGGACATAGACACCTCAGGGTATACCCCTACAAGATATTGAACCCATAAACACTGAATCCTGAGGATCACTCCACTAGGAAATGGTGGAAAACACGTGAACATGATAGCCCTACAGGGCTAACCAAGGGTGGTGGTTTGCATATCCCTATGCCCACCAGTAACACACATCAGTCTAAGCATGTTACGGGACTCTGTCATGTCCGCTCCACATGCTGTCTTACGGGGGGGCTGTCACGAAGGAACATAGGGTCACACACGTGTGATACTGGCCTACAATAGGCTACAAGCCTAATAAACATGTCAAGCAAAAGGTTCAACATGTATGTAATGTTACAATTCAGAACTGTAAAACTCAATTCATGTACTGTGAAAGGAGAACTGGGAAATCCAGGAAATGGCCAGATGTGGATTCACCCCAGACTGATAGCCAGAGACATTTAAATGCTAATGCAGGCAACCATTGCCTATGTGCAAGCAGACACAGAAATCTGATAGAGAGAACAAAAGGAAGTCTAGAAGCCTTGAGAAGATACGAGGGTTTTAACCCCAAGGATATAAGGAGAGTTGTACCCCATTGGGGGGCAGTGACTATTGAGAACTCATCTCCATCTTGCCTGCCAGCAAGAAGACTGCTGGAACTATGGACTGAGAGGAAAGACTTTGCTTTCTAGCAACTCTAAGACTGAAGACCCAGTCATTTACATCACTGACTGAGAAGAACCACAATGGACTTTCATAGGGTAAGATTCTCATCTAGGAACTCAACCAGTATAGAATAGGATGCGTTATATTACTTTTCATTTTGATTAGCCACTCTGTATCAACTATCTTGCTTATGTAATCAATAAACTAACTTCTGTATTAAGAAGCAGTGTCTGGTGTGACACTGGGAAACACGCTGTGCACCAGTGTCTCAACACTGGCGAACCCAGAGAATAAAGAGTCTGTAATTGTGAAGGATCGGGCCCTTGAGTGACAAAGGTGTTGTCCCTGCTTCAGGATTGAATCAGCCAGAGGGAAACTGATTCAAGTGGGCTGTAAGCAAGGGAAACTGAGTCACTCAAACCCGGTAAAGTGGGGGTGTGGACCTCCAACCTGTGACACAACTTTCCATGTATCTTCTCTCTGTACTAAACTATGTTCTATCCACGTGACATAAATAAATAGCTCTAGACCCGCCTTCACAAAAATATCCCTTAGAATCTTGATTAATATCCTTCAATAACAGAAGCAAAGCTATGTTAGAAATACAGACACTAAGCTAAGGCTCTGTTGCCTAAAGCAATTACAGTAGTTTCTCCAATCAGTTTCATTGTCAGATATGTTTCTACAACCAATCAGGAACCAATCAGATGCCAAACACTCTCATCAGACTCCATCTCTGCTAACTAAAACCAGCACACCTGCTATAAACACACCAGCAGACTCCTGCCTAACTGCAACCACACCAAGCACGTGCACCTGAGACTGCGCATCCACTTGAATGTTATTTATGCCTTGTCTCTCCCTATGTTCCCTCTCCTTGTCTTTCCCCCTCCATGTCTATTAGATTGTAAGTCATGGGCAGGGACCATGTCTATCTTATTGTTCTGTAAAGCACCAGGTACACAGCTGGTGCTATACAAATGCTTATAATTATAATGATTAATAACAACTCCCCCACACTCCAACTTTGGAAAACCAACCCAACACAGTAGCTTTTCCAACTGATTCTGCTATCATGTAAGGGTGCTAACAACCAATTAGAAGGCAGTTGCCAAGCAGTCTGTACAAAGCACCAGGAAAAAGAACAGATCCCAACTAGTTCACTTTCTACCTGATTAGGTGACTATTCCACTCTCTCTCACCCAAAATCCTGCCCAACTGCATACCTGTGAGCCCCTGTGCAGCATGGGAGATGTGTACAATTCTTAATCTTCATTGTCTGAGAGCTTTTGAGAATTGTCTATGTTTCTGCTCTGCTCTCCCTTCACCCCTAGGTGGCACCAGAAAGTTCCACATTGGTCCCAAATGTATGAGTTCAGTTGAATCTTTTTATTGGATCAACTGCTATTGGTGAGAGTATTAAGAACCACATATGGCCTCATCCTCAGGTATACAGCAAGTCATAACTGCAGACTGAGCAGGACAGTTATCTGTTTAGGATAACAATCACTATCAGTCCTTTCCTATGTGATTGCAATCCTATCATACATGCCTAGTGTGCGTTTGCTCAGTCTACAATTTTGACTTTTTACATGCCTGAAGAAGAGTCTTATGCGGCTTGGAAGCTTGCATAGTATCTCGCCAACAGAAGTTGTTTCAATAAAATATCTCATCTGACCTACTTTATCTCCATCTATTACAATCAAGAAATCTGACAATTTCACCTACTGACGGCTAGGGTGTAGCCACACGAGATGCCCTGGGGAGACTACCATGCCTTGGGCAGCCTTCACTCAGTCTGGGCAGCCGGACTACGTGATGCAATGCATCGTGTGTCTGGATGCCGCCAGATGTTCTCCCACTACATGGAGGGGCAAGGAACTAGCTGCTATGCGCAACATCCTTGGGAAAAGTCTGAGGACGCATCACATAACAGCCTTAGCCCAAGTGGGGTAAGGCTGCCCAAGACATGGCAGCCCACGTGCCAGGGTTCCTTCTATCCCACCATGTGGTGAGCTCCGTGGCAGGGCTTTGAGTGGTGGGCGCTGTTGCCCATTGTGCGCTGCTGCATCACAGTCAGGGGTAGGATTTTGGTCGGGCTGGGGGAGGGAGATGAGGAAGGACCAGGTACCTGTTCATGTGGTTGGTGCCTTCCCCCACCCCAACACGCCATGGTGGGAGCTCTGACAGTGGCCCAGCTGCCTGACAGGGGGAACCGTCTGCCGAGCTCCCTGTGCTGGTCCCCAAGTGTGGCAGCAGTGCTTGCCCGCCATGGGGGAATCGGGCCTTCCCGGCTCGCATGGCTGTACCCTTAGTGAACCAGCCCTTTGTAATCAACACAGCTAATTCCCACTCCTAGTGTAGAAAGAGTGGCCACCCATGAGGGAGACAGAGGGTATTACTAATACCCTCTGTCTCCCTCATGGGTGGCCACTCTTTCTACACTAGGAGTGGGAACCCCAGACCCGGGGGCCAAGATCAGCCCATGGTTAGTTATTACTTGGCCCCTTTCCAGTTTCTGGATCTGGCTCCTGGCTCCTCACAAAAAGACTGAGCTTTGAGTCAGGAAGCATAGATGAGGGCATGTACACAAGGATAGGGGACAGATCCATGACATGGACTCTCTTCTTTCTGAGTGCACCCCCTGAGCACCTTCATCCTCAACTTCTATGCAGCCCTCGGACCTTGTACTAATTTTCAAAGTGGACCCTAGGAGAGAAAAGGGTCTTCATCCTAGATCTATGCTAGGTTTCTCTCTCAATCCCCAAAATGAGGTCCCCCCCATCTTCCCTGTGGCTGTGGGGCTCCATTTGTTCTCCCCTGGAGAGATGATATGGGAGATGAGATGATGTTAGTTCATCTCTCCCCTGCCTGCCTTATCTTTCTTCTTTCTCCTTTCCTTTTCCCACCAGCTCCTTCCTTCTCCTCCTCCTTCCATCCTTCTTGCTGCCCAGGTGCCTCATGCTGGGAGTTCCCCCACCCCTTCCATCCTTTAAGCAGCCATGGTTAAAGAAGCAAACCAAACACTAGGCTGCACAAGGAATGAGGTGGCGAAGGGCGCCGGCAATGGCAGCATGTCCCCAACACAAACCAATGAGGCACCCTGACCTGGACATGGGTTTCTGGTTCTTCACAGTTGCCCTGTGGAACTCATTGGGTGTAAACAGACAGGCAGCAGCTCCACATTTACCCATGCAACCTCCCTGTTGGCACCGGATTTACATGTCTCTTTGAACAGTGCCTGCCAGATGTTCAACACAGAGCAGGCTGTGGATGCTCTGGGGCAGCCCTGCATGGGGCTCTCTGGAAGATCCAGGAGCACACCTTGCAGAGCAAGCCAGCCAAACCCAGGGCTTAACCCAGGGGTTAACACGGAGCTGCTGTCTGTCTGAATGGCCCCTGCAAGCCTGCCCACACACAGTCCGGCCTGGATCATAGATGCTGGTAGATCAAACAGCCAGAGTGGCTCCCAGAGCAAGCACAGTCATCTTGGCTCCCCAACCCTGCTCTTAAAGGAATATGCACAAAATCCAAACAAGCGTTGGCCCCACATGGGAACCCTGCAGGGAGAACAGAGGGCAGCACTCGCGGAAGACAGAGGAGCAGCAGCGCATGCCAGTCATGGCAGACAGCAGTCGGTTCAGCCAGGTAGGGTCATGCATGTCCCCTGGGGCAGGTCCAGCATCCAAGAGAAGGCTACTAAGATGTATCCGTCCTGTACTCCCAGTCTCCCGCTCAGGCAAGTACTAGCCGTGCAAGCACCACAGCAACATCGCGGGACCCACCTGCGTGCACAAGGACAGGCTCCCCCAACTGCCCAGCAGAAGAGCCCACTCTGGTCTGAGGAAGAGACCAAGGCCCTCATAGCCCTGAGGGGTGGGTGTATGTGAAAATGTCCAGGATCATGGTGTGAAAACCCATTGGAATGCAGAAGTATTCAAGGGTGTTATTAATATTATTATTATTATTATTATTATTATTATTATTACCAGCATTTATTACCCTGTACCCTCCTGTCAAAGGCAGGTCAGGGCGGCTTACAACAGGATAAAAAGCACAGCAAACTTTTATT
The DNA here is from genome assembly GCA_003113815.1 of Sphenodon punctatus. Classification (NCBI taxonomy): domain Eukaryota; kingdom Metazoa; phylum Chordata; class Lepidosauria; order Sphenodontia; family Sphenodontidae; genus Sphenodon; species Sphenodon punctatus. The sequence continues at coordinate 1,994,867 of QEPC01014534.1, forward strand.
TGCACCATCCAAGCAGATGGTGCAAATGGGGTATACTAGGCCCATGAATCAATGCCGGCAGCAGGCAAAGGACTCAAGGTGTGGATACAGATATCCATGATGGCAACTGGAAGTCCGGCAGTGGAAGGCAATCAAGCTCGTACTATGACCTGCTGGACTGGTTCCTGCATATGGATGGGGTGCTAGTGGTCAGGGGGCAGAAGCTGGTGGACGCCCCCCCCCCCCCCCCCCCCCTGGCCTGCCCACCCCACCCTGATCCACCTGCCCCTGGGCCCATCCGCAAAGGCGAGCCCACCAGGGAGGCCCACAGAGAACCCATCTCCAACCCACTGACCATAGAAGAGGAGGACGAGGACGATGGGAGTAGCACCTTCGCCTTCCAACAGCATTCCCCAAGTCTGAGTGCCAGAACCTCTCCTCCGAGGCTGTTTTTGTGATACTGGTTTGCCACACGGAGGGTTTGGATTTCCCCATCTACACCATGGAGTGCTGAAAGCATGCCGTGGTCCTCCAATTCCAGGTTCTGGGGAGTGCACCATGTGTGGGACCCTTTGCTATGCTGCAGGAGTGGAATGAGATGGAGACCCTCACCCTTTTTGAGATCTGCCCCAGATCGCCTTCTGCCTGTTGAGGCTGTGCCTGTCCTTCTGCCTGAGCTCATCACCGCCCTGATGATAGCGAGAGGTCACCCCAGGAGCCATGGGGAGTGCCTGGATTACGTGTTGGAACTGGATCTTCTTGGGGGCCTCTGTGCCTCAGGATCCTGTGGGGGGTGCTGCTGCTGCTGGGGAACTGGTGGCCGTGATTGAGGTGTGAAGTGGCCTAGAACTTGCGGGCCTTCAGGGATGTGCTCAACCACCCCCCTCTGGATCAGGGGGCAGGGGGGCGGGAGCAGAAGCGATGGGGTACCGTGGCCGTGTGTTTGAGTGGGGACCGTGTGCGCACATGGGGTGTGTGTTTCCCTCCACCCCCTCATTGGGCAGGGCTCTGCTTGAACTGTGCTGCTGCTTACTGCCCTGCACCTTGGACTTTGCTGCCTGCAGGAAGCACGGCTCCCCTAAGCTCCTGACCTGAATTGCTTGCTCTGCAGGCCTTCCAGCCGTGCCTTTCCATCCTCCCTTCCCCTGTTCGTTCTGACCGATTGATAAAGTCTGTGTTTTGCTCCCAGACATTAGTGTTGCGTGGGTGTCACTTGGTCCCTGGGGCTGGGCGGGTACTAGCATTTGTCTGCCCCACTCTGCCAACCTGGGGGTATGCAGATTGACAGGGACTGTGGGTGGTTAGGGGTTAATGGCTGCTGTTGCATCCTGTTGCCATGGTTGCCAGAGCTGTGGCTCCTGGCATGGGACTGATTCTTGGGCAGGCTTTTGGGCAGGAGTACTGAGCAGCCCGTGGGGGTGGGGGTTTGTTCCGCCTGTCTGTGTGTTCTTGACCTGGAGCTTTCCCAGGGTAGGGGGAACATGTGTTTGCTTGCTGCCATGCATGCTTCACCCATGCTTTGGACTATCTGCATGAAGGAGGCCACCAAACCCTTGGGGGCATGCGGCTCCTCCGTGGGGCACCCATGCAGCTGCTCCAGGCTGCTCTCTGTCGGTCTGAAAACACCCATTGGCACAGGATGTTGCGAGGCCAATAGTGCAATTGAGCTCTCTCACACAGGACTATAGCCATTAGCCACAATGCTTCAGAGTAACTGTGGTTTGTGGATTGCAGCCTATGTTCTCATTCCATGCATGCAGACTAAAGCAGAAACAGTGGGGTTTGGAGCCAGGTATCCAGAGGTTCTGCATGAGAGGAAACTGAACAGATGGAGGCAGGAGAAGGGGTTCATTCTGAAAGGAGACAAGCAAGCAGGGGTGGGACAGAGCAAGCAGGAGAAAGGCAATTGGAAGCATTCCAATGAAGTGATTTCCACCCTGCCCTGGAGAGTCACGCATGCATGTACCTGTGCTTTGTATGCATGTGCGCGTGTGTGTACCACTGAGCATGGCTTGATACTGAGACTGCTTCCCCATTTCCAGGGCCCTCCCGCCTCCAGCACAGGAGCAAGGGGGCAGCAGGCCCTTGCAAGTGGAGAAAGAAAAATACTGTCTTATAACCCAAGGAATGTGTGCCACTGCCTACCACTTATGCTAAAAGCTAATTAGGAAACAATCTCTACTCATGTTAGAATTCTATGAGCTCCATGTCTTGTTGGATGGAATTGTTTGTGCAGATATTTTGGGTATGGTGAATTGAATTCTGCATTGGTGCAGAAGGCTGTACTAGATGGCCCTTTAGATCCCTTTGGTTCTCTGACTGTACGAGGTCTCCAAGAGGTGAGGCAGGCACACGTTCTCTGAGAAGAGACAGACACACACCCACCCCCTGTTTAAGACAGGAGTAGTCCAGCACTTCACCAACCAGCCCAGAAAGGAAGATCCCCTTGGGGCAGGTTAGTTCAGAAATGCTAATTGGCAGAGGCAAAGAGAGGGATGTAAGATAGGTCTTGTCTCTCTCCCCAAAGTGTTTGATGTTGGGTAACATTGAGAGACTGGAAACTGGATTTGTTGGACAGAGCTCGATCCCATTGTGACTATCCCCCGACCCCACAGGGTCCAGTGAGAGGACTTCCTGCCCTAGTGTCCTCTGCTACCCCAGGAGACCCTCCTGTTCCTGGGGAGGGAGAGATGAGGGACTGTGTGTATGTGTGGTGGGCAGGGTATGTGCAAGTGTTTTAGCTGTGAGGATGGGTGGTTGGAAGGTGTGTGTGTGAATATATGGGGTGGAGCTGTGTGACTAGAGGCTATGAGGCTGTTGGGGGTATGGCTCTGTGTATGTGTGTGTGTGTGTGTAAATGTTTGTGGGGATGTTAGGGAGTGGCTGTATATGCAGGGGGTTTAGTTGTGGAAGTACGGGAGGTATGTGAGTCTGGGGGCACGTCTAAACCCCGCGTTCCTCTCTATGACGTGTCTGATATTCCCAAGAGCATCAGACACGTCGCAGAGAGTATGTGTGCATGCGCATCCTTCTTCGCATGCGCATCCTTCTTCGCATGCGCACTCTTCTAGGGAACCCGGAAGTGCGGGTTAAAGCCGGCACATCGGCGATCTGCGTTGAAGGGGGTAAGGATCGCCGGACTGGCTTGACGCGGAGGAGACTCGGCTGCGTTCCGCGTCGGGCATTTAATCTCAATGGCGGCTGTTAAAGGGCTCAGATGCCATTTCTGTCTCGTTTAAAAGCGCCCTGGGTGTCTGTGGGTGTGTAAACAGCCCTGTGTGAGAGGGTGGTGGTTATGTGACTGCGTGGGTGTGGTTTTTGCGGGGATGGCTGGGTGTGTGAATGTGGGGAGGGATATTAGGGGCAGTTGTGTGTGCGGTAGGATGACCAGATATGCAAATTTTAGAGGACACGTATGAGAAATACAGGTTGCAAGGATGCATTGGAGCCAGTACAGCCCTGCAACCTGTATTTCTCATACGTGTCTTCTACAATTTGGGTATCTGGCCACCCTAGTGTGCGGTGTTTGTGGGAGGTGTGGGGTTGAGAGAGAGGGTTTTTTAAACAAGCAAGGCTTGAGGAGGGGTCCATGGTTGCTGAGTGGCACAGCTGTGGAGTAGCCACGCACATGGAATGAGTGGGGAGTGATTCTAATGGGCGGCTCCCAGGATAGCCACCGCGCCCACACAGAGAGCCTCCACGCACTCCCATCACCACGGACCAACACTGTAAACACCTCATACAAGCACTCAATCCATCTTCCCCACACCTAGCAACAATGCTCTTCTTTAAGCCCCACCCAGGTGTCCACCTTTTGCCATAATACACAGCCCCAGACAATCTGGAAACAGTTGTAGCAGCCACTAACCTTTTCCTGCCTAGGAGCCAATGCAGCCTCTGGTAGTCCCAACAATAAGAACAAAGCAGAGGGGCAGAACATACAGGACACTGCTGTCCTCCATGGTGTTGTTTCTTCTCTTGTGCATTGTAAGAGGGGTTTGTTGTGTTTTGAGCCACCATAGTGTTTTACTTTGCATGCATGTTCTTTAAGTGCTCCCAGTAGAGCTGTGAGCAGGACTGGGGAGGTAGCAGGGCCACGGACCTGGCTGCTGGTGTTCATACGGGCAGGGGATGCATGGGCACCTGTCCCCACACACCTTTTTGGTTTGCCCCACACAGCGCACTCTGGAATTTTCAGCAGTGCCTCATAAGTGGGTTCTCTGTGTGTCACAGGAGCGCACATCCACCCACACCACCTTCAAATTAGTGGTCAGGTGGCCGGTTGATGGGTGGCCATGCATGGTAGCATCTAGTTTAAAAGCACTCAGAGTCTGGGTAGGGTATGTGACTGTAGATACGTTTGTGTGAGTGAGTGTGCAGGAAGGTGTTGAGGGTTAGCTGTGTGTGTGAGAGTGTAGCAGTGTGGGGGTAGTGACTGTGTGTGCGTCTGAGGGGTGTATATGAGGGTGCAGCTTTGTGAGCATGGGTGTGTTGGGGTGAATAGTTGGGGGGGCTGAGGGTGGAGAGGAGGTAGGTGTTGGGGGGTGGCTGGGTGTGTGTGGCTGTGATGGAATGTGGTGGGGAAAGATCTAGCTGTGTGAGCTGAGGGGACATCACTAATGGGTGTGGGAGCAGTGTGAATGTGCGGGTGGGTGTCCTGGAGGCCCATATGGCCCAAATTCCAAGCTGCCTGCTCCCCCTGGGAGGCAATACTGAGGGCAGCCAGAGTCACATTTCTGGCCCAGTAATCAAAGCCTTGCTCAGGGTCTCCAGGGCTGTCTTTAGCAGGGCCCCTCGCAGCTCTGGCCTGCAGCCAGCGACTGCGCTTGCTTATTCTGGCAACGCCCTCACCATCGTATCAGAGCGATGGAATTTGTTCATGTTTTGGGACGGCCCAGACTCCTGCTGCCAGACCTTGCCCCAAAGCCTGCTCCCCTAGGGGCTTGAGGGGTACGTCTTAATAGTTAGTGGTTCCTGAGACAGACCCATCCAGTCCTCTGTCCTGTCTCCCACAGTGGCTGGCGCCAGATGCTTCATAGGAAGTGTTTGAGCATTATACCAATCAAGGCTGCCTGACTCCAGCTGTCCCCACCCCCACTCCATCCGCCCCATGTTTGTTTGTTTTTCATTCCTGCATTTCACACCGTTCCTGCAATCGCGTTTGCCTTTTGCAGAAAACCCTTCAGCACTGCTTTCTTCTCTTCTAAAAATCAGTGTCAGCAGTTCATTTGTCAGTGCATACAACCTTACAGTAACAAGCCCGGGGCCATTGCAGGTCTGTACACTCAAGACCCTGGTAGGGCCTTCCCTAGCACAGAGCCCATTCGGGTTGGCCCAGACTCCTGCTGCCAGGCCCTGCCCCGCCCCAAAGCCTGCTCCCCTAGGGGCTTGAGGGGCACGTCCTAATAGCTAGTGGTTCCTGACGCAGACCCATCCAGTCTCCCACAGTGACTGGTGTCAGACACTTCATAGAAGTTCAGTGCACTCAGAGATCCTGGTGGAGCCCCTCTTAGTACAGGGTCCACTGCAGTTTGATGCACCGGGAGACCCTGGGTGCACAGGGCCCATTGCAGGTCAGTGCACTCAGAGATCTTGCTGGAGTCCCTTCTAGCACAGGGCCCATTGTAGGTTGATGCACTTGGAGGTGTTGATGCCCCCCGTCCTGCATTTGCCCAGTCTATAGTGCTGACTTTTTGTATGCCTGAGGAAGGACTCTGTGGCCTGAAGCTTGCATAATCTCACCAATTGTTGTTGGTCCAATAAAAACACACAGGGGGTAAAGAGCCTGCCCAAAGACCCTGCTGCACACAGGGCTACCCTGGGAACTGTCTGGCAAGGGGGCCAGACCAGAGGGTCTCCAGGGGATTAGGGTCTAGGGAAAGGAGCTTGCCTACAGGAGGAGGCTGAGGGAGAGAGGAACTGGCTGGCAGGGAGTATGCCAGGCTGAGGGGACTGCTGTATCAGGTGCCCTACCTCCCAGAGGGGAGAAGATTAATGTGTGTTAATATATGGGGAGGTTAATATATGGGGAGCTGAGGGATTCAGCACACTGTGAATAACCACATTTAGGGAGAAGAAAAGTGCATATAAACTGATTCTGGGTAGGGATCCCGTGGAGACTTAGGACTTATTTAGACGAGTGGCGTGCGCTTGCGCATACTTTGAAACGGCTGCATTATGCGCATATTATGGCGGTGGCGCATTTTTAAAGTCCGCGAATTAAATACCTCGATGATGAGGTATTTAATTTGCGGACTTTAAAAATGTGCCACCACCATAATATGTGCATAATTCCCCACTTCCGTCTCATGTAATTAATAAATGCGGCCGTTTCAAAGTATACGCAAGCGCGATGCGCAAGCGCGTACCATTTGTCTAAAAGCGGCCTTAGCCAAACAGGGCACTGCCTTGTACAGTCAATCATGTAATAACTGCCATCCTCTGAACAAACAGAACCTCTGTGCTCACTTAGTCACTGCAAACTTACCAAGATCATATTCAGTCAGTTTGATTGTTCCAGTCCTGCATGTGGCAATTGTGGAAATAGTAGGGATAGGAAGTTCAGATTTGGATTAATCCATAACTGCACGGAACGGGCCGTTATGGATTAATCCATACTGAACCGGAACCATTCGACAACAAGCCTGTTTCAGTTCCGTTCTAATCTACAGAAGAATAAAAAAATTTAAAATGGCCACCAGACCATTCTGTGCATGTGTGTCCTTTTCCAAAATTGCAGAAGCATTTTGAAAAAGAGCAGCCAGTCAGCACATGTGCAGTGGCCATTTTGCACATGTGCCTATTTAATTTGTTTATTTAAATGTATACCCCGCCCTTTCCAAAAGGCGCAGTGCATGCACGTTGTTTTTCAAAATAGCGGCATCAGCGTTGTCACCGTTTTGGAAAAGGGCAGTCAAACGGTCCAGTGACCATTTTGCACATGCACAGTAATTTTTTAATTTTTAAAAATTATTTTTTATTTCTTAATTGATTTAAATACTGATCCGTAATACAAATCCACATTTAAATCTAGAAATTAAGGGATATGAAATGAAATGGAACTGAACACAAATTTACGATTGAAAGACCACTCCTAATAAATAGCTCAGCTACAGTCTTTTTTCTTGTTAAACTAATGTTTTGTTTTGTTTTGTTTTCAAAATATTTTATTTGGGATTTGTCAGTATAACAAAGCTTCCAAACTGTGACAGTGTATGTACATCAGTTTTTTTGCATCAACATATGTTTAAACTTGACTGTCTACAACCTGTCTTGTTAAACTAATTTTGTAGTAAGTGTCAGCTACATCCTTTTGATGAAGTGGTATGTTTGCTCAAACCATGAACAAATTGTGCTCTACAAAGCATCTATTAATTGCCTATCAAATGGAGTGGGGAAGGGCGGGCTGTCCAAGTGACGCTTACTGGCTGAATACTGTGTTCAGGAATTTTCCATAAACAATCTGGCAGCTATGCCCTAGGTTTTAGCCTGTCCTCCATGTCTCTTCAGCGCTCTGGTGTGCATGCTAGGAGTGGGACACCAGGGTGAATTACAGGTTCGGTTGTTTCAGTTTAAAAGTTATTACAGATTTAATTACAGGTCCATATTTCAGTTCTGTATTTAAATTCATGGAAACCTTTAAACCATTCCCCCTCCCCACCCCCATCCCCCAGGGTCCTATTTCTCTCCCCCTCCATCCCTGAGACCCTGGCATGTACTTATCAGCCTTGGAGGGCTTGACTGAAGCTCCACTGGTTCACTGCTGCTGCATGGGGCCTCCCGGCAGGCTCCCTTACTGTGGTGCGTTGTTGAGCACACTGCTTTGAGGCGTGCAAGTACAAAATGCTAGCTGCCCTTAACCAAAATGGTGAGCCAAAATGACATTGCTGGCATTTTGGCTAAGGGCAGCAGCCATTTTGGTTATTATTATTATTATTGTGTATAGTGCCATTATTGTGTATAGTGCCAGCTGTGGACCTGGCGCTTTACAGAACAATAAGATAGATGTGGTACCTGCCTCCAGCTTACAATGTGGCCATTCTGCACATGCACAAAATGATCCCAGTGGCCATTTTACACATGTGTGCGTCGAAGAAAGAAGCTCAACAGCATGCCGTGGCAATGGAGCCTGCTGGGAGGCCCCTCACAGCAGAGGTGGGCCGTCGGAGCTTCAAGCAAGCTTTCCGATGCTGGTAAGTACATGCCAGGGCCCCCAGGGGTGAGGGATCCAAAAATTAAGGGCCTGAAAATGGCAGGTTGATTTACGGTCTGCTTTGGATTAAACCATAAAGGCCTTTTCCCATCCAAAATGCATGCCTTATGATCAGCCACTAGAGCTTGCAGAGAGGGGCTCTTCCTTCCACACATAGGGCAGCCTTTAAGTCCCCACTCCTGAGGTATAGACCCTGCCTGCCTACCCTGCAGCCTCTTATCTTAGTATCCTCTTCATTCCAGGGGTGCCAGGGCTCCCTGACTCTTCCAACCTACTCTGGGTGGCACTGGGTAACTAACCACAGGGAACCTCATCCACCCTTGCTGTTGGTCTGTCATGGCCTCTCCCTCTATGCTGCTGCCTGCTGGCATTTCTCCCCATTGGCTGCTCAGATCTCCAGTTTTTTACCCTCAGCCATCTTCCAATCACCTGATGCCAGCTTTCATCTGGGTCAGTTCTGTTGAGAGAAATGTCAAGAAATCTGAATAGCTGGGGGTCGCCTACCTCCCATCACATCGTAAGTTCCGAGATCGGTTTCTGGAGACCAGACTGGGACTTAATATTTACACACATTTTATTGGAATTATTGTTGCGCTACACGGTAAAGCATCTCAGCGAGCCCAGTGTCATCCTGAAGGACCTGCAGCCGGATACGGCCTACTTCCTGCGAGTGCGCTCCATCACCCCGCTAGGCCCCGGGCCTTTCTCCCAGTAGCAAGAGTTTTGCACTCTCCCTCCAGGTATGACTTCTTGCTTCCGTTTTCTGTCGCCTTCACCCATAAGGACTGAAGCGGGGGTGGGCCTCCCATGAGACACACTAATCCCCTTGGGGTGCACCAAAGGGATCCCCCTGAGAATGCTGAACCAGGCCTCCCAAAACTCCTCCTTTCTCGAACAGTGTCAGGCCCTGGGGCCTGAGGAGATGGGGGACACGCCGGCCGCCGGCTCAGGGGCGCAGAGCGCGCCGCACGGCCGTCCCCCCAGCCCCTGCTAACTCAGCATCGCCCCCAAGAGTCTCACCGGCAGATGCCTCTAGAGCCACACCCCCAGCAACTCCACGTAGGCGGAACGCACCACGG
>QEPC01014534.1:2023579-2037012 GCA_003113815.1 Sphenodon punctatus
CCCCTCACCCCAAAACACCAGATGGGTCACACAACATGACAACCCTGGCTGGCACAGCCACATTTTCCCCCTCCCCCATTGTCAGGGCTTCAAAAGCCTCCGCAAGCAAGCAACATGCATGCTCCTCCAACTTGGCCTTGCAACTGGGGCACCCCTCACCCCAAAACACCAGATGCCTGGGTCACACAACACAACATGACAACCCTGGCTGGCAAAGCCACATTTCCTCCCTCCCCCATTGTCAGGGCTGCCTCAGCAAGCCAAGAGCAGCATGCATGCTCCTCCAACTTGGCCTGGCAACTGGGGCACCCCCTCACCCCAAAACACCAGATGGGTCACACAACATGACAACCCTGGCTGGCACAGCCACATTTCCCTCCTCCCCCACTGTCAGGGCTTCAAAAGCCTCAGCAAGCCAAGAGCAGCATGCATGCTCCTCCCACTTGGCCTGGCAACTGGGGCACCCCTCACCCCAAAACACCAGACGCCTGACTCACACAACACAACACGACAACCTTGGCTGGCACAGCCACATTTCCCCCTCCCCCATTGGGGCTTCAAAAGCCTCTGCCACCCCAGGCGCTTGTTGCTTGCTTTGCTTGCCATGGCCTGGTCACATGGCATGTATGCATGCAGCTCCCTCCCCCTAGGATCTCAAGAGACTAGGTCCCCATTCCATTCCCCCTCTTCCCTTTCTAAGGGGCACCAGGGGGTCCTGTAACTAATCCCATCCCATAAAACCCCAAAGGAACCCATAACTTAACTTTACTTACCAACAGTCGCATGCTCGCATGCCTCCAGCAGTCTTGGAGTCCTTTCAGATCCCAAACTTGCTGTAGAATGGCTTCCCAAGCCCAAAGTCCAGAAGGTCCCAGAAGGAAAAAAAAAATCCTACATTACTATTGGCCACTCCAGCCAGCCAAGTGCCCACCCACTAGTCACATCCCTACCCCCTCTAAAATCTTAGGAAAGAACCTTCAGAATTGGATGCCTTTTTTGATTTTCAAAAAAGGCAACCAATCCAAGGCAGGGTTTAAAAAAAGCACCAAATGTAACACTTTGCACCACAGGGAGGGGGCAGGGAGGGACAACAAGGGCAAAAAACAAACAAAAAAACAGTGCCCAACTGCCAAAGTCATTTTTAAAAAACCGAGATCCAAGACCAATGCAAAAAACCAGTACGGTCAGGAGTACCGGATCTCAGATTTAAAACCAGTACTGCTAAATACCGGCAATATCAGATCTCGGTGGATCCAGAATTCCCACCCCTACAACATGCTCTACGTGGAGCTGCCCAGGATGGCGGTCTGGAGACTTCAGCTGGTGCAGAATGTGGTGATCTGCTTGCTTAGGGGAGGGGGCCGACATGAGCACATTACACCATTGCTCTGGCCGCTGTACTGGCTACCTATAGTCTACCAGGCCAGATTCAAGGTGCTGGTATTGACCTATAAAGCCTTATACGGCCTTGGCCCCACTTGTCTATGAGACCGCCTCACCCCTCAAGTCTCAACCCCTATGGTCGTCTGCGGGGGGGAGATGATTTTGGAGGTACCCCGGATGGGTTGGGTAGCCACTGATGATCGAGCTTTTTCAGTGGTCGCCCCTAGGCTGTGGAATGCCCTCCCGAGGGGGATCCGAGTGTCATCTTCCTTAGCCTCCTTCCACCGGTGTTGTAAGACCTGGCTGTTCAGTCAGGCTTTTGGCGAGGGAGAGGGGTAGGGTGGGTTTGGGGGAGTAGGGGTTTTTGTATTTTATTTGTACTTTCCAGACTGCTTTTATTTATGAACTTTTTATTATGCATTTTTATGAATTTTATCATTTTTTGTTGTTGATGCTGTTGTTGTAAGCTGCCCCGGGTCGCCTGTGGCAAGAGGGTGGGATATTAAGTGTAAATAAATAAATAAATAAAATGGGGACAGTGCTACTCCCTTCTGGCCTTGATTCTCAAAGCATTGTGCTGGTGCATTCCCTACTGTGTGGTTTGTACCAGTTCAGCCACTGCTCTGAAACTTCAGTGAAGGGCCTAGAGAGACTGTGGGCAAGAGCTGTGCCCTGCCAACTGAAGGGCTCTAGGCATCTCGTTGTATGGGGAAGAGTTGGTGGTGCTTGGAGTGTAGGGAGGAAGAGATGCTGCACAGAGACCCCTATGCAACACCCCCCACCCCGCATATAACCATCCCCCATGACTCTTCCTCCACAGCACGTTGAGGAAAAGGTAGAGATTTCTGCCTGGCTCCTCCCTGTACCAGTTCCTTGGGAACAAAGCTTCTAGCAGGCGAGGGGAGTCCATTCCTGGCTGCACATCAGGGAGCAGAATGAGGGGACAATTCCAACTGGCATATAAGCTGCTGTGTGCTCCATTCCCCAGGGTAGGATGCATGGGGCAGTCCCCATGGCAGCTGGCACAGACCAGAGCAGTGCATGCCTGTTTGGGTGTAAAAGTGGGAAAGAAAGAGGAAACATGCTCCCCTCCTGAGTCTGTGGCACACAGTACTGCCTTCTTCTTTATTTGACTGCTCTGCTTTCCCTGTGGCCGGCCACTGCCCCCATTGCCGCTCTGCTCCCTGCTGGCATATACATTTCCTGGAAGCTGTATGAGTAGGTGGAGCTGCTTCCATTTGGAGGAGCAGGGGACTGGGGCTTTGGGATTGTCAAGGAGAAGGAGTTGGCTTCTCTCATTTGGAGCTGTTACCACCACCTGCGCCTCACCACTTTAGTGACATAGCTAAAAGGAGTTGCCACTGCTTTTGGCTGGTGAACAGTGGGTGGGTCCAATAGGAGGGGGACCCTCTAGGAGCACAGTGTCCCTTAAAGGGGATGGTGGCCAGGGAGTCCCCGGGAGAGCTGCCAGGCACTTTGTAATGAACTGAACACTAGCTAACAGTCAGGTGCTGCTCCATTCACACTGACACACCACCCCCACCCCCGGCAACTGCCCAGTCCCACAGGCAGCAGGACTCATGGATATCAATTTTCCTTGATCAGATGTATTCACTGAAAATATATGGTCCTCTCTGGGCCCTCACCTCCTGCCTAGCACAAATCATCCTGACAGCTTCTCGCTTGGTAGGTATCTGCTCTGGAAATGAAGAGGCAGCCAAATCCATGGCTGCAGTATTTGAACTCTCAGCCTCTGGCACAAACCAAGCAGCCCCAGGAGCAGGAAACCAGCAGTGGGTGAAAACAGACATGACGCTAACCACCCTTTAACCACCCTTGGTGGTCATTTATGCATGTTTCAGGGCTGCATAGGGCACCAATACAGTCCTGCAACATGCATAAATAACCACCAAGGGTGGTTAGCGTCATGTCTGTTTTCACCCAATGAGTCCAGAGGACCAGTCCCAGCCTAGTCCAGTAGAGGGCAGTGATGCATATACAGGTACATATACACACATGTACATGTAGAATGCACATACAGGTACTGAGCATATGCATATATATGTGCATGCACACACGTGCACCATACACACACTTTGAAGACACACACGCACGTGCCCATACACATATAAGTAAACATACATTACACACACTACATAAACACAGTTCACGCTCAGGCATGCACTACACACACAAAATATATATATAGTAAGCTCATGCATTTTCAGTAAGTCTCCTGGTTTTGTGGTTTTAAACATTTGGGGTAGACCCTAGGGCTCCTCCAGACTGCCTCCCACCTTGTAAAGTCCCAGCTGCTTTTAAAAGGAAGTGGTTTGACTTCAGCCAGCTGTGCTGAGGTCACCTGGAAGGGGAAAGTGGCATCCCTCATGGCACAATCTGCCCCTACACCAGCAGTGGGCTACCCTGAGGAGGAAGGGAGGTCTAGATATTGCTGTCCAGCTGATTCCTAGATTGTGCCTCTCATGACAGTGCCAAGTACATTGCTGGTGCTATACATATAATAATGTGGTTGATGCTCTGAGGGCTTTTTTCTCAGCTCCCATCAATGGGGCTGATGTTGGGCTAGTTTTGTTATGTCTTTGGCCTGACATGACCCATTCCTCTATGCCTGCAGGGAAGAGGGGAAGGGGAGGGATCTGTGCTTGACCCTGCCAAAAGTCCCAACCTACTCAGCCAGAGAAACCAGAAGTCCTGACTCCCAGGTCCCCCAGCTTTGACTCACTAGATCCTGCTCCCATACCAGAGGATCCAGGAGTTCATCTCCCACCCACTAACTCACTAGAACTGTCTTCCAGCTGTAACCCACTAGAACCCATTACTATTCCAGAGAACCCAGGAGTCCTGCTGGTTCCAAGCACCTTCTCCCACCTAGCAATGCAGGGGCTGAGTTGCCCCATCCCCCATCTTCTGCAACTTCTGCAAGCACCACAGGCAGCAGTTCCTAATGGAGAACTGAAAATCCCAGCATTCCTTGCAGTACCCTCCATTCCAATTCCCTGGGTGACTTCATGTATGAGTGGGTAAGGTGGGGGGAGGGACTGGTATGGTAGGGTAAGGGGGGAGGGACTGGAAAGTCAGGTTGCCACCCAGCCAGTGTTTAACCAGAATGGCCGGGTTTTGTATGCTGAGACAGGTTTCCAGTGCAGGGCTTTTACCCGCAATATAAAAACCAGTATAATAAGCTTAGGGCCAGTCTGTCACTGCCTGCTTGTTGCTGCTGCCTCTAGTCTCAATCACCCACAGGAAGTTATCAGAGGCAACTTCCTGGTGGGAAGAGAAGAGATGTCACTGTGGCATTGGCACAGGCGTGACTACCCTTCTTTAGCGCTGGGAGAGGCAGGGGTGGCCTTATCGGGGCTTGGCTCTGCTCCTTGTTCCTGTCCCTCTCTGAGCTTTTCTAGCTTTGGGGTGGAAGGGAGCTTCTATACTAGAGTGGACCCACTGCCCCTGGAAAGTGTATTCTTGAGCTTCTTCACCAAACCCTGCTGTCAGGGTGAGGGTTCACACCAGGCACACACTCCAGGATTAGGGATTGTTCATGGGAACAGGTATGTGTTTAGATTTTTTTAAACTGAGCATTGTGTTGCACATATTTCTCTGGTTTTTATGCCTTTTCCTATAAGATGTTTTAGGAACTATTCCTTAGGGCTTTTTCTTTCTTTTTTTTTTAAACAAAAGGTGACTTCCAGGTACGTACCTATGGTGTGTATCCAGGCTACTGGACATGGATTCGAGTCTTGGCATACATAATTGTTGCATAAAGTAATATTAATTGGTATATGCAAATTAATTTTACATATGCAAATTAAAAAGCCAGTATTTTCCCTTGGGAAAGGTGGCAATCTTAGCTGGAAGTGGGTGGATGGTTTGGGGAGGGAGCAAAGGCGATTAACTAGAAATGCTCATTCTTGGCCTTCAGTTCATAGGATCTTCAGAGGTCATCTAGTCAGCTCCCTGCAGCAAGGCAGAATCCACTGAAACTAAGCTGCCCCAACAGAAAACTCCACACAGAAGACCAGAGCCTCTAGTAAAATCTGCCTTAAACAGAGTAGGAATGACCTAACCACACCAGTGCCTGACATAACAGGAAGGGATTTTGTAAAATAGGGACCCGAGTTCACTGCACCAAAAAATCTTAAATTCTGCAACCAGTGAAGCCAAATTCTGCAAATTCACTGTGAGCATTAATATTTGCATCATTAACTTGATTTGCATAACTATGCATGCTGGGAAGCAAATTTGCAACAGGTTTGACATAGAATCACAACTTTGCTAATCAAACAAAACTCAAATCCTCTGGAATTTCAGCACCCCAGAATTCCCACCTCATATTAAAACCCCAGACCTCCCTCACCCAAACATAGGGACTTCAGACCCTTCAGACCCCACAATTCATCTCCCAGGGACCTATTTACCCTCGGGTCATGGTCACACCTCCCTGACAGACGGCAGCTGCAGCAGCAGTTTTAGTTTATGGTCAGGCGACAAGTTTATGCCTGAGCCAGGATTTAAAGATCCTGTAGACAGCCCTCACTGCAGTTTCACTGCAATTTCAGCATGGCACTGTGAGGATTGGCTGATTCTGCAAAAATCACTGCAAATTGCAGCAACGCAGTCAACACGGGTCCCGAAGAGACTCAAAGAAGTGAGATGTGCTCCCCATGCTTCGGGGAAGACAAAACTCCCCTCAGAGTCTCTGCCAGTCTGACATGGGGCAACATTCTTTTGTGATCCCCGATATAGGGACCAGTTAGATCCTGAGGATGTGTGCAGAGCCAGGGGTGTAGCAAGGCTATGGTGGGTCTGGGCTCCTGTTCTAATTATGGGCCTCTCTAAGGGCAAGAAGTCGGATCTATTTTTGGGCCAGGATATACGCATAAAGGTAACGTTGCCTCAGCATGCAATGGTGCCCCCCCCCCCCTTCCCAGAGCAACAGCAAATCCTGCCAGGAAGAAAATTTTAAGCTGGGTTCTGGGGGTAGTGGGGGAGGCAACACCCCTTTCTACCCTGAAAACATCCTTCTTGGTAGGGCCCTTTGTAAGTGGCCTGAGCGCCACTAGAAATCTTTCAGAGTGGGTGGGAACAAAGTGTTGGCCCTTTTCCCTTCCCTGTCCATTCTGAAATTTTTCTCAGGCAGCTTGCAGAGAGCCCCATACAGTCCAGGGGTCAGGCTCAAATGAACCCCCTCACTCCATGGCAGCTACGCCCCTCTGCAGAGTCCACCAGGAAGCTCCTGAAATACAATTCTCTAGAGCACCCTGGAACTAAAGCCTGATACAGACAGCACTTAAGAACCTCAGCATAATGCACCCACGTGGCCCTGCCGTCTTCCCATGGAATGCTGTGACATCACGACTCTCTGGAGAGGGCAGGACCACATTAGAAAAGGGGTGAGAAATTCCTTAGCCACACCCCTTCCAATGTGGCCAGTTCACAAACTTTACAGGCTGCTGCTGGAGCAGAGCAGAGCACCACCTGGAGCATGATGACACCACAGCATGGAGCATTGTGGAGCATGGTGACACTATAGCATGCTGTAAAAATCAGGGTTATGGCATTCTTAAACCCCTCCCTAACATGGCTCAGCCCCCATGGATACCATGACATCATGGCAGAGTTTCATGCAGCTGAGGAGGCCAATCTAAGCCAGAAGGGATTGTCTGGGAGCATGCCTGACCTAACATGGGACCAGTCAGGTCTGGTCTGTCAGAAACCAGACCTTGAACTGGCATTCCTAGACATCCAGACTTGTGGCCGGCTCAGCAGCACTGCTACCGCACCCTAGCTGAGACCCTGGAACTGCCTTCTGGGTGCCTCTGTTTTGGCTAAGCCACACCCCCTCTGGCTTCTGCCTCTGGGTATGTAGGTCTACCCAGAGAAACAGGAATCGGGAAAGAACAATGTTTAAAACTCATATTGGGTTGTAGACCTCTTCCTGGCACCAGAACACCCTGTCAGTATTCCTCTCACCTCCAATTGGGGCCAGCTTTGATACTTCATGGGAAGAAAAGAAAAAAGCCAAAATACGTTGAAAAGCTTCTTTCTGAAGCATTGAATGGAAAACTGATCACAAGCGTCTCATAAATTTATCTAACAGGTGCTTTCCCTCACAACCATCATTGGGAACCTATTCCAAAATTTCACTTTCCTGATGGCTAAAGCACCCTCAAGTTCTCTTTCCTTCTCTATCTTTTCAATGGATAAGTTGCTAGCCAGGAGCAAAAATGCTTATTATTAGTCCCCAAGTGCATAACTTTGCACTTTGTACTACTGAATTTCATCCCATTCACTCCTATCCTTCTTCCTATCCTTCTCTTTATTGGCAATTTCTCCCAACTTGGTATTATCAGCAAATATACTTGGCATGTTCTTACTTCCATCACCAAAGTCATTAGTTGCCTTTTTAATAAGATGGGTTACAAGACTGATCCTTGAGGAACTCCACTAGTAACCTCTCTCCAGTTTGTAGGGATGGGTGAACAGATTGCGGTTCGGGTTCGTGCGTTCGGTTCGGCTGCATTCGGTTCGTCCGTTCGGTTCGGCTGCATTCGGTTCGGCTGTTCGGTTCGGCAGTTCGGTTAGTTTGCTGGGTTCGGGTTCGGCGGTTCGGGTTTGGCTGTTCGGGAAATGTTTTGTTATATGGGTGTTTTTGTTGTTTTTTATATGGTTTTTTATTTGGTTTTATATGGTTTATTTTTGTTTTTTATTTGTGTTTTTGTTTTTATATGGGTTTTTTTTAATTTAATTTTTTAATCTAATATTATATATATATCTATCTACACTAAATCTAACTGCTATTAACTATGCTAAATGCTATGAACTAAATGGATTATCTAATAAGTACACAGNCTTTGACCTTTGTCCCATGTCCAACCACTACCTTGCTTCCTTCAACCTCTCCCACCAACCCCCAACTTCTTCCCCAGCTCCACACCCCTTCCGTGATTTGCAGGCTATTAGCCCTTTAGATTTTGCTTCCTCCCTCTCCCACCTCCTCCCTCCTGTCTTCTCCTCCTCTTCCCCTGACACTGCCATCTGTTCTCTTAACACCTCTCGCCACGACCCTCGACTCTCTTGCCCCCCTCTCCTCTCACTCCGTTTGACCCCGTAACCTCCGCCCTTGGCTCACCCCTACTATCCGCTACCTCCACTCCTGTACTCGGGCTGCTGAATGCCTCTGGCACAAATCCCGCTCCCACCCCGACTTCCTCCACTATAAATTCTCCATCTCCTCTGCTATCTCCCTGGCAAGGCAACACTACTATGCCTCCCGGGTTGAATCCTACTCTCGTGACAGTTGCCGTCTCTTCTCCACCTTTGACTCCCTTCTTAAGACCCCCTGCCCCCCTCCACCCTCTTCCCTCTCTGCTCAGGATCTCACATCATTCTTCACCTCAAGATCCGCCAGGACATTGCTTCCCACCCATCTCCTCTCCTTGTCCCTCACCACCCCTCCTCCTCTCCCCTCTCTCCTCTCCTCCTGTCTCCCTTGAGGAAATCTCCTCTTTGCTCTCTTCTGCCAACCCTTCCACCTGCCCTCTCGACCCAATCCCCTCCCGCCTCCTAACCTCCATTGCTCCCACTGTTGCCCCCCCATTTTACATGTCATTAATCTCTCCCTCTCCACTGGCTCCTTCCCCTCCACATTCAAGCATGCCACTGTCTCTCCCATCCTCAAAAAGTCCACCATCGACCCCTCTAGTTACCGGCTGGTCTCCCTCCTACCCTTCGCCTCTAAGCTTCTGGAACGTGTTGTCTACTCCCGCTGCCTGAATCTCCCCTCTGCCAACTCCTCCCTGGACCCTCTCCAATCTGACTTCCACCCCCTTCACTCCACTGAAACTGCCCTTGCCAAGATCACCAATGATCTACTTGTCGCTAAATCTAAGCGCCTTTACTCCATTCTTATCTCCTTGACCTCTCTGCTGCCTTTGACACTGTCGACCACTCACTCCTACTGGACTCTCTTCGCTCCCTAGGTTTCTGCGGCTCTGTCCTTGACTGGTTCTCCTCCTACCTCTCTGACCGCTCCTTTATGTGTCCCATCCCAATTCCAACTCCTCCTCCCTCCCCCTCTCAGTTGGGGTTCCCCAAGGCTCTGTCCTGGGCCCTCTACTCTTCTCTATCTATACCCTGTCCCTTGGCAAACTCATTGCCTACCACGGCTTCCAATATCACCTTTATGCTGACGACACTCAACTCTATCTCTCCACCCCCTCTCTCCCCCCTTCTGTCCAAGCTCACCTCATCAACTGTCTCTCTGATATCTCAGCCTAGATGTCCCAATGTCAGCTGAAGCTCAACATGGCTAAGACTGAACTCCTTATCTTTCCTCCCTACCCTTCCTCTCCCTCCTCCCTGTCCATCCTTACTGATGGGATCACCATCCGCCCCGTTCCCCAAGCCCATAGCTTGAGCTTCGTCTTCGATACTCACCTTTCCTTTAAACCTTACATCGACTCTGTTGCCAAGTCCTGTCGCTTCGCCCTCCACAACATTGCTCAGATTCGCCCCTTTCTCTCTGTCTCCTCAGCCAAAACCCTTGTTCATGCCATGGTCATCTCTCGCCTTGACTACTGCAGCCTCCTCCTTGCTGACCCCCTTATCTCCATCCAAAATTCTGCTGCTAGGGTCATCCACTCTGCCTGTCGCTTTGACCACGTGCAGCCTCTCCTCTCCTCGCTTCACTGACTCCCCCTTCCCGAACGCATCCTTCACAAACTCCTGGTGTTCACCTACAAATCCCTTCACAACCTGGCTCCCCATTACCTCTCAGCCCTAATCTCCCTACACACTCCTGCACTCACTCTCTGCTCCTCCTCTGTCCCCTCCCTTGCTTTCCCTCATCTCCCCTGCTCCCTTAACCCACTTCGTCCCTTCTCCCTTGCTGCCCCCCATGCCTGGAACTCCCTCCCTGCCCACATTCGCCTTGCCCCCTCCCTCCGCACCTTCAAATCCCTCCTCAAAACCCATCTCTTACTTGACACCTTTCCCGACGCCTGTTAGAACTTTCCTCACGATATTTACTGTCTGCCCTCCGCACAGACTCCTGCCAACTGCAACCAAGCCAAGCACGTGCACCTGCGACTTCACATCCGCTTGAATGTTATTTATCCCTTGTCTCTCCCTATGTCCCCTCTCCTTGTCTCCCCCCGCCATGTCTATTAGATTGTAAACCATAGGCAGGGACCGCGTCTATCTTGTTGTTCTGTAAAGTGCCAGGTACACAGCTGGTGCTATACAGATGCTTGTAATAATAATAATAATAATAATAATTGTGGTCAATTCATTGAAAACCTCAGCTCAATGTGGGGGCAATGTTCAAAATGACAAGCAGAAAGTTAGGAATTATCTGCAAAGGGATAGAGAATAAAACAGAAAATATCATAATGATGCTATAGAACTCTCTGTTGCAACCACACCTTGAATATTGTGTCCACTTATAGTTGCCCCATGAGAAAAAGATATAGTAGAACTAGAAAAGGTGCAGAGAAGAAGGTAAAAAAAAAATGATCAAGTGTATGGAATTGCTTCTGTACGAGGAAAGGTCTGACAGATTAGGACCCCTTAGCTTGGAGAAGAAATGATTGAGAGGGGGATATGATAGAAATTTATAAAATCATGAGTAGTGTGGAACACGTAAATAAGGAGCTGTTATTTACCCTCTTAAATAATACTAGAACTAAGGGGAAATCCATGAAACTACCTGGCAGCAGATTTAAAACAAAAAAGGGAAGTACTTTTTCACTCAATGCACAATTCAGTTGTGAAACTTGTTGTCAGAGGAAGTTCTGAAGGATAGTAGCATAGCTGGGTTCAAACAAGGATTGGCTAAGTTCTTGGAGGACAGGTCCATAGATGGCTATTAGTCAAGTAGGTCAGGGGACACAACCTAACTGTCAGGACCTGGGAGTGAACAGCAAGGAATGGATCACTCCATTATAACCTGTTGGGTTCTTCTCCAAAGTGCCAAAAGTGGCTGCTGCTGGAGACAAGATTGTGGGTTTGATGGACCATTGGTCTGACCAAGTATAGCATTTCTTATGTTCTTATATTCCTATAGACTGACATCTGGATCCTTGACCAATGGCATAGCCCATCCCTGACCATGCCCCTACCAGTCCCCATGATTTGGAGCCCCAGGACTGCTTTGTCAGTTGCAGCAGGTCCTTGCAGCAGCAATGAAGAACCAAGTCCCAGCTCCCACAATGGTGATGGGAACAGCAGGGGTCCATCCTGCCTTCATTCGACACAGAGTAATTGCCACTGATCCTGCTGGAGACCCAGCTCTGCCCTTCTCCCATAGCTCTGCCTACACGGTGGGAGGTGCTGACTGACTCTAGGAGGCAGGTTTGAATGGTTGGGTTCCCAGCTAGCTCATCCCCAGCTTCTATCAAGGTGGCCACGGCAGCAGGGCTGCAGCAAAGGAACACCACTTGATTTATGGGAGATCTAACCATGACATGTTTCCAGGAGCATTGATCATCTGCCTGATGGAGGAGACTGATCATGGAACAGCATGAGGTGAATGGCTAAGAAGCAGGGATGGCTCAGAGAGGAGGCAATTACTATCTGCAGAGAGGCAGGGGCTGCTTTCAAGGGGAGAGGCATCAATTATGTGCATTAGTCAGCCAGGACTGAGCAAGAACAAGCTGCAAAGAGCTCCAATGAGAAAGCTTTTTTCACCCTCAGGGAAAAGCATGATCAGCCTGAGGAGAACTGCTGCTCAGCAGGGGGGCAAGGGCTCGCCATGCACAGAGAATGCTGCAACTAGGAAAGGCCCAGGCCCAGGGGAAGGTGTGAGGTCACTGGCCCATAGCCTTAAAGGCTGAGTATTGGGATAACTGGACTAGTGCTGGCCCTATTTGGCTCGAGGACCCCATTGTCTCAATGCAGGGGCTCTCCCCCCTTTTCTGCTGGGATCCCCCTTGCCTATTAGCAGGATGCATGCGGCTGCAGCACTTCTGACAGTCATGCCCCTTTCTGACATTATGGGGGAGGGCCAGCTCCCGCAAAGACTTGTAAGCCCTTGGGCAGGGACCGTGTCTATCTTATTTTTTGTAAAGCACCAGGTACATTGCTTGTGCTATATAAATGCTAATAATAATAATAGAGAGGAAAGGGACAGTTGTTGGCTCAGACTACAGTTCAGGCAGCTTAAAGTAAGTGATTGCATCAATTCACACATCCGGAGTCTCTCCATAGCCTTACATGTAAATGGAGCACAAGCAGTCTGGGAGTTCCTTGTAAATGCATTTAAATCTAGCCTGGACAAAATGTCTGACCACACACTGGACCCCCTGGAGGAATTAAGACCCCACCCTCACCCCAAAGGGCTAGGCCCGGCACTAGTCTGAATTTACCCTCAGTGGAAGCAAACTAGGTGATGAAATATCTCCTTTATTTGCATCCCCTCTAAGGGAGGAGTCTCCTTTCCTGGCAGTGGACACCAACACAACTCCCCTCCAAAGAATCTGTTTGCCATGGACTCACTGGGCAGCCTTTAGCAAACTTCAAACCTTGTGGCTGTCTTGAAAGGGTGTAGCTATAACAGGGGCAAGTGGTGCAGTATGAGCCTGGGGGCCCCACGCTCCCTGGTATAACTGCTACCAGATGCTGGGTGGGAGGGAGCAACCATTCCATCTTCTGTACCAGGACCTATTCCAACCTATGCCTCTGCACAGTGTGTCAGGGAATCTCACATTCAGCATGGCTTGTGTCTCCTTTGGTGCATGCCCCGTAGATGTATGTGAGCCTGCTGCAGTCCAGTTAGGGAGCCTGGCTAGCTCATTGTCATGGGATTGGGGGCTCACTACCCCACTCTAGGCTGTCATGACTCAGTTTCCCTGGCTTGCAGCTCTCACTGGATCAGCTCTCTCTCTCTAGAACTGATTGAGCCTGCAATGGGTGAACCTTCTTGTCACCTTTTCAGCCACAGAGTTTCCCAGCACAGACTCTTTCTCTCTAGGTTCGTCTGTGTTTGTAAACACAGAATTAACCCCAAACTGTGTCTCACCAATGTTAGGATT
>QEPC01014534.1:2044603-2063432 GCA_003113815.1 Sphenodon punctatus
TGGGAACTGTTCTCTCAGGAAATCCCACAACAGCTTTTTTACTTCCTGAGTCTCCCATCCTTCAGGGAAGCCCACAAATCTTAGGTTGTCTTTTCATGACCTATTCTCTAGGTCTTCTGTTTTTAAAAGCAAGGTCTGTACCTTCTCTTGAAGGCTTGTGGCCTGTTCTTCCATAGCTACCGCTTGATCCTCCAAGGAGGAGACTCTTTCCTCCACTATATCAATCCTCTGCCCCAGCCTTTCTAGCTTCTTATTTCCTGCTTCTACTGAAGCTCTTAATTTAGACATGTCTCTCCTAAAATCCCTTTTCATTTCAAGGAGGAGTTTCTTAATTGTTTTCTCCCCCGCTTCCGCCTCTGGCTCAGTTTCATCAGGGGTTTCCTCCCCCTCCATTGCTGCCTCCGCTGCCATCTTTTCCCGCACTTTTTCTGGGGCCTCCCCTCCAGCCCTCTCTCCAGGCTGCAATATCGTTCCAGCGGGGTTTCTTTTCTAGGCTTTTCCACCCCACATCCCCCCCTTGCTTCCCCAAGCCATTGCTCTTACTTTTACTTTTATGAAGGTCTGCTTCCTTTTTCAATTGTTTTGGAGCCACGTTAGGCCGTGGTTCAGAGGAGTGCTCGCGTTGCCCTGCTGCTCTTACTCACACATGCTCAGTTCCCTCCGGGTGAACCTTCTTGTCAGCTTTTCAGCCACAGAGTTTCTCAGCACAGACTCTTTCTAGGTTCGTCTGTATTTGTAAACACAGAATTAACCCCAAACTGTGTCTCACCAATGTTAGGATTAGCAATTCCACTGGACCATATGAAGCTCAGTAAAAAGAAGTTTAATGAATAAATCAGGAATAAGCATGCAGTACAAGATTATACTCGAGAGTGCAGAAATGAAAACAACATAACCAGTAACGCATTCCTATCTGTACTTGGATTCTCCTGACTTAGGCTTACCCTAATCAAGGTCCAAGGGTATTTCAGTTCATGTCACAGCCAGCAATGGAAAGCTTGGCTGGGAATTTATTTATTTAACAAAGCTTATATCCCACTCTCCCCACCTCAGAGGCTCAGAGCGGCTAACAACATTATAAAAGTATAAAACAATTCTGGCATTTAAAAAGATCAATCATAAAACAAAAACACAAAAATACACACCTCCTCATCCTCCCCCACCCCTCTACCCTATCCCTCTCCCTCACCAAATGCCTGACGGAACAGTCAGGTTTTGCAGTTCTCACGGAAGGCCGAGAGGTCCGGGGCAAGACGCGCCCCTACTGGGAGGGAGTTCCACAGGTGCGGCACGGCGACTGAGAATGCCCTGTTCTGTGTGGCCCCCCGGAACACCCAGGGGACCTCCAGCAGTGTGCCTCCAGCCGACCGTAGGGGCCAATCCAGGACCTGGGGTGTGAGGTGGTCTCGCAGATAAACAGGGCCCAGACCATGTAGGGCTTTATAGGTTAAGACCAACACTTTGAATCAGGCCCGGAAGACTATTGGCAGCCAGTGCAGAGACCTGAGCACTGGTGTAATGTGCTCCCGGCAACCTAACTCCACCAGGAGCCGCAGCTTCCAAGCCGTCACCATAGGTAGCCCCACGTAGAGCACGTTGCCATAGTCTAATTGTACCAGTCTTAGTTTCCAAAAGGCCTTACTTCATAGTTCCTTTGGTTATTATTATTATTATTATTAACAAACATTTATATAGTGCCAGCAGTGTACCTGGCACTTTACAAAGTAATAAAATAGACATGGTCCCTGCCCCTAGGGCTTACAATCTGAGAGACAGGAGCTGGGGGAGAGACTTAGGAAGGGGAACAGAGGGAGAAACAAGGGGTTTAACATTCATGAAGATACGAGGTCTCAAGTGCACGTGCTTGGCTTGGTTACGATGAGAATGACAGCAGGCAGCCCTTCCCTTTGGTGCAGCCCTTCTCTGTCTGGTAAGGTATGATGATGAAGCTCAACAAGCTGATCTCAACCAACTGTCTTGTCTCCCCCCTTAAGTACCTTTCCAGGGTCCTTTGTTTGATTCTCCCACCAGGTGACTCTGTGCTTTCAGTCACGTCCACAGGAAGAAATCCATTTGCAACTCAATGGTCTATGGCTAGTGTCTGCAGAGGTGTTTAGGCTTTTTCTGAATACACACTTGGCATGACTTTGCATTTCTCCATTGCATTAAGTGAGTTTCCAGTTCTCAGCTTTCACATTACATACATGTTTAACCTTTACCTTTACATATTTGTTAGACCTGTAGTCTACATGCAGTCCAGTATCTCATTATGACACTCCTGCTGAAGGATCCATGCTCCTAGCTCTGGAGACCCTAGTGCAATCCTGAGGGTGTTAATGGCACCCATCACATCTACTTTAGGCTTCTTTGCCAAAGGTTTCCTGCTGGCTCAGCTCCGTGAATGGGGAGCGCTGGGCCAGCAAACCTAATGGAGACAGGTGTGTGTGTCTTGCAATTGCCCCAGCACTAGGCTCACAGCCCCCATGCTGAGATCCTAGAGGAGGCTACCAAGGAAAGCGTGCTAATGCTGATGAGTTCCTTATGACTGGATCTGCAAGGTTCCCTTACAATGCTGCCTGATGAGACAGAGAGCCAGGACTCTGCTGGGAAAGGTGGATTACCATGAGCTGTGATATCTTAGTCTAGATGCAGTACTAAAGCATGATTCTGTCTGTCTGTCTGTCAAGGTCTCTGAACTCTGCTTCACAATGTCTGTTCATTCATCTTTTTATGTCTTGATCCTCTTGTCCTCCAGTGACCTGTGGCTTATTGTCTGTGCAGCCAATAGGTGCCTGCCACGTTCAGGCAAGGGAAGACCCCTGTGCACCAATCAGCATGGCCTGTCTTTTCAGGCAATGCCCCTTTCCTATCAGTTAGGTAACAATAAACTGCTGCCTCTTTTCCTGATTGCTGGAACATGTCCAGCGGGCACAGAACTGAGTTGGGAAGTTTAGTTCATAGTGACTTGTTCCATCTTTCTACTCCCTAGAATTAATTAATCATGAGTTAGTCATAGGGTAATTTATCAGCTCAAATAAGAATGTGATGAAATATAATTATGTCCAGAGCATTTGGTAAAGTAAAAGCTTTTATTGAACTGATTCTTATTGCCAGAGTCATTGCCTGTGAAGCAAGGGGCTCATCTACTGCACTGACCCTGGAGATGCCAGCATGACTTGCATCTCTGGGCTGTACCAGCCTTTTCTGAAAATCATTGCTCAGCACATCAGCATCACCTCCCAGTGAAAGCTCGTCCCAGGCTTAGAACCCATCTCTGGGGAAAAGAGAGCCTCTCTCGCACACACAGGCTCAGAACTGGACTCAGCAAACAGCCAGGCACCTGTAGTATCTGCATGGGGATGTAGAATTTGGCCAGGAAACACTGCAGTCTCTTCTAAGCTGCATGGTCTTATCAACCTCAGGAAGAAGGCAAAGTGTCAAAACTGCAACACCAATTGGCTCTTTAGGGCTGTTCACACAAAATGCTGGGGTACTCTACCCCCCAGGAGTAACACTACCATGAGAGCTTGGACCTTAGACAAGGTTTTAAATCCAGTCTTAGTCATGAACTCATTGGGTGGCCTTGGGCAAGCCACTGTCTCTCAGGCTATTTTTAAATGATCACACTGAAAAGTTCTTAGGTATCATACCAAAAACATTTTTAGATCTTTACTAAAAGATTCTATGACTTGTATGTGTAAACAGATCTTCTAAAAAACAGCCTAAAGCATTATTATGCTGGATCAGGGAATCTGCTACAATGTTGCAGAGCTCTTGTTAATTTCAGTTCCTCAGCACCAAGTGCCAGGTGTGTTCCTCAGCACTGAGTGACAAAGTGGTTAAAATGATATCTTTTATTGGATCAACTGTTGTTGGTGGAAATAAGCAAGCTTTCAGGCCACACAGAGGCCCTTCTTCAGGCGTGTAGCGTAGCCAGTAGCAATATATACACTGAGCAAATGTAGAGCCGTTATATATGAGGGGGCATGGAATGTGTGAGAGTGGATAGAGCAAGGTGGGCGAGCGATAAAGAGAGAGAGAGAGAGATGTGCCAGACATTTAAAAACAGCAGTAAGAATATATATTGGTGTAGGAGACAAACTTAAATACAATAGGCAGTGTTAAAAAAGGGCAAAGTGTTAGACAAAGGGCAAACAGTTTGCCCTCTCTGTGCTTCCATGGTTGGCTGGGACTGGCAGAGGCTGCGCTGGCTCCTGAGCTCATGGGTAGGACAAGGTTAATGGCTGCTGTGGCTTCTTGTTTTCCTGTTTTCTGCAGCTGTGCATCATGGGAGAGGGCGGGCTACTGTGCAGGGCTTGGGGTGGGGTTTGTGCGGAGGGGAAGGGGAACGGCTGCCCTTGTGATGTGTTTCCATGGCTGGCCAGTGGTGGTTGCTTGTATGGTTGTGGTAGCCATGCTGGGAGCCACCCATTTGAATCACTCCCCCTGCATTCCACCTGCATGGGTGCTCCGTGGGGCAGCCAGTGCCACACAGCGGCAACGGACCCTACCCTACCCTCTTCCCCCATCACCTTGCTCATTTAAAAACACCCAGTGTCCTACATCACAGGTTTGTTGTAAGGGTGAACTAGATAAAGACTGTAAAACACTTTGAACACTAAAAGTGCTATATAATAACCAGGGACCTGTGTTAGTTTTATTTTCCCCATTGCCATCAATGAGGAAAACGCAGTGAACATGGGTCCCTGAAATAAGATTGTTTGTGTGACTGTACAGTACAGGGCGGTTAACTACATCCTTATTATTTCACTGCATGAGAACTAACAGTGGATACTTTAAGGGAATAGCCGTAATACTCCAGCTGTACCCTGGGGTAGCCATTTGTATGAGCACTCCCTTGCAGTCACACTGAGAGGAGGGTGATATTGCATTTGGGGAAGAAAAACTAAATACACAAGTATAAGATGGGGGACACCTGGCTTGAAAGCAGCCCATGTGAAAAAGATCTACAGATTGTGGTTGATCACAAACTGAACAATGTAATACAGCTACAAAAGAAGTCTAATGTAATTTTGGGCTGCATTAATAAAAGCATTGTTTCCAAGTCAGCCAAAGTAATAATTCCACTGCATTTGACACTGGTCAGAAGTGACCTGAAGTATTGTGTCCAGTTTTGGAGAACTCATTTAAGAAAGGAAATTGACAAATTAGACTGTGTACAGAGGAGGGCAACGAAGATCATCAATAAAATGATGATCTTTGAAAATGATCAGTAAAATGATGATCAGTAAAATGTCATCTTTGAAAGATGACAAAGGATCTGGAAAACTAATGTTATGAGGAAATGTTGAATGAACATTTGGTTAGCCTAGCAAAGAGGAGATTAAGGGGAGACATGATAGCATTCTCCAAATATCTAAAGGGCTGCCACCAAGAAGATGGCAAGGAGCTGTTGTGCATCAGAGGGCAAGACTAGAAATAATGGGCTCAGATTAAAGGAAGGTAGCTTTCACTTAGATATCAGGAAAAACTTCCTAACAGTAAGAGCTGTGTGACAATGAAACAAGATGTCTAGGGAGATTGTAGGCTCTCCATTACTGGAGGTTTTCAGAAAGAGGCTGGAGAGACATCTGTCAGGGATCTTGTAGCTGTAGGCATCCTGCATCCAAGCAGGGGGTTGAACGAGATGACCCTAAAGATCCCCTCCAACTCTAAGCTGTAGGAGGAACCATGCTCTTGTGCGTGGAGGTGGAGTGGAGCATGGTGGGTATGTTGTGTGTACCAGAGAATGTACGTATGGGACAGGAAGCAAGATAAAAATGTTTAGGAGAGTGTGGATAAGAGAGAGAATGTGTGTGTAAGAGAGAGGCAATCAAGTGTATGTGTTTGGGGGAAGTGTGTGTACAAGGGAATGAGAGCGTGGGCATGAGAGAGGCCCTTTTTAAATGGACTGTGGCTTGGGGGGGCAGTCCATGGGAGCGTCACTGTGGGGCAGGGCGGGGGGGAAGGTGCACACGTGCACACACCTATCCCCTCACATCTTCATGCATGACCTGACCCTGTATGGAGCAACCTGCTTTTTCACCAGTTGTTCCGTGCAGAGGCGATGAGTGGTAGTGGGTGGAGGTGCGTGTTATGCAGGAGTGCACATGTGCATGCATGCCCGCCCACCCAATGCTGCTTTCAAACGGGACACACCCACTCATGTCTACTGCATGGGCATGCATAAGCATGCATGGGTGCGTCTCGTGTAAAAAGGGCCAGAGAGAGAGTCATGGGAGAAGGTATGTATTTCCAAGCAGGGAACAAGTCTGAAAAGGCCAGTATGGAAGAAAGGTCCACAGATGTGCATGCTTTCTGGATGTATGGGCCTATCTCATGCTCAGAGTGAGGAAGAAAGCCCATGTGCCTGCTCCCTGGGCCAGTTCCAGCTCTCCCTATGGAACAGCAAGACAACACTGGGTTTCAGTTGCAGTCCCAGTGGAATTTTACCTGCTGATACACACAGTGCTCCCAGGGGAGGGTGAGTGGAGACAGCAGGCTGGGACAGGACAGAACATGCTCACTAGCTCTGAAGGGCAGGTGAATAACCTGGTTCCTCCTTTGAAGGAGTTGGGTTCCAACCTCTCTCAGTATGAAGGCATCTTAATAGGCCCATCCCTCGGGAGCACATCTACTGAGTGATGGATGGATGGTTTGAGGTTTATTTATTCTTTGGTCTTGTACCCCGCACCCTCCTGCTCACAGAGCAGCTCGGGGTGGCTCACAACAGACACAGACCATAAAAATAAAACATTCATAAACATAAAAAAATTCACTAAAAACATACTAAGTGCAGACAACCTCCCCCCCAAGTCTCAATCTATGAACAGAGAGTGTCTAGTTTGGATGGCTTGGAAGGAACTAGGGCAGGTGGATCAGCACTGGAGTGATTGGCCTGGCATAAGAATCATACTGATGTTGTACAAGGCTTGGTGTACAAGGGTGGACACAAATCAGGGCCAGGCAGGGTGGATCACTGAAGTAGTCACATCTCCCAGTTTGGGTTAGTTAGTTACATCAATCATGCAATATTGTTTCTGTCCTTGGTTTCTATTGGTACTTACCAGTAGAGTACTCTCACCCAGCTCCCAGTCCCAGCCTGGCTGGCCCCTGTGGGTGTTTTTAAATGAGCAAGGCAAGGCTGGAGGTGTGTGTGGCTGCTGAGTGGCACAGCTGGGGAGCAGTCACTCAGGTGGAGTGCATGGGAAGGGATTCTAATGGGTGGCTCCCAGCCTAGCTCCTGCAGCAGCTACCTTCACTCTCCATGCCATGAACCCTGGGGGAGGGGGAAGCACGGGCTGCCCTTTGAAAGTGACATGTCCTGACATGAGCACAGGGGGACCCGGGTTCCTCAGCATTTGCGGCCAGTTCTTGTGACTTGGAAAGGCCATGTCCCCCACCCACAGTGCTTATGAGTGGTGGACTGGTCTGCTGGCGTAGCCAGTTGCCCGAGTTCATACTGGCAGGGGATTTGCCATGCACCTTTTGGCTTGCCCCGCATGGGGCACTACAGATTTCTTGGCAGTGCTCCATGAGTGAGTGTTGCATGGCACACAGGAGCGTGCATTCCCCGCTTGAGTATTGTGTGCTGTTCTGGTTGCCCCATCTCAAAAAAGATATAGTAGAAATAGAAAAGGTAAAGAGAAGGGCAACAAAGATGATAAAGGGTATGGAACAGCTTCCCTATGAAGAGAGGCTATATAGGCTACGGCTCTTCAGCTTGGAGAATAGACAACATAGAGGGAATATGACAGAAGTTTATAAAAACATGAGTGGTGTGAAACAAGTAAATAGGGAATGATTATTTACCCTCTCAAATAGTACTAGAACTAGGAGACACCCCATGAAAACAAGTAGCAGATTTAAAACAAATACAAGAAAGTATTTTTTTTACCCAACACACAATTCAGTTGTGGAATTTGTGGCCAAAAGATATGGTCAAGGCCAGTAGCATAGCTAAGTTTAAAAATGGATTGGACAAGTTTCTGGAGGATAAGTTCATTAGCAGCTGTTAGCCAGGTAGGTTTTAGGGATCGTAACCTCTTAGGGCGTTTATAGACGATCCCGCTTACAAGCGGGATCGCTAAACGCCGTGTTTCCCCGCCGCGGCGTCTCTTTGTGTCGTGTCTGATGTTCAGACACGGCGCAGAGTGCGAGTGCGCATGCGCCCCCTGCTGCGCATGCGCACTCTCGCACGGGACCCGGAAGTGCGGCGTAAAGCCGGCACTCCGGGAATCCGCNGCTGCGCATGCGCACTCTCGCACGGGACCCGGAAGTGCGGCATAAAGCCGGCACTCCGGGAATCCGCGTCGGAGGGGGCAGGATCGCCGGATTAAAAAGCAGGCCACGCATGTAGACGAGCGGCAAGAAAGGCGGCTGATCAAAGGATCAGCCGCCTTTTTTGTCTCGTCTATAAACGCCCTTACTGTCAGGACCTGGGAGTGAAGAACAGGGAATGGAATGGATCACCCCATTGTGACCTGTTGGGTACTTCTTCCAAATGACCGAGATAGGCCACTGTCGGAGACAGGTGCTGGGCTCAATGGACCATTAGTCTGACCCAGTACAGCACTACGCTCACCTTCAGACGGGCAGATGAGTGACTCAGGGGTGGCCATGCATGGTAGCATCTAGTTTAAAAACACCCTGTGTGGCCTTCAGCATACCACGTACCAACCCCATGCCTCAGCTTCTGGAAGACAACCTGTGACTGCTGCCCACCCTATTGGAAGTGCTAGGGAGTGGAGTAGCAACAAACTGTTGTGTGGGGAAGGGTAGCCCCACTCCTGGCTCCCAAAAGCTCTACACCTTGATCCAACATGTAAAAATGGGGAGGGGGATGCTTGAGTTTAGAGAGTAGGGAACAAGGCTAAAATTAAGGAGAAAGTACTCTGCACCCCAGAGTCAGGCAGGACTGTCATCTTCCCCTGGTTTTATACCACGTGATGAGCACCTGTGGCTCTCACTGGCCCTCTTTGACACGGTGGGTGCTCAGCACCTCTGAATCTAGCAGTCAGTTGGCACAGACTGGCCCACTAGAATCACAGGCATGGCTGGCCTAGGCTGGTGTGTGCCTTGGCTTCCTCACTGTTAATGGAGCCAACAGCGCTTACTCTGCCTGGCCATGCTAGGAATAGGTGCCACTTGTGAGTACACAGACATGCAAAGTGTTATTATTACATGGGAGCTTTTCAGACACGCTCTTCACAAACATTGACTAATTAATCCTAATTAACTAACTAATTATGAGCACGTGAGGCTGCATTTTGGGGGGTAGGAGGAGATGTAATTAAGTCAGTCACTTTCTATCAGTGGGAGATTTTCTATTCCCTTCACTGGGCTTCCCAGCAGCAGAGCCACCGGTCACAGCAATTCCCGTGCACATTAGCAATTACATGCTGTGCCGGGGCATGCCGGAGAGGGGCTTTGTACATTCCAGAGGCTTAGCTCCTTCCCTGAGCAGCTGGGGGGATTTCTGGGTGTGCACACATGCATACACATGCACACAACACACTCTTCACACAAACTTGGCATATATATATATATATATATATATATATATATACAAACCCATGCACACACCACCCTCCCTGTTGCCACCTTCACTCCCTGTGCCTTGCTCTCGTTCGTAGGAACACCAAGGACGCAGATCACTGCAAGGGCACTTTCATACACACTCCTGGCTATAGCAAGGACATGGAGTGGAACACAAGGCTGTGGTGGGCCTGAGCTCATGTCCTAATCATGGACGCCCCTATGGGCAAAGCCCCCCCTCCAGAGTCAGGGGGAGGGAGAACCACCAGGGTGGGGTGGCAGGACTTCCCATGTAAGCTCCCATCAGGCCCTCCGGAACAGCATCAGTCTTGTCACAAAGGGGGATGGAGGTGGGGGCAGCTGCAGCACTTCACCTCCCACCCACTCTTAAAAACCTTCTTGGCAGAGTCCTTTGCAAGTGTTCAAAG
Organism: Sphenodon punctatus; assembly: GCA_003113815.1. Taxonomy (NCBI): domain Eukaryota; kingdom Metazoa; phylum Chordata; class Lepidosauria; order Sphenodontia; family Sphenodontidae; genus Sphenodon; species Sphenodon punctatus. The sequence continues at coordinate 2,054,569 of QEPC01014534.1, forward strand.
TACCACTGGGAAATTTTCAGTGGGCAGGGACAGAGTGCTGGCTCCGCTCCCTCCCCTGCCCAGTCTAAAAATTGTCCAGGGGTGCTCAGGGTCCAGGGCTTGTGCTCAACTGAGTCCCCTCATTCTGTGGTAGTTATGTCCATGACATGTACAATTCCATAGCTGCGGTTTCACATATATGCCTGAGCATTTGGAAGTATCTTCCAGCCCGCCTGCAGCAGCCCTGCTCTAATCTTGGCCATGGAGTTATCAGGGTTTGGGCTGCGGGGGGGCTGATGCCATGGATCAGCTCTTTAGCAACAACACACCTTAGCTGCCAAAGAGCTGATCCATGTGGACAGCAGCCTGTCTCTCTCAGACGATAGTCAAGGCACGATAGCTACTGTGGGGACATGAGCCATTTTTTCAGGGGCAACTGTCACAGATTTGGCCTTTTGGAAAGATGACGGTATGGCAGCAAGAGTCCCAGTGGCACTGATCAGCTTGGACAGACAGGGACTGAAATATGACATGGCTGGATGGTTCCACTCACAAACTTCTATTACTGCCATGGGTCCAGCTCCTTCCCCAGTTAGGAGCCACAGCAAGGACAGACCACTGGCTGGCATCTGTGCCATCCAACATGGCTCCTGCTGGTGAAGTACACTCAGTGGCAGCAGGGGTGAGGTATTTGCCCACACATCACCCTAGCACAGGGACAAGGTGCTATGACCGAGAGAAGCCAATCAGACACAAGAACTGACCTGGTGCAGGTGGTGGATTTTGCTTGGCTTGGGATAGGTCAAGGATCAGAATGGACAGCTTCTCCCTTCTGATTCAGCAGCTGGTACCATCCTCTGACATTTAGATCTGTTTGGGATTTAATACAGTCATCTGCTGTCCTAAATATGTCCTGTGACTGGGAGCCTAGACATGACACAGGGAACTCTGTCCTCCCAATGCAGCTGAAACCTGGGACCACAGGGATTCTGCAGAGAGGCTGCTTCCAACAGGGGTTCTGCATGGATGTTCAGGTGGAAGGATGCTCGCCTCTAAGATATGTTTGGCCCCCAAAACTCCAATGTGCAGAAAGAGACTTTCTGCACTCCATTGCCTGGGGGTCACTTGCCTGTGCAAATGTCTGCACACATGTTTGGGCTCAGCTGTGAGCTATACTGCCATCCCAAATTTAGACTGCACTCCTGCTTAGTGAGCTCTGAGGGCGTTTTTAAACAAGACAAGAAACGCAGCTGATCCTTGATCAGCCGCCTTTCTTTGTGTTCGTTTAAAAGTCTAACCTACTTTGAAGGTGGATCTTCCCCGCGTTAGACCAGCCCAGCGATCCTGCCCCCTATGACGCAGATCCCCGATATGCCGGCTTTAAGCCGCACTTCCGGGTCCCTTTTTAGAGTGCGCACACGCAGAAGGACACACATGCGCACATAGTCTCTGAGACGGGTCTGATGTTCAGAAGAGCATCAGACCCGTCTCAGAGACTATGAGACCCGTCAGACCCGTCTCAGAGACCATGTTCAGAAGAGCATCAGACCCATCCTAGAGAGGAAGGCGGGGGGGAGATGCGGCAAATTAAACGATCCTGCTTGTGAGCGGGATCGTTTAAAAGTGCCCTGAGGTTAATATCTATTTTCTGACCCACTCCCACTGACCTGCCAGCCACAAATGGTGAAACAAATCACAAACCAGGCCCTCGCAGATAATGAGAGTGGCTGATAGTCCTGTGGCTTTTTAAATTATTATTATTTAAACAGTATTAAGGTTTGGCATCTGGTTTTGAGTCCTTTGGGTGATGCTGCAGTCATGTTTTTTTGGCTTTTCTTGGCAGAAGACTACAAACGAAGTCACTCATATTTGGTTCGACTTGGGCACCGCTAGTTTCCGGTCTTGTCTGGAATCAGCTTCAATTAATCTTGTCCACCGATGTGGAGGATGTGCTTGGAGGGTTTCGGGCGACCAGTTGTGAACCAGATTCATGCCCATCCTGCTGGTGAAAGCCAGCTGTGAGACACTGGGGGGCGCTGTTGGCAGGGGTTGTCAGTGTCTCCCTTAGGAAGGGCAGGGTGCCTGAAGGCCTCAAGACTGTGGTAGTCCAACCCCTGCTCAAGAAACTATCTCTTGATGTTGACTCCCCTGCCAGCTATCACCCTGTCTCTAACCTCCCCTTTTTAGGGAAGGTTATTGAACAGGTGATTGCCTTGCAGCTCCAGGCATATCTCAATGCTGTCGGTTCCTTGGACCCATGTCAGTCAAGTTTTCATCCTGGGTATGACACTGAGACTGTGCTTGTGGCCTTGGTTGATTACCTCCACTTGGAAATTGACAAGGGAAATTGTACTTTGCTGATTTTGTTAGAACTTTCAGTGGTCTTTGACACCATTGACCATGGGGTGTTGTTGACACGGCTGCAGAACCTAGCTGGGGTGCATGGGACTGCTTGAATGGTTCCACTCATTCCTGGCTGGGAGAACCCAGAGGGTGGTGATAGGCAGTGGCTCATCATCCCCTCAGGAACCCCCTTGTGGGGTCCCTCAGGGTTCCATGTTGTCCCCACTCCTGTTCAATGTGTATTTGAGGCCCCTGGGTGAGATTGTTTGGAGAGAGGTGCCATCAATATGCAGATAACACCCAGCTCTCTCTCTCTCCTTTTCATCTGACCCAGGTCCTGCAGTCTCGGTGCTTACCTGGTGCCTGGCGCTGTTGGGGACTGGATGCGGGCAAGCCGATTGGAGCTGAATCCAGAGAAGACCCAGGGTCGCCCCAGGATTTGTAGGGGCCATGTACAAAGTCTTGGTGTGGGGCCTAATTTGTATAATTTAAATAAGGGGCCGGGACTGCTGTCTGCAGGAGCGAGGCCCAGGCTGGCATGAGGCCATGTGCCACTGCACATGTTGCACATGCCTAGGGCTGGCCCTGACAAGACCGCGGTGATGATGGTTAGCCAATCTTGTGATCTGGGGGCTATGGGAACCCTGGTCATTGACAGGGTCAGGCCTCACTTGGTCACTCAGGTTCGTAGCCTTGGGGTGCTCTTGGATCCATTGTTGTGCCTGGATTGTCAGGTTGCAGTGGTGGCCAGGAGCGCTTTTTACCAACTTTATCTGGTGGGAAGGCTGCGACCTTTTCTATCACATTCAGATCCGGCCACCATCATCCATGCCTTTGTAACCTTGAGGCTAGACTCCTGCAATGCACTCTACGTGGGGCTGCCCTTAAAGACTGTTCAGAAGCTGCAGTTGGTGCAGAATGTGGTGGCTTGCCTTCTGTCAGGGACAGGTCGCCAGAACATTACACTGGTGCTCCAGAGCCTGCACTAGCTGCCAATAGCTTTCTGGGAACAATTTAAGGTGCTGGTTTTAACCTATAAAGCCTTAAACAGCTTGGGCCCCAGGTATCTGAAGGACCACCTCCTGCCCTATGTCCCGTCACCGTCTCCAAAGTTGGACTTATTTATTCATTACGTTTTCCCACCCTTCTCCAGAGACTCAGGGTGGCTTATAACATGAAAAATATAAAATACAACAAAATACTTTAAAATCCCCTAAAACCCCATCATCCTACCACCTACCTCTTGCAGCTGCCAACTGCCCATGAAGTTGCTACAACAATGGCACGTGGTGGTGGTGGTGGGAGTTCTTGTTTGCTGCCCCACAATTATGGAACTCCCTCCTGTTGGAGATCCGCCTAAACCCGAGCCTATTTGCCTTCCAGAGGAGATGCAAGACCTTTTTGTTTGGCCAGGCATTTGGCAGGAAGGGATAGAGTTTGGTGGGATTGGATAGAGGGGTTCTGGGAGAAGGATTGGTGGGTGGCAAGTGGGGATAAAGGGTAGGGTGTGGTTTTTTTTCATGTTGTAAGCTGCTTTGAGTCTCTTTAGAAGGGTGGGGGAAATGTAATAAATAAATAAGTTACACACATTCATTGAATGAACAAATACTTTTTTATTTGTTTTAAATGTGCTGCCAGTAAATTTTATGGAATGTTCCCTAGTTCTAGTATTATTTGAGAAGATAAATAACAGTTCCCTATTCACTTGTTACACGCCACACATGATTTTATAAACTTCTATCATATTCCTGTTAGTCATCTCTTCTCCAAGGTGAAGCGCCCTAACCTATCGAGCCTCTCCTTGTACAGAAGCCATTCCATACTCTTGATCATTTTTGTTGCCTTTCTCTGCACCTTTTTGAGTATTATTTTTGAGATGGGGTGATCAGAACTGCACACAATATTCCAGGTGTTGTCACACCATAGATTTATATAGCAGCATTATGATATTTTCTGTTTTATTCTCTATCTATCACTTTCCCAATAGTTCCTAACATTCTGCTAGTCCTTTTGAACGCAGCTTCCCAGCAAGCCAACAATGAATTGTCCACAATGACTCTAAGATCTGTTTCTTGAGCAGTAACACCTAATTTAGAATCCAGTATTATGTATGTATAATTAGGATTAATGTTTGCCTGTATATATCACTTTGCATTTGTCATCATTGACTTTCATCTGCCATTTGTTTGCTCGGTGACCCAGTCATTCTAGATCCTCTTGTAATTCCTCACAGTCCACCCCAGTCTTAATTATCTTGAATAACATTGTGTCATCTGTAAATCTGACCACTTCTTTCTTTACGCTCTTTTCCAGATCATTAATGAATATATTAAACACTGGTCCCAGGACAAACCCACTAGGGTATCTCACTTCTTTCCTCTCTCCATCGAGAAAACTCTTATCCCATGACTACTTAGTTTTTTCAAGAGTCTCTCAAGAGGGACACAGTGGCTTGCTTTTTTGACTGCTGCTGTGCATTCAGCTAATGTTTTCAGTGAATTATCCAGTCACCCCAAGATCTCTTTCTTGGGTGGCAACAGTTAATATCTTACTCTATATTAAGCAGAGTTAAAATAGCTTCTGAAAGATTAAACAACAAGTATCCATGTGAAAATTAAAGCATGGAGAGCACAACACAAAAATCCACCTAAGCCTCTCCAGTCGGATATGGGAGAAGGATTATACCATGTATATGGGAGAAGAATGGAAAAGCAAGAGGAAATTCAAAGAAGAGACTTTATTTGTTCAATTTTTTGCTCCGCCTTTCCCACAAAGACTCAGGACAGCTTACAAGGATATAAAAAAAATAAAACATAGAAAATTAAACATGACTGTTAAAAACCCCTAAACCCACCTACCCTCCAACCCTCTCGCTAACCCCTCTACCCAATCCCACCCAACCCTATCCCTGCCTGCCAAATGCCTGGCCAAACAAGAAGATCTTACATCTCTTTTGAAAGATAAGCAGGGTCAGGCTTAGGCAAACCTTGAAGGGGAGAGAGTTTCATAATTGTGGAGCAGCCACTCAGAACACCTCTCTGCGTGCCCTTGTTGTACAAATTTCATGGGCAGTTGGTACTCGCAGGAGGGTGCCCTCGGCTGACCTCACAGACTGTGATGGAGCATAATGGAAGAGGTGATCTTTCAGATACCTGGGGCCCAACTTGTTTAGGGCTTTATAAGTTAAAACCAGCACCTTGAATTGTGCCAGGAAAGCTATAGGCAGCCAGTGCAGATTCTGGAGCACTGGTGTAATGTGCTCCCCGTGACCCACCCCTGACAGAAGCTGGGCCGCCATGTTCAAGGTTATAAAGGCATAGATGACAGTGGCCAAATCCAAGCATGACAAAAACAAAGTTGCAGCCTTCTCACCAGATGAATTTGTTGAGAGGCGCTCCTGGCCACCTCCACAACCTGGCCATCCAGGCACAGTAGTGGATCCAAGAACACCCCAAGGCTATGAATCTGAGTGACCGAAGGAGGCTGGACACCATCTCTAAATTACTTATTCTTGCCCATTAATTTCAGTACATAGTCATCATAGTGATCAAGGTAAAAAGTAAGTTTATTGAGCACTGGCTTTCGCCCTGGCCAAAACATAAACACAAGACAATACAAAAACAGGGATAGGACAGCAACACGTAAAAGTACACAATGGTATCATAAAAAGACTAAAAACCAAGGCTGTACATAGTCGCTGAGGTATTAACCACAAATATACACCTACACTATTCTGCTAAGTAGGCAAAGGTAGCAACCCTCAGGACTGTGGCCTCATCCTTCTGCTGTAAGAGCCATATTAATTTCTCCTTATTTGAAAGGTATGGGACCTTCTCCAGCAAGGGGCAAAGCCAGCCACACCTTAGTCAGCACAAATTGAACATTCTAAGACATTAATAACAGGGGTTCCTAGGTCCCACAGATCACATGGCTCGTCAGCCATCATCACCGCAGTCTTGTCTGGATTCAGCTTCAATTGGCTTCCCCGCATCCAGTCCCCAACAGCAGCTAGGCACCTTGTAAGCACTGAAATTTCAGAACCTGGGTCAGATGAGAGTTGGGTGTCATCAGCATACTGATGCCACTTCCCTACAATTCTCCCAACAATCTCACCCTGAGGTCTCAGATACACATTGAACAAGGGTGGGGACAAGATGGAACCCTGCGGGACCCCACAAGGGAGCTCCCGGGGGGATAATGAGCTATAATCCATCACCACTCTCTGGGTTCTTCCATCCATGAATAAGCAGAACCACTCAAGAACCGTCTCATGCACCCCCGCCAGGTCCCACAGCCATGTCAGTGACACTCCATGATCAACTTATCAAAGGCTGCCGAACGATCTAACAAAAAATTAACAGGGTACAATTTCCCTCCCGGTTGATTTCCAAGTGGAGATCATCAGCCAAGGCCACAAGTGCAGTCTCAGTGTTATGCTCAGGATGAAAACCCAACTGACATGGGTCCAGGAATCCAGTAGCATTGAGATGCACCTGGAGTTGCAAGGCAACCACCCATTCAATAACCTTCCCTAAAAACTGGGGAAGTTAGAGACAGGATGGTAGCTGGCATGGGAGTCAACGTCAAGAGATGGTTTCTTCAGCAGGGGATGGATGACCACAGTGAGTGCATGTAACAATTAATTTACCCTCTGAAGTTTGTATCTACTTGAAAGGGGAAGTTTTGAAAACTTGATAATAATAATTTTTATAGCATTCTCCTACCGCCAAATGATGATCAGAGCACTTCACATAAAATACAGCAAAATAATGATAAGCTTACTTATCATTCCCAATAAGGCAATTGCATGTTTGATATGGAATTTAAAATAAAGTAGGAATTGTGATTCAAAAACTCACTTCAGTAGGGCAGAGAAAATAAAATTCAATATCTTTTAAAACAATACCTTAGTGTCCTCCTTATGGTCAGAGTCCTGAAAAAATAAATCCATCCAACATAAATTGAACAGCTGTCAGTGTGGGTTGGGGTGTATACTATTTAAAATAAAATGAACCTGTAGAGTATGTATGTAGGAGGTCCTAAAGTGGACCCAGATCCCTGAAGTACAGGCATTGTGGAAGAGTTGGCCTACTTAGGACATCTTTTAGGAATGTGCCATTACAGGCTACCCAAACAAGTATTTCTTTTGCAGTCCCAGAGGAAGAGATGGTGAAACCGGCATGTAGGTATACACACTCCACAGAACAATATGAACAATTTTTTTATTTGAACAAAGCTGAACGATCTCTCAGGTTTGTGAGATTGCAATAAAAAAGTGGGTTCTAAAGTCTTTGGACCAATGGGTAGTTGTCAACTCTCAAAGTTTCTCATAGACCAACCACACAGGCCTGTTACAGATGCACAAGGTAGGCTGTTTCAGTCCCTGCCAGCACCCCATCTATTTGAGGGGATGAAAGACCAGGAAGGTGACTGAAATGCACAGGTGCAGGCTGTGATTTCCTTGTGGACAACACTTGTATATTACAGCCCTCTTCTCTCCTCCTCCCCTAGTAATGGCCATTGTGCTGGCAGGGACAAAATTCCCCATTGCTCTAGCAACGTGGTAGTTAAGCACAAAGTTGGGGGACGCTAATGGGGCACTCCAGCCTCCTTAGCTCCTGCAGGTGAATTGTACATTTTAACTGTTTAATATTGTTCCATGCACCAACTGCACAGAAGGCCACTTACTGTGGTCTAGACCAGGGAAGCTGAGCTCAGGATGGAGGTGATCATTTGATCACTCAAGCACCTGATAGTGCAAGAAGCCTGAGGATATTTTTTAAAAGTGGGGCAATACACTTGCTCCTGAGTGCACTGCCAAGTTTGTGTAGTTGTACAATCACCCTTTCCTGGTTTCCTGAAAGATCCTCACAGATAACAGAGGGAATTGGCTAAAAGCTCACTTTTGCAAAGATTTAACTGTATATATTTATTTATTTTATCAAATTTATATCCCGCCCCTCCTGAAAACAGCTCAGGGTGGCTAACAATCTAAAATTTTTAATAAAAATACAGTTATAAAAACATTTTGAAAAACACTAATAAAATTACAACAATTAAAACCAGGGTAACACTAAAATGATTAATACAATAAATAAGGGTGGAAGGAGATAAACAGTGAAGCTGCAGGTGTTGCCTTGTGCTGGAGACAGGCAAAGGATTTTGTTCCTTCTCTGGACTGTGATTCTTTATTTTCTGAGTTAGCATCTGTCCATAAATTGGCTAGCAAATTCTTGGCACTATGCAACTAGACAATAATAAATTGCAACAATTAATAAGTATTTAGTACAACAACAATTCTTTGGAAATATAGGCAGGAAGACAAACTGATCCAGGAAAAATAGAGAAATTAAAAGAGAACAACGTGGCTGCACAGGGATCTCTTTAATGACCTGCGGGGAGCAGAGCATCCATCAATAAGGTTGGGGGCTAGGGGGGGGAACGGAGAGGGCAGCCACGTGGGCTGTCCTGTCCCCTCCCCCCCCACCCGGAAGTAGCGGGGGCTCAAAGCCCCAGGGACAGCGGCGGAGCCGCAGAGGCTC
>QEPC01014534.1:2069396-2145218 GCA_003113815.1 Sphenodon punctatus
GAGGGGTGATTTTAATCCCCCGCCCATTTATTTATTTATTTTCTAGCCCTGTTTTATGTGATATGTTTAGATGATGTTTTTATATTTGTATTTTAAGTGAATTTTAATATTTTATTGTGTTGTTAGCCGCCCCGAGCTGCATTGCAGGAGGGGGCGGGATATAAATTCGTGAAATAAATAAATAAATATATAAATAAAATAAAAAGAGAAGTAATCAGGTAGCGGAAGGAAGGATGTGTCCCTATAGCCCTTTTCACACAGACACTCTAACACTGATAAAATGGGTGTTACATTTTATTATACATGTTGCAGGTGTGCTCTGAGTGCCCTGCAACATGTATAATAAAATGTAACACTAATCAGTGTTAGAGAGTCTGTGTGAAAAGGGCCTTTAGTTGAGTGTATCTAGTATGTCGGTCAGAAAATCAAAGGCACATAACGAGCTTCAACTAGCAAGGGATGTTAGAAATAATAAGGGGTTCTTCTACTGAATATTAAAAGCAAGAGAAAGACTAAGGAAGTTGTGGGACTGCTGCTCAGCAGGGAAGGTGAGATGTTAATATAAGATGGAAAGAAGGCCAATTGCTCAATACCTACTTTGCTTCAGTCATTACAAAAAGGTAAGTTGTGACCAGATGATTAACAGAATTAAAATTAACATGGAGGGGAAGATAATGCAGATAAAGATAACTAAAAGATCATGTCAAATAATATATGGTCAATTTGAAAAAATGTAAAATTGTTGTGGACTGATGAATTGCATCCTAGGATCCTTATGGAATTATCAGAAGAAATCTCAGAACCACTAGAAATTATCTTTGCAATTCACAGAGAACAGAAGTAGTTCGAGAGGAATGGAGAAGAGCAAACAGGTGCCTACTTTAAGAAAAAGGAAAAAAAGACCACCTGGCAAATTATAGACTAGTCAGCCTGACTTCAATACTTGGTAAGATATTGAGGGGAAATGATAAAACAATTGATTTGTGAACACTTTTGGAAAAAGGCATGATTACTAATAACCAATATGGATTGGTTAAGAACAAATCCTGCCAGACCAATCTAACTTACTTCTTTGACAGTGTAACTAGTTTAAAAAAAAAAGGGGGGGGGAGGAGAGGGGCAGTGGATATAATATTTGATTTTAGTATGGCCTTTGACATGGCCCCACATGATATTCACATAAGAAAACTGGGAAATGTGGGCTGGAAGGAACTACTATTGGATGAGGGTGATGCACAATGGCCCATTCTCGACCACAAGTCCCTTCAGAACCAGTGCCACTCACAGACTCGCTGGTCTTCTGGCTGTTCTCTATCTCTGTGGGGAAGATGTTTTCTTTCTAGTGGCACTTGAGGATGTCCCAAGGAAAGGACAAACAACATCAACCAGCACAGCTGTTACTTCAGTTAGGGAATTAGCTCCTGTCCATGGTGCTCTGTCCTCTGCCTGAGCAAGTTCTTGACACAGTCTGTGGTCTCCCTTCTGGAGGGATGGTCCCTCATTATTTTATTTATTTCGCTGTATTTTTAACCCGTCACCTCCTGCACACAGGCAGCTCAGAGTGGCTCACAACAAAAATAAATTAAAACATATAAAATCTTATAAAACCTTATAAAACAATATAAATATATGGTGGAACCAAAGAACACCCACCCTCACCTCCCTACCTGACTCCGTCACCAAAGGCCTGGCAGAACAGCCAGGTCTTTCATTGTCTTTGGAAAGAGGGGAGGTCAGGGGCCAGGCGGGCCTCTGTCGGGAGGCCTAGGGGCTGCCACCGAGAACGCCCTCCCCATCATTGCTGGGTGTCCCCGGCCGACCGCAAAGGCCGCACCATGGCCTGGGGTATGAGGCGATCTCGCAGAGAAGCAGGACTCAGGCTGTTTGGGGCTTTATAGGTCAACACCAACACCATGAATCGGGCCCAGAAGACGATAGGCAGCCAGTGCAGAGAAGACAGTCCAGAGTCCTGGGCAGCTGGGGTGTTGCCACTCAAGATCCTCCGTCTGATGCCTACTCATTTTTCAGCCCTTCAGTCTCCTTTAGCCCCCTCCACTGGAGATCAAGCTGCTACCATCCTCTGTTCCCCTCTCGGATTGCTTGCCCTGTGGTAACCCCTCACTCTGGGCCTATGCCCTCAGACAAGCCTTCAGAGTATGCAGGTGGAACTTGACAGCTTCATCATTGGGCTCCCTTCAGGCCCCTCACCCAGAGCCCTATTCTTCCCTGCTGGTAACTGTGTGAGCCCTGGTCTCGAGTAGGCCACCAGCTCTTCCACCCTTGGCCCCCTCCTAACCCAGGCAAGGGGTTGCTGCACCTTTGATTAGGGGCCTCTTAGGCTGCCTGCTATCTATACCAGCTCCTGGGGTTTCTAAGGCCTTCACTGGCCTAAGGGCCTTCCCAAACCACTTGCCCTTTCTCTAGGGTACAGTCAGGGTTCCCACCAAACCTCCTCAGCAGGGTGGCTCCAACCAGTTTAGGAGTACCTCACCCTGCTGTCTTTAAGCCAACTCCCTATGCGACTAGGCTAGCTCTCCCTATACAGCCCCAGCCAGCATCATGTGACCCACCCATATCCAGTCACATGATCTATGCTCCCTGGGTTCTCAATTAACCATCTTCAGGTTTGCTCTGGCAGCAACAGCGCATCACCAAGGATGGATTCATAACTGACTGAAAAGAATAATTAATGTACTGGTGTTGAACTGGGAGCGAATGTGGAGTTTTGCAGGGGGGGGGGTCTGTCCTGGATCCATTAGTCTTCAACATTTTCAATTATGATTTGGAGGAGGGACTGGAGATAATACTCATCAGATTTGCAGATGACACAAAACTGGGGGTCGGGGTAGTTGCAAACACTTTGGAAGACACGATTAAAATACAAAATTATATAGATAAGCTAGAGAGCTGGCCTTGAAGAATCATATCATTGGAAGGTACCGTAAGGGTCTAGTCCACCCCTGCTTGGATGCAGGATAACTACAACATGAGATTTAATAAAGACAAATACAAAGTATTGCATATGGAAACAAAAAACAAATGCACAAGTATAAAATGGTGGGCAACTGGCTAGGTGACAGCACAAAGAGAAAGATCTTGCCAAATTCTGTCGCTTCTCCCTCCATAACATTGAGATTCGCCCTTTTCTCTCTCTCCTCTGCCAAAACCTTTGTTCACACCCTGGTCATCTTTCGCCTCGATTACTGTAACCTCCTTCTCACTGGCCTTTCCTGCTCTCCCCTTATCTCCATCCAAAACTCTGCTGCCAGGGTCATCCACCTCGCCCGTTGCTTCGACCACATGCAGCCCCTCCTCTCCTCTCTTCACTGGCTCCCCCTTCCTGAACAAATCCTGCACAAGCTCCTAGTCTTCACCTATAAAGCAATTCACAACCTTGCTCCCCCCCCCCCCCCCCCCCCCCCCCCCCGCACCTCTCTGCGCTAATTTCCCTCCGTATTCCAGTCCGTGAACACTGCTCCTCCTCTGTCCCCTCTCTCACCCTCCCACGCCTCCCCTGCTCCCCTAAATGCCTTCAGCCCTTCTCCCTAGCTGCCCCCCATGCCTGGAACTCCCTCCCTGCCCACATCCGCCTCGCCCCCTCCTTTCGTACCTTCAAATCCCTCCTCAAGACCACCTCTTCCGCTCTGCTGTCCCCGACTCCTCGCTCCCCTCACCTAACTCCTGCTGATACAATCCATCCAGTAATAATAATAATCTTAGAGCTCTGGTGGATCATAAACTGAACTCAAATCAACAATGTGACAGTGGGTGTTTTTAGACAAGTGCCTCCCCACCCATCATGCATGTTGCAAGACTGCATTGGTGCCCTATGCAGCCCTGCAACATGCATGATCGGTGGGGAGGCACTTGTCTAAAATACCCATTATTGCAACAACAAAAAAGGCAAATGCTATTTTGGGCTGCATTAGAAACATGGGAAGCAGTGCCACTTGTGTTTGATTTTGGGAACTCCACTGCAAGAGTGATGTTGACAAATTAGACATGATTCAGAGGTGTAATGCAAGTCAAGGAAGAAAAGGAAAGGCTGAAGAAACTGGAAATGGTTAATCTAGAAAAAAGAAGACTGGTATGGGGGAACATGATCTCACAGTTTTCAAATATCTACAATGATGCTACAAAAAAGGCAGTCATTCTTTATTGCTACAGAAGATTTTAAAAAGGGGGGATGGGCTTAAACTGCATCGAGGTAGATTTTGGTTAAATATTAGGAAACATTTCCTAGCCTTAAGAACAGTTGGACAATGGAATAGATTGCCTAGGGAGGTTGTGGAATCTCCTTCACTGGATGCTTTTGAAAAACAGCCAAACAAGCATCTGTCTGTGATGCTAGGGATACGGTATCCTGCCTTGGAGAGTGTGAGGGAGAAGGGTTGGACCAGATGACTTTTGAGATCCCTTCCAAGTTCCAACCCTAGTATTCTATGATTCTATATATTCTGTGAGTCAGCCTGAACAGAGTCTAGGTTAAGATTAGGACCTGCCTGCCAATGCAAGGTCATATGTTAAGGACAAAGGGTATTAACAGATAAGATGGGGGTCCCTCATTAATCCCCCCTTTGCCCCAGATTTAGCCACCTGTGTGAAGGGCAGCTGCCAGATGTATGGTGTTATCCCCAGAATGGTGGAACACACCATAAGGGTAACCCAGCCCAAACCAGGAAAAAGTGCTCCCCCAGGGCCACTTCATGTCTGATGGGGGGGGGGGGCATGGGGCACGCCGTGTTCACCACCATAGAGTCATGGTCACAACCTAGAGCAATTGCAGGAGCAAATACAACTCCATCAGGGTGGTGGACCGGTTCGGATGGTCCGCCCCGGAGACTAATGGATCCAATGGGATTTCAGAACTGTCTGGGGGATTTACCAACTAACCTTGATGGCCTCCCTGTCAATGCCTTGGCTGATCTGTGGTATGACATTTTGACCTGGAATATTTACACTGTGGCACCCCAGCGTCCACTTTCTCTGCTGTGGCAGCACAGGTCTCCCTGGTATACGGGGGACCTGAGGCTGCTCAAGTGAAAGAATAGGCAGTTAGAGCACAGGTGGCGCTTGGCTCACGCCAAAGACGACCAACTGCGGCATAGACTGTTTTTAAGGGACTATAAAATAGTCCAGCAACTATAAAACAGTCCGGCGGAGCTCTTCTGGGCGGTGAACAGCTTATTAAATCCTAGCTGTCTCTCACTGGAGTTAGAGGTGTTGGCTGCCCGCTGTGATGAGTTTGCCACGCACGTTGCAGATAAAGTCACTCGTATTTGGCTCACCTCGGGTGCTGTTACTTTCAGTGCAAGGTCAGAGTTTGGGGTTCAGGAGTCCCGGTCTTCTCCAGTTTACTTGGATCAACTTTGATTAATCTCGTCCACTGATGCAGAGGATGTACTTGGAGGGGTGCAGCCGACCAGTTGTGAATTAGATTCATGCCCATCCTGCTGGTGAAAGCCAGCTGGGAGAGACTGAGAGCATTGCTGACTGGGGTTGTCAATGCCTTCCTTCAAGAGGTCAGAGTGCCTGATGGCCTTAAACCTAACATCGTCTATCCCCTGGTCAAGAAATAATCTCTTGATGTTGACTCCCCTGCCAGCTATCGCCCTGCTTCTAACCTTCCCTTCCCTGTTGGCAGGGGCTGTCAGTGTCTCCCTTAGGAAGGGCAGGGTGCCTGAAGGCCTCAAGACTGTGATAGTCAAACCCCTGCTCAAGAAACTATCTCTTGATGTTGACTCCCCTGCCAACTATCGCCCTGCTTCTAACCTTCCCTTTTTAGGGAAGTTTATTGAATGGGTGGTTGCCTTGTAGCTCCAAGCGCATCTCAATGCTTTTGGATTCCTGGACCCGTGTCAGTCATGTTTTTGTCCTGGGAATGGCACTGAAACTGCGCTTGTGGCCTTAGTTGATGATCTCCAAATTGACAGGCGAAATTATACTCTGTTGAGTTTGTTAGATCTGTTGGCAGCCTTTGATACTGTTGATGATGGGATGTTGATGACATGGCTGCAGGACCTGGCAGGCGTGCACGGGACCACTCTTGAGTGATTCTGCTAGTTCCTGGCTGGGAGAACCCAGAGGATGGTGATGGGTGGTGGCTCGTTGTCCCTTGGACGCTCCCTTGTGGGGCCCCACAGAGTTCTATCTTGTCTCCTGATGAATGTGTATCTGAGGCCTCTGGGTGAGATTGTTTGGAGATTAGAGTGAAGTGCAATCAATATGCTGATGATACCCAGCTCTGTCTCTCCTTTTCATCTGACCCAGGATTCGGGATTAAAGCTGAATCCAGACAAGACCCAGGAGATGATGGTTGGTCAGTCATGTGACCTGGGAGATGTGGGGACTCCTCTTATTGATGGGGTCCAGCCTCCCTTGGTCACTCAGGTTCATAGCCTTGAGGTGCTCTTGGATCCACTGCTGCACCTGGATTGTCAGGTTGCAGCAGTGGCCAGGAGTGTCTTTCACCAATAATTACATCTGGTGAGAAGGCTGTGACCGTTGTTATCAGATTTGGATCTGGCCACCATCATCCACGCGTGATGGGTTCGTAATCTCGAGGCTGGACTACTGCAATGTACTCTACGTAGGGCTGCCCTTGATGACTGTTCGGAAGCTGCAGTTGGTGCAGAACGTGGCACCTTCTGTTGGGGATGGCCGGGAGCACATTACACCCAGTGCTCCAGAATCTGCGCTGGCTGCCAATAGCTTTCCAAGCATAATACAAGGCACTGGTTTTAACCTCTAAAGCCCTAAATGGATTGGGACCTAGGTATCTGAAAGACCGCCTCCTCCGTCATGACCCCTCGTGGCCCCTGAGGTCAGCTGAGGGCCCCCTTTTGCAGATGACATCTCTTCGAGATGTATTTACAGCTAGGGTGCGTAGGGAGGCATTCTTGGTGGTTGTCCCATGATCATGGAACTCCCTCCCCCTGGGGGTCCGCCTAAGTCCGAGTCTGTTTATCTTTTGGAAAAAAATGTAAGACCTTTCTGTTTGGCCAGGCATTTGGCAGGCAGGGCTAGGGTTGGATGGGAGTGAGGGGGGGATGTAGGAGAGGGTTGGGGGGAGCATTAAGGGGATTTATTATTGATGTGGTTGATTATTTTAATTATTTCTAATATTGTTTTTATGATTGTTAGCCATCCTGATCTTCTGCTGGAAGGGCAACATATACATTGGATTAAATAAATAAACTCTGAGGTGGAAGAGGGGTGGTGCTGGTGGTGCATGGGCAGATCATAGCTGGGGGAATTGCTGACCTGTCTGCTAGAGTCCTCGCGGGGCCCGCGCAAGACAGCTGTGGGTGGGTGGGCTTCAGAGCAGCAGCTTCAAGGTCTGGCAGGCTCCCAGCATATGTGTTCACACCTAAGAATGTTGGCCAGACCTACTGAATGGAAAGCTATCCTGAAAGCAGTAACTCTCAAGATGATGGAGGGGTCCCAGTGGAAAACAACTGAATTGGATCTCTGAGCATGATGCTGCGGCAAAAAGGGCTAATGCAACCTCTAGCTGCATTAAAAAAGGAGTGGCATGTAGGAGTAAGGAAACAATTTATTTATTTATTTTACATTGTAGTATCAAAACACTACTGGAATGTTACATCCAGCTCTGAGTTCTGGTGCCTATATTTAAAAAGATGGTGAAATAGTGGAGAGGGGACAGAGAATAGCTACAGAAAAATTGGAGGTATGAGAGATAAGCCTGACATTGAGAGACATGAGGAACTCAATCTCTTTAAATTATCATAAAGAAGGTGATAAATTATCATAAAGAGACAACGTGATAACCACTTTCAAGCGCACTGGAGTCTAAAGGGCTCTTTACTCTAGGAGAGGGAGGCAGAACAAGAACCAATAGTTGCAACTTAAATCTGCATCTGCACAGATTCTAATTAGAAATAAGGCAAGAGTGATTAACCACTGAGGCAGGCTGCCCAGGGAACAGGTAGAGTCTCCATCACCCTCAGGCTACAGGTCTAGATTAGATGCCTGTTCAAGAGATGCACATTAACCAAATACAATCTAATGCCAATGTTCCCAAACAGTGGGTTGGGACCCCAAGTTAAGTTGCACCATCAGTGGATGAGGTTGTGATCCCTACATAAGTAGCGCCATACTGGGTCAGACAAATGTTCCATCAAGCCCAGCATTCTGTCTCTGACAGTGGCCAGTCTCTGTCTCTTGGGAGAAGTACCCAACGGGTCACAATGGGCAATCCATTCCTCCTTGGCTAATAGCCATTAATTGACCCATCCTCTAAGAACTTATCCAATTCCCTTTTAAAACTAGCTACACTACCAGCTGTAACCACTTCCTCTGGTATTAAATTCCACAAGTTAATTGTGTGCCAAGTGAAAAAAATACTTTATCTTATTTGTTTTAAATCTGCTGCCAATTAATTTCATGGAGTGTTCACTTGTTCTCGTTCTGTTGGAGACAGTGAATAACCACTCCCTATTTACTTGTTACACACAGCACTCATGGTTTTATAAACTTCTATCATATCCCCTCAGATGTCTTTTCTCCAAGCTGAAGAGCCCCCAACCTATCAAGCCACTCTTCATATGGGAGTCGTTCCATACCTTTGATCATTTTTGTTGCCCTTCATTGTACCTTCTCTAGGGACATAGTAGGGAGGCATTCTTGGTTGTTGCCCCAAAGTTATGGAGCTCCCTTCCCCTGGAGGTTTGGTTGAGTGTGAGCATGGGCGTCTTTCGGAGGTGGTGTAAGACTTTGCTTTTTGGAAAAGCATTTGGCGGTTGGGGATAGGGGATTGAGTGTGGGTTTTGATGGGTGGTTTCTGGGGTGGGGTTCTGAGGGGGGGTTGGATATGGGAAATTTGGGGGTTGTATTGGGTGGGTTTCAGTTGTGGTTGCACCATAGATTTATATTATTATTATTATACGCATTTGTATAGCGCCAGCTGTGTACCTGGCGCTTTACAGAACAATAAGATAGATGCGGTCCCTGCCTACGGCTTACAATCTAATAGACACGGAGGGGGAGACAAGGAGAGGGGACATAGGGAGAGACAAGCCTCATATTATGTATCTGTCTAAGCCTCAAAATGGGGTTACACAGGCAAAACATTTACGAACCACTGATCGAAGGGACTGGATAGAGCAATAGCTGGAAAGAATGCCCTGGCATGCCCTGGGCTAGACAAGGGATGACTAGATGAAATGGTAGATGAAATTCAGTGTTGATAACTGCAAAGTAATGCACTAAGAATAAATAATCTCAGCTAGACATAGGGTGTTTTTACACAAGCAAGGTGATGGGGCAGGGGGGTGTCGGTAGCCACCACGGAGCACTGCCACGGAGCACCCACACAGTTGGAGTGAGTGGGAAGCGCCTCAAATGGGTGGCTCCCAGAGTGGTTATTTGGCCATGGAGGCATCCATCATACATTTGGCTGGGCCTGCACAGAGCACTCTGGATTTCCCGGCAGTGCTCCGTGCGTGGCCATGAGTGGGTGCTCCGTGGCTCATGGGAGCACGCATCCAGCTGCTCCACCTTCAGATGGCTGGCTGACCGACCGGCCAGCTCCATAGCTTCTTGGTGGCCATGCGGGGTCTCATTCCATCTGAAAATACCCAACCCATAGAGAGAGTTGGGTTCTAAAGTAAGCATTGCCACTCAGAAAAAGGATATTGGGAGTCATAATTAACTAGAAACATCATCTCTTGGTTGGAGAACATAACAATCTCTGACTGCTGGGAGCTGGGAGTAAATAGCAGGGAATGGACCTGTTGTGTTCTTCTCTGAAGTGACAGATGGTCACTGTTGGAGACAGGATGCTAGGCTGGATGGACCACTGGTCTGAGTCGGGCACTTATGTTCTCAGTGTGCAGCAGTGGTTAAAAAGGAAAACAGAATATGAGTAATTATTGGGAAAGAGAGAAAATAAAACAGATAATATAATGTCCCTTGAATGCTGTGTGCAATTTCTGGTTGCCCGATCTCACAAGGACATTGTAGAACTGGAAAAGCTACAGAAAAGGGTCTGGAATAACTTTCATACAAGGAGAGGCTCAGTAAATTAGGGTTCCTTAGTTAAGAAAAGAGTCAATATAGCAGAGGCTCATAAAATAATGCATGGTGTGGAATGAGCAAATAGGGGACAGTTATTTTCCCTTTCTCAAAATGCATAGGGACACAGAATTAAGATTTTAATAAAAAAGAATAGTTTTTCACTGGATGCATAATTAACTTGTGTCAGGGAATGATGTGAAGGCCAATAGCCCTAACCTAAGTGTGTTCAAAAAGGGATTTAGTATTTAGATAGGTCCATAAATAGCTATTAGTCAAGTTGGTTCACAGATCATGACACCTCTGAGTGCTGGGAGTGAACAGTTCACAACAGATCGTTCCATTATGACCTATTTGTGCACAGCTCCAAACCAACCAAGACTGGGGTCAGTATCGGAGACATGATGTTGGGTGAAATGAACCATTTTTAGCGTGATGCAGTATAGGGACAATGTTCTCTAATAGTCCTTCTCAGCTTAAAACCTGGTACTCTAATGATTTTAATCCTTCAACAGGTTCTAATGTATAAATGGAGCAAGAAAAATTGCTATTAATTTTAAAATATATGTAGAATATCCAAACAGTCTCTCTTTTCACCTAATAGCAGAAGTGGGGACACATTTGAAGGGTGTCTTTCTACAAATCTGCAACACTGAATCAGGATACCTGGTTTCCATCCTGAATCTCTCTGTGGAGCTGCCCTACTCTGTAACTCAGTTTACACACTCGTGGAAAGGGGATCCAGATGCTCTTTGACAACACAAAGTGGGCCCATGCCTTGGGTGGGCAATGAACCCCCCCAAATCCCTACAATCTGGGGTTGTGGGAGGGCGGGGGACCAGCTTCTTTGTGTCTCTGCTCTGGCTCCAAGCCAGGAAGTGAGGCAATACAGGGAGCGCTGGGCAACTTTTGGGGGTGGGGTGATGATCAGGAAGCCCTAAGAAAGTGAGGTGGTTGCAAGAGGTACCTGGTCACATGCATCTGCAGCCAGCAGTCCCCCAGCTCCTCTTGTTTCACCACCCAGCAGGTTTCCCCCCCCTTCTGTTTTCTTTTCCAAAGGCTCCCTCCTCTCCCCCCGCCCCCCCAATCTCCTATTCGAATACTGTATCTGTCCATTTTGGGCGCTCTGTTCCCAGACGAAAGAAAGAAAGGTTTCCGGACTCAGCATCAGTGAGGAGGAAAGGAAGGGGGACCCCTCCCGGAGCCCCCACTCTGGGATCCGAGGCCGTGATGCAAAGAGGGGGGGCTATTTTTTGAGCTCTTGGAAAGCAAAGCTCCTGCCGGGCTCGGGGCTTGCAGAACCCAGAAGTGAACAGCAGGCGACCCGGAAGGTTTGAACTAAGCCTTTAACACACAGGCCAGCCAGAAAGAACATCCCAAGCTTGCCTTGGGCAGGGGGAGATAGCTTGCTCTTTGGGTTTTATGTCTATTGCCAAAAACAGCCCCAAACTCTCTTCAGTTAAGACAAACCAAGGTCTGTATTCACCCCCCACCCCATGCCGACCCGAGCAGGGGAAGGAAAGGGCAGGGACCTGCACGACTGGCGAGCTGTAGGAGTGGGGGGAGCTGGGCTGGCTTTAAAAAAAAAAATGGGGATTGCAAAGGGGGAAAAAAAGTTGCATGTAGTTTTTTTTTCTCCCTTGTTCTCCTTTGCAAATTGTAATGGCATGTCAGCTCCCAGCTCGCGCTCCTGCGGCTGCTGTTGGAGGCGGTGGCGGGGGTGGGGAAAGAAATGCAGGTTTAAGAGTATTGCTCCCCCCCGTTGCAAATCTCATGCATGTATTTGATTCCGAGGGGGGGGACTCCTGTGTTCTCGTAGCCCCCCAAAGCAAAGCCTGGGCGGGTTGAGAAGGAGAAGGAGGAGGAGGGAGAGAGGAAGCTCAAGGTGGGAGCCCATTTTCTTCCTTGCAGACGGATCGCTGGCTGGATTGCAATTTGCAAGGGGAGCATGATTGTTGGTATAGGAAGTGTCTTTTTTTTTTTTTTGGTTTTTTTTTTTTTTGTTGAAAGCCGGGCTATTCAAAAAATCCCTTTGGTGCAATTCTCCGGTAAACAATGATTCACGGGGCTTAATGCAAATAAACTGATTGCAAAGGGAGCTCTCTCCCGTTGCACTTTGCAGCTGCCTGGGTTTTTTTTTTTTTTTTTTTTTTTTTGAGTGGCCAAGCCTCAGATTTCTGCCTTTTTTTTGCAGATCTGCAGAATATGGCGTCCCTGTCCTGTTTTAAAAATAAGCCAGGCTGCCATTTTTGTTTTTCTTTTGTCTGCAATTTTTAATAAAACTGTCTGAGAATGTGGGAGAGGCAGCTGAGAGGCAAGAGGGGGCACCTAAAGTGTTTTCCCCCCATTTGCTTTGCTTTTTGTGGCGTTGTTGCAAGGGGCTTTCTTACACTGAGGATACAATGTAATGGCACTATTTTTTTTATTATTTTTTTTTTAAAAAGGATCCGGGGCAACACTTCTGGAGAGAGGGGTTTGAGATTTTTTTAAAGTGAACTTATGTAAAAGTTTGTGAAAAGCTTTTTTTTTTTTAACTTAAATTGCAAAGAAAAAAACTGGTCTGTATTTTCTTTTCTCTTTTTAATTATTTAATAGAAAAGTTAATTGCATCTGAATCTCTTTGGAACAGATGTTTGTGAATGTTGCATGTTGGGCTAAAACAGACTCATTTTTTGAGGTGGAAAAGGTATATATAATATATTTTTAAGAAGAGTAAAATTTCTGAATGTGATGTTTGCTCAGCAATTGGACTGTAGCAGGAATGTGATGTTTTCAGAGTGTGGAATCTGCAGATGGAGAACCTGGCATGATTTTTTATGCTGTTGTAGAGCGATCTTTGTGCATATATGAACATATATTTAGTGTGTGCTGTATGTCCAGTCCATACATATTTATGCATGCATAATTTTAAGTCCATGCTCGGTGCTGGTGTACAGTCTGTTATACAGTGCTCAAAGCATAAACAAGCTAGTGGGGATGATGCATTTTAGGGCACAAATGATTTATTTTTAGAAAAACTGGCTATTCCGAAGTATTGTGTGACTGAGCTGAGTGCCCAGCCTTTTCCTGTGTTGCATGTGAGGCTGACTGGCAACAACTGCATATGGATTTGTTGGTTGGTAGTTTGGGAAGTCCAATCTCTCTGTTGCCTGTTTGAACTACTCTTTGATTGTGGCAAGATACTCTGTGGCCCAGCACAAGGCCTTTTTAAACTGAAGGGAGAAACAAAGTTTTGTGACTGCCTGGGTCTGAAAGTGGGAGGTAGTGAGGGGAAGATTTATCTCATCTCTTTGGTGAGCCTTGCATTTCTCTGCTCAGAAAAATGCTGAAGCTGTCTCTAGTTTTGCTTTTTTTTTTTACCAAATAAATAGTCATAATGAGATCAAGCTGATCCCATCTTTGTGTTCCACCTTTGCCTAGCAGGGCACCAGGTTAGGGATAAATTTGGCCTTGTATACCTTAATTTAAACAAAGCACAGCGTCCGGTACCTTTCACATGTTGTGGGGCTCATTTACAGGGGTGCTGTGCATTTGTGTGCATGGGGTCTGCATGAAGATTTCCCCTCTTGTGACCTATGGAAAATCGCTTTGCGTGCATCTTCTGTAGTCTGGTTAAGGGGAGGCAGGCATGTTGAGATTTTGGGAGGCTGCAATGATCCATGGCTGATTTCTGCATTTCTTAGAGTTTAAAATTAGGATGGGAAAATGAGTCTGTGGGCTGGGAGTTTGCTCCTGTGACATCCCCAGTGTGTGGTGTTTGGGGGCATCTTTGGTGGGGCCTACCTGCTGGCTGGATTTGGCCCTTATATGAATCCATTTCCAATTGTAGATATGTGGAATATTCAACTCTTGATGTTGACACAATGCAGAAAGGCACGTCAGTAGTGAAAATCCAAACCCTTATTTAGGAACATTTATCATGTCCTATATGAGGGGTGTGAGAAGGCCTGGTTCTATTCCCTAATTGGTCAGTAACACCCCTCTTCTCTCCTCAAGAGCCTGGAAAAATGGCTTCACTACAGCGGAGGTTAGTGTCCCCCTCTTTGTATGGAGACCTACTTGTCTTTGTGTGGTACTTTGAGAAAGCATGGTAACAATACTATGTGGATCACCGCTATCCATCTATTCACATTGCTAGAGAATGTGTGGTTTGGCTTGCTGTCTGGCCGTCTCTCTCTTTGCTTCTGCATTGGAAACCAGCTAGCCCAGGAATCAGATGGATCCCAAAGATGCAACATGCCCCTAATCAGAACAAATGCACCCATTTATGGATGTTCTTGCAGCAACCTGGGTTACTAAAGAGGCCCTGTGTTTTGAGCTGGCTAGTAGCGTAATGTTGACTTTGTGGAGGGCTTTGTTATTCTAGTGCTCAGGCAGGAGTTGTGACTTCCCAACAGCATGGTGGTAAATGCCGTGTATATTAATTTTCCAGATGGAGATGGAACAGGGAAGGGTGTTTTTAACTATACATTCTTTGGCCTTAGGATGACAGTATTGAACTCTTGCACTTCAGTGTTGAACATTGATTGTCATGTCATGGTCATTGATTTGTCTAACAGTCGCACATGGAACAGGAAATCCCCTGTGAGTGGTGGCTCGTGGACCAGCTTCTCATGCCTTTTGGGCAAGATGATGTCCCTTTAGACCTGGTTTCTATTTGGGAATGTCTTTCTCTTCTTTACTTTGGGTGTAGACAAGGGCATAAGGCAAGGGAGGATCAGGTTCTTAGTATTTGCAGGGTCCAACATGACTCTCCAAGTAGCCTCTACTTGATGCTGCAAAGAGCTGAGTTTCCTCCATTCCCATTGGTGTGAGTGCCAGGTATGGCCACTGAGCACCTTGCAGGACTGAGACCCCTGTATATGACTAAGGGAAGTGTTGTCATTTCCCTCAGGCAGAGAGGTTTGGTAGCAGTAAGGCAGGCCCAGTGTGCACAGGTCTCCAGTACTGTTATGTGAACACCAGTGGGATTATGTGTCAGTGGTTAGTCTACCAGTGGAAATGCAGTCAGAAGGTGGTAGTGTTGGTGCCAGCAGTTCCTGTGGGCATGTTAATGCCATTAGCTGTGAGGGCTAGTGCAAATGCTGGCTGAGTGGATTCCTGTGTTGTGGGGCTTTGTCTTGGAGCTTGTGAAGATGCCAAGCTGGAGTTAGGGCCAGAGCAGTGATGCAGAAAGCAAGTTGAGTCTTGTGAGTCTGGGTTTTATTTTGGTTCTGGCATTGCAGGATGGGGCGGTATAAAAATCTATTAAATAAATAAATAAATAAAAATTATTTCCTGTCCTGTCAGTGAGAAGGTCCAGGTTCCCATGGTCACCACTAGGCCGTGTGGCCATTGTAGAGCTCCTCTGCCAGCTGTACCCTCACGGCTGAGCTTTTGCGTTCCCCAAAGCGGTGTTACCTTTCAATTCCCCTTTTCTGCTGCTGACAGCAATGGTGGCTCTGTAGTAAAGCTGGAGAAATCCCCAAGCTATGCCAGCTCTTCAGCCTGCAGCAGCCCCTTCCCCACTGTCTTGGTCTGCATGGCTCTGGGCCTTGACTAAACAGCTCCAGCCTCTCCCCATATTTTGAAGGAATCTGAGGTGGCAACAGAATTATCCAGGCTGCAAGGGTTTCTTCATGCGCAGTGTGGCCACAGGCCTGGCACTCTTGCCCTGCAATGCACAGAATCACATTTTCCCAGTGCAAGAGCTGACATCATTTTCCACAGGCAGAGTATAAGAGAAGCTATTTGCCTCAATTCCACCTTATTGTCCCCTGCCCCTTCACTCATTGGAAGCAGTGGGGTGCTCTGGACTGTAGTAGGAAGGGGGGGGTCATAGGCTCTCTGTCACTGGAGGTTTTCACAAAAAAGACTGGATGGCCATCTCTCAGGTTGGTTGTAGCTGTAGTCATCCTGCATCCAAGCAGGGGTAGACTTGATGACCCGCAAGGATCCTTCCAACTAACTCTATGATTCTATGACTGGGGTGGGCCCTTGCAGCAAAGTGGAGCTCCAACAGTTATCCCAGATAACACTGGTAGCAGATAGGGACCAAGGGTGTCTTAAGGATAGGGACCACATGCTTCCTGCACTGTGCTTGTTATCTTGGGCTACAGTAGTAGAGCCTGTTGGCCGTGGTTAAGCCCTATTTGTGCAGGGTGCAGCACAGACTAAGGCATCTGGAATTGTTAGTTGCTGGGAAAGAAATGCATGCGGATGGCACAGCATGGGCAGTGCCAAGGCACCTCAGTTCCATCATTGCTATGTCCTCTGGTCAGTCTCTTGTACTGTGGGCAGGTGCTTGCTAAAGGCCCCCCCCCCCCTCCCCTGTGCTGAGGAACAGCCTATTCTGCCTATGGCTTGTTTAGACTGGGATGCTGTGGTTGGAATGTCCCAGCAGTGCTCACTTGTCTAGTCCTCTGCATTGGAAAGTTCCTCACCCACCCTGATGCCTGTGCTGCCGTTGTTATACCTGTGTCAGGCCTTCTTCCACACTCCTAACTCCCTTGGGAGCTATGCTGTATGGGGGTGGAGGGTGGGTTTTTAAAAAACAAACCCAGCTCCCCAGGAATTAGAAAAGTTCAAACGCTTGGGAGCTGAGGCATTAATTAACTCAGGGATGGGGAATCTGTGGCCATAGGCCAAATCCAGCCTGCAACTGTTTTTTTATTTGTTCTCTTTCCAATTCCAGAATCTGGTCCCTGAATTCAGTCCTTACCTTCAAGCCCTGGACGGGTGAGCTCAGGGGAAGGGAGCGGAGATGAGGGCCTGCACTCAAGGACTGGGAAGGCACAGATCCATGATCTGGATCCATTCCTCCCCCTTTCCCTCCCATCCCAATCCCACCCCTTAAGTACCCCTGTGCCCAGTTCCTATCTGGCCCTCAGAGTATGTACTCATTTTCAAAGTTGCTTCTGGGAGAGAAAAGGTTCCCCACCCCCGCAGTAGCTGTTGGGAAGCATACATACATACATAGGTCTGCAAAGTGAGGTGCTCCTGCATTTGGATCTTGTATTTTGCTGTTGTGATGATGGCCTCCAGAAATGGGGACAAGAGGCTGGGAGTGAGGAGGCTGGCCTGCTGGGGAGGGGAGGGGGTTGCTGTTACTTTCCTGGGTTTGAGTTGGTTTGGCTCAGGAGAGGCAATCACAATGAAAACACCAGGGTCATGGACTTTCAGGGGGCAGAAATCTGGGCTTTAATTGGTTCCACCTTGGGCGAATTCTTCTGGTGTGAGATCCCAGTGCTGCTGCTTTGAGAGAGTGAGGTCTTAGTGATGGATTTCTAACCCTACCCTC
The DNA here is from genome assembly GCA_003113815.1 of Sphenodon punctatus. Taxonomy (NCBI): domain Eukaryota; kingdom Metazoa; phylum Chordata; class Lepidosauria; order Sphenodontia; family Sphenodontidae; genus Sphenodon; species Sphenodon punctatus. The sequence continues at coordinate 2,086,711 of QEPC01014534.1, forward strand.
TCTGCGCTCTTAGGCAGCAGAACTGGGCTGCCTTGTGCTTTCCTGTCTGTTCATTTTTTCTGGTGTCTCTGCCTTAGAATTTCCACAGAAGGAGAATGATGGTGGGGGATGACTAGGCTTCTGTGGCTGATGTTAGATGGGGTGAGCAGGCCAGATAACCTCAATGGTCCCTTCTGGCCATACTAATATCTGCCTCCATCTTGGTGTGTAACACCACAGCTGGTCTGTGGAGAGTGGCAGAGCATCATGCCAAGCACTTCAGTGGTGCTGGAAGCTGCCTTTGAAGTGCAGGACTCCCAATAACTAGATGACTGAAATGATCAACTAACTCTATGATTCTATGACTGGGGTGGACCCTTGCAACAAAGTGGAGCTCCAACAGTTATCCCAGATAATACTGGTAGCAGATAGGGACCAAGGGGTCTTGAGGATAGGGACCACATGCCTCCTGCACTGTGCTTGTTATCTTGGGCTACAGTAGTGCATGTTGGCCTCCCAATTATTAACAAGGGTTTCTTGTGAACCCTTGCTCACCTCCCAAGCTGGTTGTAGCTTTCCTGCTGCATCCCACAAGCCATGTCCAGGCCAGCTGTCCCTGTCTGGGGCCCTCTGCCCCATTACTCCCCAGGACAGCACATTCAGATTGCCTGTTGGGACAATGTGTCGGGTGCTTGAAGCAAATGGGAGCAATTGGCTCTGAGTTGCTCACCCCAGGGCAAAGTGCCTTGATGCAAGCTTTTGGTGTAGTGTGTGTATCCAGACAGAGCTGTGCGCTACAGGGTGGGAAGTACAGAGTTGCACGGGAGAGTGAAACTATTACAGAAACCACCCTCTAGAAAGTTCCCCTAGATTCCACCCCCCACTGCCTCTTCTGGTGGCAAAGGAGAGAGACTCCAAAGGGGCCAGGAGGGTCAGAGAAACAGTGAGGTTCTGTCTGCTGCAGGGACATGTTGCAGTGCTTTGTGATGGGAGGGGTGGTGGTGGCTACATCTGTCCTGAGCGGGGTGCAGATTGCTAGTCCTGTCTCATCAAAGATCCTCATAATTGCACAGTGAGTGCAATTATGCAGCTCTGGCAGAGCTGGGGCTAGAATCAGAAGTCCCAATGCTGCCTCCTGTATCTTGCTCCTTGGGGAGACAGCAAGGAAAGGAATGGGGCATGGATAACAGGAAGATGGAGCAGTAAACCAGCTGATGTTGAAGGGAAAGGGATGGAAAGCGGGATGATGGTGGTGGGGAACAAGCTCAGCAGAGAAGGGAGAACACGTGAGTATGGGCGAAGCCAACCAAGATGCTATGCATTTTATTCTTGCTATTTGAAAAGTTTGATGCAGAAAGGTACCAAAATGCCCTCTGCACGTGTGCAGTCACCCAGTCTCTGTGAGTGTGATGTAAGGAGCATACTGGGGTAATGTGGAGGGACGTGTGTTTGGAGGGCTGGCTGTAAACTTCTGAAGGGAGAGAAGCTGATGGATGGTTGTGTCTGTCCCCTACCTTTGTCTCCTCGCTGCTTTCACGTGGCCTGGCTGAGTTTGTGGGCTGCTGTCTAGCAAGTCCTGGGAAACAGGCCAGTGCTCCAGAAGTTCGTCTCTGCTGGTTCCCAGCACCAGATCCTTGAGAGAAGCCATAGGGCAGTTCTGGACAGTTGTTGTCTGTCCCAGCTCCTGATAGTTGCTGGTTTAGCATGAGGCTGTATCCCAGGGGTTTCCAAACAGCGAGTTGTGATCCCAAGAGGGAATCAAGACTCCACTATTGGGCGGATTCATGATCCTGAATGTCTGTCTTGTTCTCTTGGGTCATGGAATTACATTTAAATCTCAAAATAGGGTCTTAAAGGCAAAACGTTTGGTAACGGCTGCTGTATCCCCTGATTGTGTTGGCTGATTGCCTTTGATGGCCAATATTCTCCCTCCTGTTTTGAACCCAGCTATCCCATTGGTCTTTGGAGTATCTCATGACAACCCTCCACCCACCCCCCAACCTCCCAGCATTGGAGCTGGGAGTGCTATGCTAGAGGGAGCAGTCTCAGGGATTTTGGCATGGGTGCTTTTGCTACATGATACTATGGTGTGCTGCATTGTTGGAGGGGCCATGATTTCCAGGAGAGAGAAACCGGAGTTCCCGTTTGTGATTATTAAAGATCCTGGGCCAAGGGCAGGGGGTATTATTTATCCCACATGTTCTGGCCAAATTCCTGCAGGGCGTATACATTTTGCTTCCCTAGCTCGTCTACAGTTTCCAGTGGATCTAGAGTCGTTCCTGTTGTGCAACATTGCTGGGCCCGGTTAATCAGCTGCCATGTTCCACCCTAGAGGTGGTCACATTTGGGCACTGAGTCAGCACAGCCAGCTCTCTGGACTCAGTTGGGGAGGATGGTGTTACTGGGCTGACTCTGGCACTGACAGGGAGCAAGCTTAGCTGCTTGCCACCCACTGCCTTGCAGTTTCCATGAAAAGAATCTCTTGTTTCTTTTTATTTCAGCAAAAGCGAGACAGAGGGGGCTACAAAAGTAGAGGGGTCCTGGATAGGACTCTAGCTTGTATTAACGGCAGTTGGTAGGCATAGTGTGCCTCTGGGACTGGCGCGTGCGCCCATTTGTGCCAACAAAGACCCTCCTCATCCGCCAGTCTGGAGCACCATCTACACATCTCCCCAGGCAGCTGCGGCCACCTGGCTTCTGAGGCCAGCCTGTGAGTACTGAACTGCAAGCACTGCTAACATCTTCCCTTTGCGGGGCCGCGACAGTTCCCCTGCCCGACTGGTCCCTCCCTGTCCCCATCACAGACTGCGATGGGTCCCTGCCCAACTACTGTCTCTCTGTCTCCATCACAGACCACAACAGGTCCCATGTCCCACTGCTGCCTCTTTGCCTCCACCACAGACCATATTGGGCCCCCTCTGCTGATGCCCTGCCACAGACCACAGCATGGTTTTGCCCAGCTGTTGCTTCCCTGCTCTACCACAGAACCATGATGGGCCCCTGTCCCTCTGCTTCCTACCTGCCCCAGAACCATGACAGGCCCAGCTCCCACCCTAAAGTTATGATGGGCCTTGCCTGATTGCTGCCTCCCAGCATTAATTCCACCCCAGAGGTACAACGGGCCCCTGCCCCACTGCTGCCTACCTGCCCCAGTCCCATCTTAGAGCCGTGACAAGCCCCTGTTCCACTGCTGCCTCCCACACCCCTCCAAACCATGGCTGCCTCCCATGTGCCTTACTCTTGGCTGCCATAGGTTGGCTCTGTTTTCACGGCTGCCTTCCATACTTCCATATTCCCAAGGGGCTCTTCAGGCCCCATCTGCTGCTGCCCTGCCCTGTAGGGGGTTGACTTTCTTCCTTTTCCCATGGTATGGGATGGAGGATGCTAGCTCTTGATTCCCCTTTAGGGAGATGGAGTTTGAGCCCCCTTATTCCTGTATGAAGGATAGGGGCTCTAGAAGTGTCTGACCCTACCCCATTCTAGGAGTGCTCTCCCCTGTGATGTTGTCCTTTGTACTGAGGCCTCGCCCAGAGAAATAGTGCAGGTGTGCTTTGCTCTAAACATTGAGCTTGCAGCTCCCGGTTGGCAGTGGGAAGCAAGCTAGGGCTGCAATCGACTCTGTCTAACAAGTGCACACCCTTCCCCATCCCTGGTGCTGCCCCCCCTCTCCACATGGCTTTCCCCCTGGGTGTCAGCATTACAATCCTGCCCTGCAAGCCTGGTTCTTAGAGCACCTTCCCCTGCTACTTGGATGCCGACTCTGGACAAAGCTGGCCACTATACTCACATCTCTGTTAGGGTTGGGCAAATCTCAGAGCCTGTCTTCCTTTGGAGCAGTAGGGAGTCTCCAGGATGTGAGCCGTTAGGGATATGAGTCTTTCAGGAGCGATGGAGGAAGGTATTTGTGTGTGTCTGCGTCTACAACAAGGCCAGAGCCCCCCATCCCTGCCTGAGTTGGGATGCTGTAGATGGTGGCACTGGGCCACATATGAAGCCCAGAAGAGAGAGAGCCCAAGTTCTAAAGAACACAATTGTTGTCTGGGCCCTACACATCCTGGCTGTTTGGTTAAAGATAGGGTCCAAGACCCCATCCCACTCTTGGGGCACCAGGCTGTGATGGGGCATTAGCTGTGCCCCAGTTGGGAGGCATCCTGATCCCAGGCAGCTTGTGTGCCTTGAGTACAGAAAGTTTGAGATGCTAGCACACTGTGTAGAAGCCTGCAGGCCTCTCTGGTCACCTGTTTGCCTGTGTCTGCTTGTCTCTGTGTGTCTCTGCTTATCAGGGTGCGACTTTGTCTGCAAACATGTTTGCAGCTTTTCCTGTCACTACCTGCCTTGCTTCCTGCTCTTATTCCTGTTTGCACGTGGCTGCCTGTTTTCTCGGGAGGGTGTGTTGCATCTGGGACATTCTTTTGGGCCTGATGTGATGCTACCATGAGGAAAGCTGATGCCTTGGGCCTTCTCTCCTGGCTGGCAGTGGTGGGAGTAGATTTCCCTGACAGACAGGTTTTAATCTGAACCGTTGCCTCGGGACAGGTGGTTTGGCTGTCCTGCATGGCACTGGGCATGGGGAGAGTGGCTGAGGGTGCTGGGAGCTGCCGCAGCTCTTGCACCCTGGGGAGGAATCTGCTGCATTGCTTCCCACCCTTCATAATTTCCATTTTAATGGCTTTTTTTGCTGTGTGTCAGCTTCCATTTTTCATCCTTAGCTAGGAATGGATTGAGGGAGTTTCTGTATTTTCCATCTGCCTTCTCTTCCCTCTCCCCCAAGTGGTTTTGTGCAGCCTGGATCTTGCTGTTGGGAGTGGGGAATGTGGGAGGACCAGTCCCTTCTGTTCAAAGCAAAATACTGTAAAATCTCAAAATGCGCTGGGACAGAAATAGCTTTTTGGCACGTTACACTTTTTATTATTATTCTAGGCAGGTTTATAGGTCTCCAAGCATTATGTTTTTTGCCAAAGCAGCAGCAAAAAAACTTACAGGAACCCCTCTTAGGTGCCAGGCCTGCACAGCGCCCCCTTTGGAGTATCTCCACAATGGCGAGACCTTTCCTGTGGCACTTCTTTTGTTTCATTTTCATTTAAATATGTAATGCAAATAGATCCAGTGTTTTATAAGCAACCCTACAATAACAACCTCCATTGATCACTGTCTCGCTTTCAGGATTGGACTGCCTCTTGTGAGTAAACCATTGTGTTCAAGGTTGGGGTCTCACTGTTTAAGTATCCCTGGGCAAGGCAGAGTGTGTGACAAGGGCCCTAGTCTTATCTGTGTGTACACATTCCTTATCCATCAACCTTGTTTCTCCCATATACACCCTCCCAGCATTCAGCTGTCCCATTCTCCCCAATCCAAATGAAAGGATATAAGGAAAGGAGGGGTGCCCTCACCCCCTTCTGTTCCCAGCTGCAGGGCCCCTTTATGTGTTATATTTTTCAAGTGGTTATCAGCCCAGACCTCTAGTTTCATGTTCACGTGAAACCTCTAACACGAGGCAAGAGCTTTGAGCTGGAGCTACAGGCTACTTGATTCAGTAGAAGAAGGCTATCATATAAATGCAACCAGCAGCCTGTAGCCCAGTTTTGATCCTCTGTGACCATAGAGATGTGGTGAAAACGTAGGTGGGAAAGGCTCTAGCAGGGATATCCTTGACTGCCTTCTGGTTAGAATTAGTGCATTCTGGGATAATATCTAGGGGGTGCAGGTGTGGGCAGAACTACCTTGGTAGCTGCTCATTGTGCGTTCAACATCTGATAAAATGCATGTGTGAAACCCCTGCTACTTGGTTGCTTGCTACTCATCAACAATGTAACATGTGAAATGACACTAGTGTTATAGGGGCAGATTCCAAGCCCCGTGGATCCTGTGCACAGCCGTGCATGCGTACGCACTGCGTGGCTAACTATTGCGGGCACATTGTGTCCTGCGGTAACCGCGCGCATGTATGCCTGGGCTTGGGAAGTGGCCACATTCTATGGTTCCTTTTTTCCCTTTTGTGGAGGAAGACCTTTTGTCAAATAAGAAAAATGCCTTCACCTCCAATTAAGATTGCAGAGCAAAGCTCTTGCCAGCCAGCAATGCCTTGGTCCATGTTGTGGTGTCAGCTCTGTCCCCTTGTATCATGCACAGGCCTTAACTGCTAGTAACATGGGAGCTGGGCCCCTGCCTCATTCAGAGCATTGCACAGGCCTTGCAATTAATTGTGGAGAGCAAGGCATGGGCTTCTGTTGATATGTGTCCTATTGGGGGCTGAATTCTGTTGTAATGACCACTGGTTATTGAACTAAGGTTAATGGATTTAGTGTGGTGTAGCTGAGAGCATGTTAGAGTGCCCACCCACCAGTCCTATACGGGATGGTGGAGCTGCACCATTGTTTCCCTCTCTAATCTCTCTGCCTGGGTGCTGCTTTGTGTTTCTGCAGCAGGAATTGACAGTTGGGAGACACTGTATCAGTGCTGGACTGTATGTTTGTGTCTGGGCTCTTGTCTTCTCCTTCAAGCTCAGACGGGTTGGAGGGGAGGCATTAGCCAGCTGTGTCTGCTGCTGCGGATGGGAGATGGGGGTTCCTGAAGGACTGTCCTTTAGGTGGAGAGCGAGAGGTAGTCTGCTCAGCCCAGGAAATACAGCCTCTGGCTTGAGAGAGGGCTCTTCTGCAGGATTTTTAGTATGCCAGGATGTGAGAGATAGTCCCTGCTTCTCTGAACATTTAGGAGCATGAGAAGAGAAACCTGGGGGGCTCCGGTGTCGTCATGCTGCCTATGGTATGTAATGAAGCCAGAAGCACCCATGGGGCCCTCCTTTAACTGGAACTGAGGGGTTTGACACCTCAGACATCTGGGCATTATTGGGCAGATAGAGAACAGATCTTGTTGCTCAATATACAAATTTCTCTTCTGTGGGATCATGGAGGTGCTGCTGTCTGGTCAATACTGACTGGGGTGGGCTCTGCAGCAGTCAACTGGAGAACAAAGGTCTGGTGTGCTGTTTCCAGTCCTCTAGGTGTCCAATGCCCCTAGGCTATTTGTTATAGACAGACACGGCCTTGCCTAGGAGATGAGTTTCCTGTAGCCCTAATTGTCTGAGAATGGTAGGGTGGGGTGAGTGGAGAGAGAAGGAGAAGCTTATTGACACATTCTTGTTGTCTATGCCATGGTAGGGAGCAAAGACAGACTCCTGGTTACAACACGGGGCTGGATGCCACTTGGTGACAGTCCTTGGGTAACACCCCCATCTGTAATGGGGAGCCAGAGCCAGTCCTGTGCATACCCCATAGCCCTCTGCTGTTATGTGAGTGCCTGTATTATGCTTGCTGTGTTAGTAGGGATGACTTACTACCTCGTTGTCTTTCTCCTTTCCAGTGCTGATCTGTGTCCCAGCAGTACCAGGCCTGACATGGCAAAAGCACCCACTGGGTCCACGCTAAACCTAGACCCAAGGCTTGGCCACAGAAGGTGCCAGACTTGTCTCAAAGTGCTGTGGGCAGGTTGGCAGGGAGCTCACTGAAAATAGCCTGCTTCCTCCTGTCAGGATGGACATGTGTTCCTCTACCTGGAACCACCAAACTGCCCAGATGTAATCCACTGGAGTGGACTTCCCTTGTACTGCAGATACTCATTTATTGCAGATGTTCATATGTCTGCAGGGGACTCCTAATCTAGGGCTGAAGCCTTGGTTTCATCCGACATCCCTGCCAGGTTGGAGAGGCAAAAGTGATACTTGGGTGCCAAGTTCCCCTTGACTTTCCTTTTGTCTTTGCCAAACTGCTTTTAGCCTCTTGTCCCACTTGTAGCTTTCTGTGAGTTGTGTGGGTGAAATCATGACTGGCTGCAAGGCCCTGGGTTACTGGGAGAGCTGGGCCAGAAAGGTCCCTGCTTCCCTGAAGAGAGCCTGAGCTTCCTGATAGCACCAAGGAGGGGATGGGAGAGTTTGAAGCAAAATAATAAATGCAAAGGGATTGCTCCACATAATGTCGGGACTGTGCTAATTGCTATGCAGCTAGGAGACATGCCCCCGCCCCACTTACAGTGACATGGCTAGATCAGTTCTGGACTAACTTCTTGAAACCCTGGTGGAAGCAGATCCCCCCCAGGATGTTGTTACTCGCTGGGGTGTAGCTAGGTCCTGGGCAGGATGTGCCCCATGTCCTGTGCGACAGGTTGTGTTTTAGGAGACTGAGGTTGCAAAGGTCAGTTAAGCATCTCAAGTGCATCCCCAGCTGGGTTGTTGACTGTCTCAGTGGTGCTTTCCAGCTAGCATCTAGCTTTTTGGTTCCTGTGGCTTGCCCCATGTTGCAGTGTTTGGGTAGCAACTGCCGCAGCGGGTTTCCATTTTGTGGAAGTGTGTTAGTTGGCTTGGGAAAAATGCCTTCTGTGGGGCTGTTTGCTTTCCTTTGCAACAGAGCTGCACCCCAAGGGGAGATTTCCCTTTTAGGGGTGAGGGAGTTTAAGGCTCCCTGATCCAGAGGATACTGGGATTTTTCATTACAGCTCTGTTATACTCCAGTTGGCCATGGACTAGAGCAGTGTGTATTCTCTCTGACTGGGTTCCGGTATGCCAGGGAAAATGCAACTAGAACTACTACTGCTACTTATTTCTATTTTGGTATTAGGCATACACAGCACTTTACAGTCACATGGTGAATGCAAGAACCATGGCTGGTGAATGGCAGACCTTGCAAGGTTTTGCCTGTGTGCGCTTGCTGAAGCCCAAAGCTGTAGGAGGGCTTGGAAGCATGATTAAAACTACGTCCTGATCCTTGCATGCTGTGTCTAAATTATGCCAGAGAAGATGCTGTTGTGGCCATGTCCTCCTCCTGGTAGAAACATTAGTGCAATGGGTGGTAAAGCTGTCTGGCTGGTGCAGGGGAGCGGGCTGGCTTGGAATGAGCACAAAGCTGTGGGCTTTTATACATGATGAGGTGAGATGAGAGGCATGCAACTCGGCCACCTGCTCCATGGGGAGGAAGCCTGGGCTACATCCAGTCACCCTTTCTAATCATAGCCCTGGCTTCCTGTTTTCCAGAGCCTGGCAGCGTAGAAACACGGGGGCATCTTGGCTTCCCTTGCTGAAGGGCTCCCATGCTCTGAGCTGCTAATGCCCACCAGCATGGCTCACCAGAAATGTGGGCTGCTCCGGAGTCTACGGAAGGGGTCAACTCAGCCCAGCCCCGGCTGGAACCTGAGGCTGGAACCGGAGGAGCCACATGCTGTCCCTGGTCCTTTTCAGGCCTCTCCCTTTCTCATCCCAGCATTTCCAAGGGCAAGTGGGTGCAGCCTTCATCATGAGGGCAGACTGGAGCTGTCATAAGGAAGCAGAATGGAGGCACTGTTCAGTCCCCAGGCTTCCTGCACTGGATGCTGGGGGAGGTGGGGCATGCAGACTTCCTCTCCCTGCCTTGGCTTGGGTCCTGGGCCAGTTGGCAGGCAGTGATGGCGATTTCTCCTGCTCCACCCAGCAGACCCAGATCCCTACTGACGGCTGGGTCATGCGCACTTTGAATTCAGTGGGGAAGTTAGACTGTTGAGGGGGTGGGATGGGTCTCTGTTAAGCTGACTGGGTTCACTGGCAGTGCATGGGCCAGAGCTGGGAAGGCCTGAGCCCAGCACATTTCTGTTGTCTACCTCCCCACAGCACGGATGTGCTCTGCTCTGACTAGCCAGTTCCTGAGCAGCCAGGAATGCTTTGTGGCTTCTGCTTCCAGAACATGGTACAAAGGGGTGTTTGTGCCAGAGGGGGTGGGGCCTGGTAACCCGAGAGCCCTAGAGAGACCCCAACCCCTGTGGGGTCCCCTCTCAGCCTCTTTAGTTTGGCAGATGTTGTGTTATTTAAGTCTCAAAGTATCCAAACAAGGGAAACAAACAGCACTACAAAAAGTACCCCAAACCGACCAAAAATGCTGTTATCAAACAAAGTTATATATTAAAAAAAGAACGAACATATACAAACGTATGAATCAATATATTCAATAACACAATCATATAAAAATTAATGGTTGCCCAATAATTTCATGAACACACAATCACCTGGTTGTCCAGTATATTCGTATCAATAGAGAACACACAATCACACAACACGTTTTGGGCAAAACACCAAGCCCATCATAAGGGGTGAAGAATAAACTATAAACCATACATTACTAATACATTACTAATGTATGATATATTTTTGCACATTGCAATTTTTGCATTTTAAACACGATTGCTTACTTTTATTCAAGTTTTTCCACAATTGTGTTTGTTTATTGACTCTTGGTGATTTTATATTATTTTCTGTAGTTTTTTGTCTCATTACATTGGATGTTATTTTTTGTGCTGTTGCTCCATATGGCTATATACAATGACCAGTTTAAGATTGCTTTATTATATTCACTGTGTTTGTTTTTAACCATGTATTTTTTATTTTCTTTATAGTTTATTCTTCACCCCTTCTTCATGAAGGGCTTGGTGTTTTGCCCGAAATGCGTTGGGTGATTGTGTGTTCTCTATTGATATGAATATATTGGACAACCAGGTGATTGTGTGTTCTCTATTGATTGTTGTTCATGAATATATTGGACAACCATTAATTTTTATATGATTGTGTTATTGAATATCTTGATTAATACGTTTGTATATGTTCATTCTTTTTTTAATATATAACTTTGTTTGATAACAGTATTTTTTGGTGGTTATTTAAGTTTTCCCATGCGCTGTGCACGCCTGCTGTGCTGGGGGCTGCCTCATGCTTGCTGGCTCCAGGGGTTTCAGAATGGAACAGTGTGGCTGAGGGAGCCCGGGGAGCAGGGGCAGTGCCCATTAGGCCTAGGGGAAAGAGGACAGGGTGGTGTGGACAGGGGACATGCCTGAGCCCTTTGATGGCCCTCCTTTTCTTCCCCACTGCAGCCCCTAGGACTTGGTGGCCATTTCAAAGTTTCAGTCAGTCTAACCTCACCTCCCCCTCCTGAGTGTGGGCCAGACCACCCAGCCATACTCTCTGCATAAGGGGCTGGGGGTGGAGTGGGAGGCGGTGTGTTTCCCTACTGGAGGAAGAGGAAGGTACAGGATGAGGGTGGAGGAGAGATTTACAAGGGGACTATTCTACTTCCTAAATAAGCTACCTTCCCCAATCAGCACTGAAGGGGATTCCTTTGTTCAGGAAATCCCAGGAGTATGTTGTGATCATAATGGATTATTCTGAACACCTTTCCTGACAGCAGGTTCCCATGCATGTGGAATCTGAATGGGGTTGCTGTTGCATAAGCTAGTCTCCCCCTCTCAGCACTCTCCTTCAGAGTCCTAGCGCTTCCTCCATTCTCAGCTCCCAGGGCTGCTGGTGCCCTCAGTTGACTTGTCAATCAGCAGCCTCATTTCAGCAGCCTTCCCCATTGAACATGGCGCACTCTTGAGGGCATGATGTGTGAGCCAAGCAGTATGTGGCTTCTCTTGTTATTGGGGCCTGGAGGGAGGATGCAGGGACTTCTGGGGAAGCGGAGTGCTGATTCTGAAAAGCAGATGGAATGCCACACAGAGCTCCAGGTTGTTTATGACAGCCAGACAGTGTTGCGTACAGGGGTCTCCCGGACTGTACCTCTGGCTACGAGCTGAGGCAGCTACAGTCTCGTGTTTGGTGGCAGCTAGGTGCAGGCTCTGGCTCCCGGCCAGATACTGAGTTATGGAAAGTCTGGCAACCCAGATTTCTTGAGATTAGCCTGTTGGGAAGCTGTCAGGGGCATAGCTAGGTTAGAATGGGCCCTGGTGCAGAAGATGGAATGGCCTCCCTCCTGTGCCAGCCAGGGAACCTAGTGTAGGTATTCTGAACAAAACTTACCTTTCAGAAAACATTTAACAAAATACAATTTACCTAAACTTAAATGCCAAAAAACATGAACATTAATTACAATTGCATTTCAAAACACATTTAACAGCATACATTATAACAAAACTCAAACCCCCCAAAAACATGGAAATGAATTAGACTTACTTCTCTGAATTTCATAACATAAACATATGGTATAGTAATTTTGATGTTAATTAGTTATTGAAAGTCACCAACTTATCGCATCAGCATCAAAATTAATACACCGCCTTAACTCGGTCCTTTAATGCACATATCAGAAGTGCAGATTTTACAGCTAGTTTAAAATTTAAAGTCATATTAATAAATTATATAGACTTTAAATTTCAATTTGGCCGGTCACGCTCAAACCTTCATTATTCCATCATCCTTCATAAAAGGACAGAGTTAAGGCAGTGTATTCATTTAGATGGTGACTGATGTGATGAGTTGGTGACTTTCAATAGCTAATTAACAAACATACGGTATAGTAATTTTGATATGTTATGGAATTCAGAGAATTAAGTCTCATTAATTTCCGTGTTTTTTGGCATTTCAGTTTTGGTAAACTGTATGTTGTTAAATGTGTTTTGAAAGTTAAGTTTTATTTAGAAATGGTCCTGCCTTTAACGTTTTTTTAAACTGTAAGGTTTTGTCTTAGAAAATGTTGTAGGTTTTTGTGATGTGTGCAGTGCCAATAAGCTTAGATTGGGGGAGGAGAGGAAAAGGTATTTTGACCGAGTGGCCCTTACCTCAGATGCTGTTGGGCCTGGGTCTTCTGGGATGGCTGGTGGTCAGTGAGAGCCAGGTTATAGGCTACTAGGCAGAAAGGGACAGAGCAGCCATGGTGGGAGGTGGGGGCTGAAGGAGGGGAGAGGGGACAGCCATGGGAGGGGGGTATGAGGGCAGAGGAAGCAACCTCCTGTCCACACACCTCTCTCTCACTCTTCCGCCTCCTCCCCACACTCATTCTCTCTCATTTTCAAACACACACACATTCTTTCTCTCTCATTTTCATACACACTCACTCATTTTCTCTCTCCTCACACATACACACTCATTCTCACACACACACACTCATTCATTCTCTCCCGTTCTCTTGCACACGCTCATTCTCTCTCACACACAGAGCTCACTTATTCGCTCTCATTTTCACACACACAAATGCTCATTCTTTCTCTACACACACACACAAACGCACGCACACGCACACACATTCAAACACACACATTCACTCATTCTATGTTGTTCTCATTCTCTGACACACACACACAGACCTCACTCATTCTCTCTGTCTCCACACACACATTTAAACACACACACTCTCACTTTCTTTTCTTTTTTTTCTTTCTCTCTCTCGCACATGCACGCACACGCACGCATGCTCACTCACTCTGGCCTGTCCATGTGCCTTCTGCTGCTGCAGCCTGCATGCTGGTGTTCAAAGGCCCTACCACCACCACGCGTGTCACAGCGTACATGCTGGGGCTGCCGTTTCCTACGTCTAGCATGCTGGGAAATGTAGTCCCAGCATGCGAGACTTAGGAAAAGGTGGGCCCAGTGCAACATGGGAATTGACAAACAGCAGTGGCAGCAGCATCGAGTGAGCAGTGAGCAGGTGGGGCGATGGTAGTTCCTCCCCCGTCCCAGGCTGCTGCCATGCCAAAGGGGGCTCCGACAGGCCAGTGGAGTGTGGGGAGGCAGCATGTGGGACCGCCCTGGGAGTGGTGGGTGGTGGCAGCATTGGGCAAACGGGGGTGGGGGGGCATGCAATTAACCAGTGATGGGGGGCAGTCAGGGAGTGGGTGGTGGTGGTAGTTCTCTCCACCTCTTCCATGCTCCCCAGCTCACTGACTGGCTCACCCCCCTTCTCTGAGCTGGGTGGCAACAACCAGGGCAGGGACAGCTGATCCAGCAGGGCAGTAGGACCCATTGGCCAGGGCAGGGACATCTTGGCAGCTCCGATGGAGGGGAACAGCCACCTATGGGCAGTGAGGTTGGCGGGTAGGCTGCACCCAAGGGGGCACTGGCAGCGGGTGAGCGGCAAAGCGAGCAGGCAGGGGGTGGCAGTGTTAGTTCCTCCCTTCTTCCTTTCACAGTGCTGCCCCAGCTCAACCCCCTTCTCTGAGCCAGGCAGCACCAAGTGCTGCCTGAGCTGCAACTCGACTCCTTCATTCAGACTCAGTCGGCCCCACCCGCTCCCTGCCACATCACCATGTTTCCCCAATCTCCACTGTTGATTGGTTGGCATAAATACATTTTTAAACATTAATAACTCTTTTTTGACTTATCTAAACACCATCAGCCCACAAAAGCAGTTGATGGAAATCTCAGGCGATATGCCTGCAGATTTTGGGGACTTAACTCCCAAAGGGGAGCAGGATATGAACTTCAACAAAAGGTAGGGACAGGATGAAAATGACCACTGGTAATTAACTTATTAATCACTATAATGTTTGATTGCCATAATGGATGGCAATCTTCCACCTATTAGAACACATGGTTAAATTTTCAAAAAGAAAGCTCAAGCCATCTCTTAAAAAAATGGGTTTTTATGTTCGGTGTTTTAAAATGTCCTGCCTTTAACTTTCTGACTGCCTCTACTCCATTCTTGTCCTCCTTGACCTCTCTGCTGCCTTTGACACTGTCGACCACTTGCTTCTATTGGACTCGCTCTACTCTTTGGGCTTCCGTGGCTCTGTCCTTGACTGGTTCTCCTCCTACCTCTCTGACTGCTCCTTTAAAGTCTCGCTCCCCGAGTCAAACTCCTCCTCCCTCCGCCTTTCGGTTGGGGTCCCCCAAGGCTCTGTCCTCGGCCTTCTCCTCTTTTCTATTTACACCCTGTCCCTTGGCAAACTTATTTCCTCCCATGGATTCCAATATCATCTCTACGCTGATGACACCCAACTCTATCTTTCTACCCCCTCTCTCTCCTCTTCTGTCCGCTCATGCCTCGTCAACTGCCTCTCTGATAACTCCGCCTGGATGTCCCGACGTCAACTCAAGCTCAACATGGCCAAGACCGAACTCCTCATTTTTCCTCCCTCCTCTTCCTCTCCCTCTAACCTGCCCATCTGCATCGATGGAGTCACCATCCATCCTGTTCTCCAAGCCTGTAGCTTGGGCTTCATCTTTGACACGCACCTCTCTTTTAAACCTTACATTGACTCTGTTGCCAAATCCTGCCGATTCGCCCTCCATAACATTGCTCGGATCCGCCCCTTTCTCTCTACCTCCTCGGCCAAAACCCTTGTTCATGCCATGGTTATCTCTCGCCTCGATTACTGCAACCTCCTCCTTGCTGGCCTCCCTCGCTCTCACCTGTCCCCCCTTATCGCAATCCAAAACTCTGCTGCCAAGGTCATTCACTCTGCCTGTCGCTTCGACCATGTGCAGCCTCTCCTCTTCTCTCTTCACTGGCTCCCCCTTCCTGAACGTATCCTGTTTAAACTCCTGGTATTCACGTTCAAAACACTGCACAACCAAGTTCCCCCCTACCTCTTGGACCTAATCTCCCTATGCACTCCTGCACGCGCTCTCCGCTCTTCCTTTGTCCCCTCCCTCACTCTCCCTCATTTCTCCTGCTCACCTAACTGCCTTCGACCCTTCTCCCTTGCTGCCCCCCATGCTTGGAACTCCCTCCCTCCCCACATCCGCCTTGCCCCCTCCCTCCGCTCCTTCATATCCCTCCTCAAAACCCACTTTTTCCTCGCCGCCTTTCCCGTTGCCTGCTAGTCGTTCCCCATATACTTACTGTCTGCCCTCCTCTGCAGACTGCTGCAACCAACCACTTTGTAACCAAGCCAAGCACACGCACCTGAGACTCCACATCCGCTTGAATGTTTGTTTGTCTTCTCCTCTGTCTCCCACTGTCCCCTCTCCCTGTCTCCCCCCCCCCTTTGTCTTTTAGATTGTAAGCCAGTAAGTTAGTTAGTTTGATTTAATTAAATTGAAGTAGTTGCTTCTGTTCATTGGAACGTGACTAAAGAAGCTCGTGGTTGTTTGTGATCAGCTTCTCTGTGGTTGTTTTCTGTCCCATCACTGATCTGTTTGATGCTATAAACCAACTAACCACAGTCCCCAGCATCTCTACTTCAGCCTGAAGCCAGCGCCTTTTGTGCTTCATGTAGTGTTGCGGTGTGAACGAGCTGACTGCTTCTCTTGCCCTTTGCACATAAACCACCTGATGTGTCTCTGTCTGGGATGTTTAAGCCTGCAGTTCCCAAACTTGTTTGGATCAACAGATCCCTGTCAACCCTCAAA
The DNA here is from genome assembly GCA_003113815.1 of Sphenodon punctatus. Lineage (NCBI taxonomy): Eukaryota > Metazoa > Chordata > Lepidosauria > Sphenodontia > Sphenodontidae > Sphenodon > Sphenodon punctatus. The sequence goes on from QEPC01014534.1 coordinate 2,102,765, forward strand.
ATGTCTCATGAATCACAGTGCACCTGCCAAAGTTAGCTGCGGTCCAACACATGCTCGTTGCAGGCTGAATGTGGCTGCACAGTGCAGGCAGCTTTGACATCCCTGTCGCTCACTGTGAGCTTCTATGGGGAGTACTGGGAATGCACTGCCCTCAGCAGAGAGCCATGCCCAGCATGGGTACACAGTGTCTCACTGCCCCTCTCCTTCCCTTCCCCCTGAGATGTCTGCTTTGCTGTAGCCAGTTCTGCTGCCACATACTATAGCCTCCTAGACCAGCAGGGAGCCATGGAGCACAGTTTGGGAAACCCTGGTTTTAAGCTATGAGACTGGCAGATTGATGGTCATTCAGGGCTTTGAGCCACTGATCCTGAAAATACTTGTGCGCCTATGTGAATAATCCCATTGGCTTCAATGAGACTTCACTTGTGTGCTTAAAGACACGTTCTTTGTAGCAGTGAGGACTTACCATGCTCTGTTGTCTGACTCGGACAGTGTACCCAGGAGTTTCCCTTTTCCTCTTCTCTTCCAAAGTTTCCCAAGCCTTTCATTGCCTTATGGTCTCTAGTGAGCCCAGAATAAACTGTCAATGCGTTTATAACTTTGGCACCTTGTAATCCTTCAAAAGTGGGTGCTAGTAGCTCTTTGAAATGCCACAGGAGCAGAACTAATATCCAAAGGCATTGGCTTAATTGTGTAATTGGTGCTAGTTAATGCTTGGCTCGTTCCCCTTTTTCCTGCCAAAAAGCATGTCTTGCAAAGGGCTCCAAGCCTCAAAGGGCTACACCAGCATAATTTCCATTTCCTTCAGTGGGGCTTGCCTTGGTGCAGCGCTTTGAGCTTCAGGCTGAGTATCTTCTTTTTGCCTCTAAGGATTTATCTATCTGCTGCTGTTTCCTTGGTTTTCTTTGGATTATATTACTATGTTTCATCTTTATTTAAATTGCCTGGATCAGTGTACTTGTGTTTAGCTGTCTCAACCACAGCATTAGCCAAGTTGGTAAATTATTCTGCATGTTCAACAACTTGCAGCTTTTCCATTCTGTGAAGTTCTTTTTAATAATGTTGTTTGCCTGGGCATATGGAATGTTCCTTGGTGGCCAGCTCACTATTGGTGCCCATTTGTTAAAGCAGCTAAGGACAGATCCATTTTGGAGTGGGCTGTCTTGGTTTGAGAGGTGTCCCAACAGGGGGAGAGAGTTACAGTGGGGGAGAGAAAAAAGAAAGGGAGAAAAAACAAGAGAGGAAGGAAATCAGATGTTTTAAAAAGGAGGAAACAAAATAATGTATAAGAAAGGGGAAAAAAACTGATAAAGTAACAGAGAAATTAAGAGGGCAAAAAAGAAAAAAGACTCTCAGTGAGGAAAGCCTAGCCAGGGCCACCAGATCTCCGAGTGTAAGCAAGACATGTCTGTCACCCTGCACCATGTGAGAGACAGAACTTTGGTCAAACTGCTTGACTTGGTGACTGAAATTACTTTTTGTTCAGAAGCAGGGGAGGAATGAATCTGCCAGTCTTTCCCAGCTGGGTTTATAATTAGAACTTGTGATATTAATATGGAAAAACCCAACAAATTGACAGGAATGTGCTTCTCCAAGAATGCAAATAAGCATGGAAGACTGGTGGCTGCCAGTTCTTTTGCATACTAGGCAAGTGCTTCTTTAGGGTATGCAAAGGAAGCTGGAAGGCTGAAAGGCTAATTTGCATACCACAAGAATCAGACTCCTGGTCAACTTTGCGATTTTTCTTACATTAATATCATAGGTTCTGATTACAAAACCCAGCTGAACAGATTGGTAGGTTCATGCCAGCACCTCCCCTTCTCCCCCACTCCCTACTTTTGAACAAGTCATCTTGGCTTAAATGCAGTCTGTCATGTACTGATGCCAGGTGACAGCTCCTCAGTTGGTATGCATTGTAATGCATTGTCTGTGTTTGCAGACAAGGACCCATGTTCACTGTGTCTTCCTTGCTGCCAAAGCTAAAGGTCTAGTGGCCCTTGCAAAGCATTTTTCTGGTAGGAGATGGTCTTTCCCTTTTCCAGGCTTTGTTTCATTCCCCATCCCCCTCACTTTTTATTTCTCTTGTGTTTTGTGTAGACTTGCTATTGACTTGGTATTTGTTTTTGCAGTTGGCATGCTCCTGCCCTGCATAATCCTGCACTAGAGACAGATTTTAAACATGGCAGTTCTGTGCCCAAATGCAAATATTTTATCTATGCTACTTGGAAAAAGCAGACACAATAGTCAGTTCTTATTTATTCATTTATTGCATTTGTTTTAACACAGGATTTTCCTGATTACTCTTGGTAAACAGTAAGGCGATTGGTAGGACAAGCCTCCACCCTTAAGGTCAATGGGAGTTGACTTTGGTGGCCGTAAGATTGTGGCTTAGGCCACTTGCAGACATGCCCCTCCTCCCCGCCCCAAATTCTGGCTGCGTGAGGAAATGCGCAGCCAGGATATGCGCGGGGATTGGCTGGTCTGAAACACACACATACACCTTACGCTGCTTTGCCGACAGAGACGTGCAGGGATGCAGAGCAGGAATTCAAGCTCTGCATCTCTGCGCGTCTCTGCCAGCAAAGCTGTGCAGGGGGGGCGGCTTTCAGACCAGCTGATCCCCATGCATATTCTGGCTGCACTCCTCCCTCCCCCCCTCTCCCCCCGCCCCGCAGCCAGAATATGCGCAGGGTGCGGGTGGGGGGGTATTTCTGAAATTGATCCCAGTCTCTTCCTGCAAATTACCGCAATTGGAACTTTTTGCCCATCCGGTCTTACCTTTAACAAAGTCAAATTTTTCACTTCTGCTAGCATGTCTGTGGGTCCCATGGGAACCCAGTCCCGTTATAGGGCTCGCAATAGCTTTGAGATGTCTCTTAATTAATGAGTGTCTTTCTAGATCTCCTTGATTAGGAAGACCTCTGAATGGTCTGCGAGTCTAATTCATGCCCGGGCAGAAAGCCAGCATTAGCCTGTTCACCACTTAAGAACTACTGGCATTTAATGTAAAAATCCATTCCTTATGTTCCAGAGTAGGCTTGGATTTACAAACTACCAACTGTTGGTGACTCTTCAAAGTGCTGGTGGTTTTTAAAGCAAGCTGTGCTAGATCTAGGCTCGTGTTGCTCGCTCTTTATGTCTTCATTGTGAAACAAGCTTTGTTTTAGGTTTCCTAGTTGCAGTATTTTGTACTTTACTTTCAGTGACTTTGTGTGAAGCTCTGGGATCTAGTTTTAAAAGGCTGCAGCTTGGCCAGTTAGTCCTGTTAGCTGGTGTGAAGCCGTTTTCCTCTGCACTCATTTCACCGGCACAGAGATCTGTGTCTCTGTCTTGCTGTTCTCCAAGAAACACCCTTAGCTTTCATTGTGCGATGTGCCTTTGTCCATCTCTCCTTTGAACAGCACACTCTGCTGCTGCTTTTATGGCATGTTTGACCCAGCACGGGGCAATTTCCTGGCCATAGAGAGAAGTAAAACTCAATTGAGCCAACACAAGGACAGCATACCACTGGGATGCAGCATAGCTTCGGTGGAGAGTGGGCCCCGCTCATGCAGGGCAGTCCTGCTGCGGGCTCTCCATTAGGGACAGGTGCCTTTCAGAGATCCGGATGTCTCTGACCCTACACTGTGTGGCTGCTTTTCACTGAGGGAAGCTGCCATGGTTCAGTTTTCTCCAAAGTGAAGCATTTGACTGGGTATGACATTAGTGTTCCATTGATGAGCCTGCCTGCTCTGAGTTACCTCTTAAACTTCCCTGAGCCAGTCACATAGGCATCAGATGGTTCATGTTGCCTGTGTCTGTCTTGTGTAATGTTCTTTTCTGTGGTTCTGGTCTCTCTGGAACAGGGGTGCAAATTGGGTTACAGAGGCTCTCTGCATGGGCTCCTTGTTGATCCAGTGGAGCTGGGTGAAGTAATTGCTCCGTCTTTGGTTCTATAGAACTTCCGGTGCCTCATGAAGTTTGTGAATCTCTTGGGAGGCCGGTTGGCTGGAGGGAGGGCGTGGCTCCTCTACTAACTGCACCAACTGCTCTTGGCACAACTGGCATCTGCTCAGGCTTCTGCAAACATCCGACTGCTACTGAGCATGCTCGCTATCTTGGTATAGACATTTGCATAAATGGGTGGGGGTTAGGGTGGGAGCAGTGTGTGTGTGTGTAAGGGGTGAGCCCTTCCTCCTGCTCTCCACACCTCACGCATCTTCTCCCTAGGTTCTTGCTCTGGTTTCAGCCCTGCATGCCCCTGATGGCTTTGTGCTTGCCTGCCTGGTGAGGGCTCAAGACCTGTCCTGCCTTTCTGTGGCACGTACAGACAGGTGGGGGCTTGGTCACTGGCAGGGGAAACAGCCTGCATTTGAGAGGACTACAACAGAGGTTTCCTCACTAGTTTGGGTTGGGATTTTGTTTACTTGGTGTGACTCTGCTGTAAGTCTGTGACCACGGACAGCAGCAAAGTCTCAAAATAGGATTTTGCAGACCAAAGGTTTGGGGACCACTGGGCTAGAACATGGCATCGAAGCTGAGACTCCCAGGGTGTCACCTCTGTCCCTGCTACAGTGGATTCTGAATTTCCTCCCCAAATCCTGCAACCAGTAAACCCAGTGTCTGCAAGCAGATTAACCCAAATCCTGCAAATTATGCAAATGACTTTTCCAGCATGACATTCCATACATTTTGAACATCTCGTATGTTAAAAATAACCCTCACAAAATACCACATGGACCTATGAGGCTCTTCTCTTCCCTGGAGGGTCAGAGGAGTCTTCTCTTCAGCTGCGTGGCACAAGGTCTCTTTTCCTGGAATATATACCAGCAGCTAACAGTCCCAGCATCCCACTAGCTAACTTATAGTGCTCTCCACTCAGGCTGTAATACTGTGCTGCCAGAGGCAATTTGGGCAAATGTAAAATTCTGTTAAAATGGCTGTGATTGCAGCACCACAGAATTCATAGGGCGCTACCCGTTACACAGTGAAGCAAGGTGAGTTTCTGGTCCAGGCACTGCTCCCCGTCTGCCTTCCCAAGGGCATTTCCTGGAGGGCAAGGGCACTAACATGTTGCTTCCTAGACGAATGCTCTGGATGAAAGTAGAGAGAGGAGCCTGAGTATCATTGCATGTAGCAGGATATCTCTCTGATTTTGGGAGCTCTTCTTGCAGTGCCCAAATTGTCCCTCCTCACATACTAAGCACCCCACCCCCACCCCCAGGAGCTGTAGGCGACCAGCATGGCCTTGGAGTGGAGCAAGAGAGCAATGTCACTGGATGGGGAGGGGCTGTGATTGAGCCCTTCCTCTGCTGCACCCACTGAATGCCCATCTCTCCCTGCCTTGGTAATGCACATTGGAGTTGCCAACAGGTCTGGAATTCCATGTTGGCTAAGTCACAGCTGAGGTTGGCATACTGTGTGTGTGTGCGGGGGGGGGGTAAAGCCCAGCCCAAGGGGGATAGGCCTTGCTCCAAGCATAGGGCCTAGGCTGTGTTCTGGCGTAAAGAGATACAGACCCCCAGTGCTCCCAGTAGGCAGTTTAGGAACTGGATCTTGTCAGCACTCACGCATCCGTGCAGGGGTCTTGGGAAGAGTTCCCAAATGGTGTTTGCCAAGGTCAGGCATTTGAAAAAGGTCTTCCCACTTCTGCCCAGCTAGAGAGAGAGAGAGAGAGAGAGAGAGAGAGAGAGAGTGGTTGCCATGTTGATCCCAAATGTAAAAGATGGAGACAAAGTAGTTCAAGTGATATCTTTTTTTGGACCAATTTCTGTTGGTGAGAGTATGTGAGCTTTTGGACTACAGAGGGTCCTTCCTCAGGCATGTAGTATAGTAAGTCAGAAATATAATATTTTATAGTTATAGTTATTAGTTATATTTCTGACTTGCTATACTACATGCTTGAGGAAGGGTCCTGTGTGGTCTGAAAGCTTGCATATTCTCATCAACAGAAATGGATCCAATAAAATATATCATTTTAACTACTTTGGGTGTTAACAAATGAGATGGTAGCCCATACCAGGTGAGTGGCCACATGCCTATTTATTAGTTGTTTGTCCCTCACCACCCACTGGACTTGCAGTCCCCACTCATGGTGGGGTCCCAGAGCATGCGGAGCCCACCATACGGGTAAATACAGGCTAATGTGAGTCCACATGTTCGTGTCCCGTCAATTACGTTGTGTGCAGCCTCCGCGTGCATAGGTCCACTAGCACCATAGAGTCATGGGTGAAAAGCTGAAAGCATTATGAGGAGCAACCAGTTTCAGCCCCTCTTTGCACTCTTGCTCTCACTGGCCCACATATAACATCTGCCTTAAAAGTCAGCCATGCCATTTTCAAACATGCATTCTCCCAGCTCTTCCTGGTTGGCAGTGCGTGCCCAATGCTTGCTCTTTCCCAGCCGTTGCATTTTTATAACAACTTGAGAAGGATTACCATCTCTGATGCCATGACTCAAACTGACAGTCAGACAACGACCAGCACCAGTACCACTACTGCCCAATCTCAGTTGCTCACTACTTACCAATCTGCCTGCCAACACTGCATTCCCTGGACCGAGGAAGAGACCAAGGCCTTCATCATTTCTGGGGTGGGGGGGAAGCAAAAGGTCCAATATGCCCTGGGGGGTGCTACAGGAACGAGACAATGTTCCAATCTCGACCCAAATGATGCAGCAGGGCTTTACCCGGGATGTGAACCAGTGCTGGCAGCAGGCCAAGGACTTGAGGCATGGATGCAAAGAGTATCAGGACAACAACTTCAGCTCTGGCCACGGGAGATAAACATTGGCCTATTATGAGCTCCTTGACTGATTCCTCTGGGTGCATGGAGCCATTGTTGCATCCCGCCTGTATGACTGTGCCCTCGCAAGGGGCCAGAAGCAGGTGAATATGGCTCCCCTGCTGCAACAGCTCCCGCTATAACCACTCCTGCTCCCACCACAGAAGCCGTGACCACAGGTGGACATTCCTCCATGCCTGTCCCCACCCTGGATCCAGCACAGGTTAACGTGGACACATACACCCTCACTCTTGTGGTGCATCCCCTCAAGCTCAAGAGCCAGCCCTTGTTCAAGGACCCACCTACAGTTCTGGTTGAGGGCATGAAGAACCCGGATGCCTTCTTTGTAGAGAAGGCAGTGGAGGCGGAGGAGAATGGTAAGTGAATGCACCAGGGGCGGGGTGTGTGTGTGTGTTTGTGTTTACACAGCTGCATGATAAAGGCTTTCATTTATTGTTACCTAATTATATTTATTGTTTACTGTGTTGCTAGAGTGGGTGGGAAGGCACCATGGTAGGATGGTGGACTGGTGTGAGGGGTGGAAGTCATTCAGCCGGGTGTGGGGAGCCAAATGGCAATCAGGAGGGAGGGGGGATGGCGTTGGTTGATTTCTGTATTATCTTCACTCTACAGTACGGAGAACTGCGTGGTGCTGGGATCCCCACTGCAGCAACTGCTCCAGCAGCCACATCGGTCAGGTAGTCATTCCCGCTTCCCTTTGGGTGGGCTGCAGGCTGAAAATTTGGCAGGTAGGGGCCTGAAACAACAGGCAGGAAGGTGAGTGAGATGGTCTGAACTAATGGGTTTCCTTGTTGCCTGCTACAGGTCTGGCACTGCAATGGGCATGAATGGAAACCCCTGTCACAAGCGCCCAGTGGAACCAGGACCTGTGGGTCCACAACTGGCGGCACAAGGAGGATTTGGCAAGGAAGCTGCTTGGGGAGACCACCTGGCAAGAAGACAAAATCCATGACGCCATTAACGACATGGCCAGGGAGCATAGGCAGCTGGTGGGGCAGAACGCTGCAGAATGCAAGGCCTTTGCTTGGAGTCCTGGTGGGAGGACAAGCACTGGACCCACCTCTGGCAGCAGTGTTAACGGTGGGACAATGTGATGGAGAAGGCGAGCAAGCAAGGAGATGAGTGAGAGATGGGCATAAACGCAAAGCAGCCTGTCCTAGTCCAACCAGTTCCAGATCTCCCTGCTCGAGCATATTGCTGCCACAACTGCAAGCATTGTTGCTCAGGGGCAGGTGCCATTTCCTGACACCCCCCTTCCCCCCAAATCAACCGTTCACGCTCACTTACATGGAACCTGACTGCCCACCCTGGCTCTCCCTGCATTCTATCCCAACCCCCGGGAAAGCACCTGAGCCCTCTCTGCACTGCACCCATGCCTGGGAACACTGCTTGGGCCAGGCGTGTCCTGCCGCCCCCACTCCCCGCCAATCATTCCCGCACACCTCCTGTGAACACTGACACAGCTGAATCCACAGGAGGGGGATTGGGAAAATATCCCCCTGCCTGTCCTGCCACCCAAGCAAGCACGGCAAGCTACCCCCAAAAGCAGCAGGTACAAGAAGAAAGTGTGTGTGTGTGTGTGTGTGTGTGTGTGTATGTATTTATTTTGTATAATCCATGGTTTTGGCAATTCTTCTGGGAAAGGAGAGAAGTTTGGTAGGGGTATGGAGAATGGTGGTATGGCATAGTGATATGCTGCTTTGGAGGCTGGGGGTTGGAAGGGGGTGCAGCTACCCCCAAAAGCAGCAGGTACAAGAAGAAAGTGTGTGTGTGTGTGTGTGTGTGTGTGTGTGTGTGTATGTATTTATTTTGTATAATCCATGGTTTTGGCAATTCTTCTGGGAAAGGAGAGAAGTTTGGTAGGGGTATGGAGAATGGTGGTATGGCATAGTGATATGCTGCTTTGGAGGCTGGGGGTTGGAAGGGGGTGCAGGTGCACCGAAAATGGGGGTGGGAAGGCCGCTGGCCATGTTCTTGCAATTAAGGGTGGTGTGGGGCGGGACATAGTAGTCCTACAGGGAAAAGCCCGGATGCAAAAGTAACTACCATAGGAAAGCCACAGGCAAAGACTGGGTGCTGACCAGTCACAGAGTAGGTGCCTGCACGCCTGTGCTTCTTCATTTCCTATTGCCATTCCCAGACCCAGCTAACCTGTGAATGCCAATAGGAAACACAGAGGTTCAAACCTGCAGCCCACTAAACTACAAATGCCAATAGAGCACACACAGGGAAATGTCACCGGGCAGGATATGGTATGGGGGTGGGGCCCAAGAAGGGAAAGGATGCTATACTGGTGCTGCGTGGGAGCCAGAAAAAAATGCAGTGACACACAAGAAACATTTTAAAAGCCTTATTGAAATCACAATAAATCATTTAAAATCATTCACTTATGCTCATTAAACTTTCACTGATGGTGGATGTTGGGGCTACCATTGTGGTTGATGTGCTGGCACAAGACATCCCAGATTTCTCCAGCTATGTGCTGCTCTGCTCGGTTTAGCTGGTCCTGTAACAGGGGCACTGGAGCTAACTGGCAGGGTACTGTCCAACACAGCCCTGCTGGTCTTGAAGATGTTATGGAGAACACGGGTGGCAGTAGCTAGAAGTGGAGTGGTCTCCAACTGGAAATTGGTTCTGGACACAGTTGATCTCCAGTGCTGCTTTAAAATGCCAAAAGTGCTCTTCACAACCAAGCAGGTGGTGCTGAGCTGCAGATTGAAGTACCTTTGCGCCAGGATGTGGACAATGCTGTATGCCTTCATGAGCCAGGGCTTCAGCAGGTAGGCAGGTTCCCCGAGAAAACAGGCCCCAGGGGCACTCCCTCAATGCATGTTCCAGTGGAGGACCCAAAGTCTCTGTGTACATGTGGCCAAAGAAGGGGGACTGATGGAAGATGCAGGCATTGTGGTTCTTCCCTGACCACCTGGCCGGCACATCCACAAAATAGTCCACTACGGACTGGAGAACTATGGAGAAAAATCCCTTCCGGTTCAGGTTGTTATCCTTGCTATGGGGTGGGCAGAGGATGGTGACATGGCTCCTGTCGATCGCCCCTATAAGAACCCCTCCCAACAAAACCACTCCAGCTGCACCATTCGGTCTAGCAGCACTTCCACAATTGCTGCCATGGAGGTTCCAACGCCAATTTGCTAAGCGACAGAGCAGCAGGAGTCTGGAGTGGCAAGCTTCCAGATGGTGATGGCAACACACTTTTCCATGGCGACCACACCACTGTGCTCTGTTTCTCCAGTTGAGACCTAAGGATCTTGGCTGTCTGCAGGACAAGGCGATGGGGCATCGTGAAGCTTGTGACCTACTCAGCAACTCCCTATGGGGACTGCACATTCTCCCACCAGTCTGTGCTTTTCTCCTTCACTGAGACAAGTCTCTTGGCGGGTACAGCCCTGAGCATGGTGTCAGCGATTGAAGCCCTGTCTCTTGACAGTTACTTCTCTGTGCTCATGAGGTGCCCTTGCACAGCTTCGATCCTCACCAGCATGATTCCTTGTCACCGGAGGTAGGCAAGTGCATGGTGCCGAAGCAGCCGCCGCCTCTGCAATGCGGTGTGCCCCACTATCCCGGCCAGAAATAGAGAGAGAGCCTTTCTTTGCCTTGACACAACATTGTGCCAGTGACCACAGTAGTCTTGGATCTGTTGGATCACTTGCAGGTTCTGCTCAGCAGTGGAAAGGAAGGTCTGGAGCGTGAAAACACACACAAGGAAGTTCTCAGCATGCATCTCCGTGGCTGTGGTTCCAGCATCTGCAAACTCTGCAGACCACGCTCCAAATGTTTTGACAAGCTTTGTGAGCTGGGCTGATTCATAGCCAGGATTGGCTGCGCACCATGTGCGAGCTGCAGTTGGCTGGGTTTTGTCATGTAGGGCTAGGGGAATATTCGCATGCCAGGTGTGAACTGTTTGGTGAAAGGTTTTTCATCCAGCTTCTGCTGTACTTGTGTTTATGCATCTGCACTGTCAATCCAGGTGGCAATTAAACTGCATAGACATTCCTGTCACAAGCATGTCAGTGCATAAGCAAACACATCTATAAAATATTGCAGATTTTAGTGCCACAGAAGCAAGCGATTTTTAAATTGGGGGGTGGGGGGACCGCTGCATGTTAAGAGGAGGGGCGGGGNGGGGGGGGGGGGGGGGGGGGGGGGGGGGGAATCTGCAAGGCTCACTATGCTCAGAATGTACATGGGAGCAGGCCCAGGATACTATTTCCCATTTTCTGAATGTTACTCGTAATTTCTTATCTTCAGAAAGTAACAGTTTTTGCATGGAACGAGCATAAGGGGTCATAACGCCATAGAAATGGATTTTAAATACTGGTGTGTGGCTGGCTGGGGTCCCCTGAGCTGAGAAACTGGGGAGTCATGGATATGCTGGCCTTTGCTGACATTTGGGCATCAGAGAGAACTGGCAGACCCATCTTCAGAATCAGCCTATGCACTCATAGGGTGGCACATGCACACACAGTGGGGTTCTATGTATGCATGGTGGAATACAGACAACGTGCAACCCTGCTGCAGTTCCAAGTTCTGCAGAATGGAACAGTGTGAGTCCCAGATGAAGTGAGAAAATGGGGATCCATATGAGAGCAAGTATTTCCTCAAGCGTTGTGCAATGTCAGAAGTAAGGCTGTTGATATCGGGGGCTGGACCTTCTTTGCCATTGTTTCTCACCACTGCCCTGATGACAGCGAGAGGATACTCCAGGGGCCACCAGGAGGGCCTCAATTGGGTTGACGAGATGTCTTCAGGAAAACAAGTGCTTCAGGGTACAGAGGATGTGAAGTGACTGAATGGGAGCTTGTTGCCCTATATGAGGTTTGGACACTCGGAGAACTGCAAAAAGCCCTCGCAAGTGGGAGTGTTTTCTGCCTGCACTGTATGGTGATGCAGAAGATGATAGAGAGGAGGTGTAAGGGGTGTGTGTTTGGCTGGGGGTTTTATGCAAAACAAGAGGGATTCCCAACACCAAGGATGACAAGACCGCAATAAAACTGCATGCTACTTCATGTTAGTACCTTGCTATGATCCGCAGTTGCAAGACACTGGATGACAGCATAGAAAGAGTGATTGCTTTCAATTTCAATGTTTAGTTTTGTTTTCACTTTTCTCTGTAGGTTTAAAATAAAGTATGAAGTATACTTGATAAAACTGCATTATGTGCCTAGCAGAAGGTTAGTTTCAATCACCAGATGATCATGGGTATGAGCCCAGGTGGGCAGGGACAGAAGAGACTGGAACGCCTCCTGGAGTGATATCCCAGAAGAAAGAAAGAGCTAGACAGGCTTCTTCTTCCCATGGTTCGCTGCGGCTGAGAGTCCTAGCAGGAGGTGTGATACTGAGAAGTGGGGAGCTGGTGTGGGGAAGAACACCTGCCCATTTATTAGACTAGTTCCACTAGACCTGTGAGTGAGGACTGCACAAACGCACAAGAACTACACGCAAGGGACTGCCTGTTTATTTAGCTCTACACACTGAACATGTGAGTGGGGGCTGCATAGACCAAATCCAGGCTCCAGCAGGCTTATGGTCTCATTTGTTAACAACTTTTGTTTCCAGTTCTGCCAAGACCACTGGGCTCAAGGAGTGTCCAGAGTGACAGAGTGTGGGGGAGCATAGAATTTGAGTTGAAAGGGACCTCAGGGGTCATCTAGTCCATGAGCCACTTGTGTAGTCTGCTTCTCCTCAGGCATGGCTGGCACCTATCCTGGCCAGCTGCAGGATTGCCCATGGGCAGCGAGAGGGGACTTGTAACTTGGGTCATTGGCCAGAGCTCCAGGAGCCTAGTGGGGTGGATTACATGGGACTCTCATGCTCTTTGTGCCTCTACTGAGAGGAAATGTCAAGAGAAGCCAGTGGGCTCTAGCTGAGTGGAGCAGGGGCTGGTGTGTGCTGTTCCTAGGCCTCCCCCATGTTTGTTGGGGAGCCGTGGAGATGCTGCAGGCTCTGTGGAGGAGGCTAGCCTGGCTCTGAGTTTGATTTAAAGCCAGGGACCCGAGTTGACTGCACCAAAAAATCTTAAATTCTGCAACCAGTGAAGCCAAATTCTGCAAATTCACCACGAGCATTAATATTTGCATAATTAACTTGATTTGCATAACTATGCATGCTGGGAAGCAAATTTGCAATAGGTTTGACATTGAATCACAACTTTGCTAATCAAACACAACTCAAATCCTCTGGAATTTCAGCACCTCCCTCACGCAAACATAGGGACTTCAGACCCCACCCACCCACAATTCATCTCCCAGGGGCCTAGTTACCCTCGGGTCATGGTCAGGATTGGCTGATTCTGCGAGGATTGGCTGATTCTGCAAAAATCACTGCAAATTGCAGCAACACAGTCAACTCAGGTCCCTGATTAAAGCCACTGGGAAGGTGCTACTTCCCTCCCCTGGGCACTGCAGCATCTCTGTTGAGGACAGGGAGATGAATGTTGCCCACAGGGTTCCCTGCTGCTGGCTCTTCACTGGGCAGGGGCGTCCAGGACACTGACTCCTGGCCCCACTTTGTGGTAGGCAATTAATGGTGAGCACAGCCTACAGCTTCTGATTGGAGCCAGTCTGGAGCTCCATCAGGTTGATGTGAACCTTGTCCTGCACAGGGCAGTGTCAATGGGTCTCAAGGTGGGGGGCATTGGGGGTTTCTCTGAGAGGTGGAGTGGGTCTGCTCTAGGGATAAGGGGGGTTTCCTATGCAAAGCTTGGTGTCTCTGGGAACCTCTGCCCACATGGGAGAGCAGGCGCTATGATAGACCCTGCCACAGAGCCGGGGCACGTCAAGTCAGTGGTGGGGCTGACATGGGGCGGTTGGGTAGAGAATGCATTGATGGCTGTCTGTATCCTGCTCCATGGTGTGACAGATGTGAGCTGCTGCCTGTGGTCCTGGGCTAACTTGTCTCACTCGCACACACCCCTCAGTTCCCCAGGATTGGCCAGAGGGATGAGTGGACTTACTGGGCCTTCCCATGCTGTGTGGCCACCAGGGGATCCCACCTGTGGGATCATCCGTGTGGAGATGCTGGAACTCAGTAGCTGTTCTGTCCCATAACCCCTTTCTTTCTCTGCTTCCCCCTGCAGGATGGCGGAGCCACGCTTTAACAATCCCTACTTCTGGCCGCCGCCTCCTGCCATGCCAAGCCAGGTAAGAGCCATAGCCCTTCCCATAGCTGAATGTGCCAACAGTGTGGGAGGGAAGGGGGGCACAGGTAGTTTTGGTTCCCCGCAGATGGTGGTCAGGCCTGGCTGCTGGGTACTGCGGGTGTGGGAGGGCAGGGCCTGGCTTCAGTGGGGCTCAATAACCTGTCATGTGGGTGATGAGGGGGTTAAGCCCCCCACACAGGGTGTGGGGTGTGGCCAGGGTAGGGGGGCTAGGCTGGCTTTTAGGACAGGGAGAGCTATCAGACTGTGGTAAAGGGTGAGTGAGTGCCAGGCTGTTGGGCCCATGTGGGTCCTGCACTCCCAAGAAGTCGTTGTTGCAGGGAAAATGGGCACTGGTGATGAGAGTGAAGAGGAAAGGACAGCCTGAATTGGAATCCTGGTGCACGGCAATGTGTGGGGAACCGGGGGCTTGAACAGGATCTTGCCAGTGGGAGCAGGGGGCTCTTTACTTTCAGCAGGAGGCTGCCTGCTCCCCGAAAGTGGCAGTGTGGCTTTCTGTACGTGTGAGGAGTGGGGCTTTGAGAGGTGAGAGAGTCCCCTGTGCCCAGGAGGGTCCTTCCAAGCATTGTGGCCCTACCCATGTCGCAGGGATGGGTACCCGCCTTCCCCGCACCCTGCCAGTGATTCCTGCATCTTGCTCTCCTCTTCTCAGCTGGACAACCTGGTTCTAATCAATAAAATCAAGGAGCAGCTAATGGCTGAGAAGATCCGGCCGCCACACTTGCCCCCCACCTCGGTGTCCTCCCAGCAGCCCCTGCTTGTGCCCCCCTCGCCAGCTGAGAGCAGCCAGTCCATCATGTCCTTGCCCAAGCTCCAGCAGGTGCCAGGGCTGCACCCCCAGGCCGTTCCCCAGCCTGACGTGGCCCTGCATGCCCGGCCAGCCACCAGCACTGTCGCAGGTACCTGTTGCTGCCCAGCCCCACTGGACTGCAGTGGGGGTGGGGGGGACTCTGGGGAAGGGAGGGAGTGGGGGGCTCTGGCCCAGGGCAGGGAGGGCAGAGGTGGGGGATACACATCCACAGAGGCAGGATAGGGCAGACCATGGCTTTAGAGGGAGGCATTCCTAAGTTTGAAGTGACCCCTTCCCCTGCTCTCCCAAGAGCTGCTTCTGGGCCAGTGGCAGCGCCGTTGTGTGTCCCTTGCATAGCGAGTTGCACGAGCAGCTACTCTACTCCTAGATTGGCAGGGCGTGAATGGGGGTGCCCTGCAAGGCTGTGGGGGGTCGGTGCGCAGACTGCTCAGGGGTGAAGGCTCTGTGCTGGCCATCCCATGAAGGGAGTAGCCCCATCTCTCATGGGCCTGTGTTGAGCTGTGTGGTACTGACCCCTCCCCTTTGCTTTCCAGGTCTGGGGCTGGGCTCCCGCGCCCCCATAGTCAGCACCTCGGAGTCGAGCACTGGCACAGGCACCACCACCCCCTCCACGCCCACCTCCACCAGTCAGAGCCGCCTCATCGCCTCCTCTCCCACCCTCATCTCAGGGATCACCAGCCCCCCGCTCCTGGACTCCATTAAGACCATCCAGGGCCACAGCCTGCTGGGGGTGCCTAAGGCTGAACGGGGACGTAAGAAGATCAAGGCAGAGAACCCCTCGGGGCCCCCTGTCCTTGTGGTGCCCTACCCCATCCTGGCCTCGGGCGACATCGGCAAAGAGGGCAAAACCTACAGGTGGGGGAAGCAGCAGGGTGCCCCCTCTCTTAGGGAAGCCCGTTGCCGGGCTCTCCCCTAAGGGCGTTTCCTCCCTTGGGGGCCTGCTTCCCCCAGCCTGGTACCCCTCCCCTGGTGCTCCACTGTGCAACCTCAAGCTTTAGCATAGATGGGTCCTAATGCCAGCTCTGCCAGGCCCCTGCTCTGTGTCCCAGCTCCCCTGTCTATGGAGGTGGTGGGAGATCATGCCAGATGAGATGTGAGGGTGTGGATGGACCCATGGGGATAATTATAGTGGGAGATCCTTGCAAATCTCCCCCACCTCCCCCCCCCCCAGTTCTAGAGATAGGGGGGCAGGGCTTATGTGGGTCAACCTCACAGATTTTAGTCCAGAGTTACTCCCATGGCAGCTAGACGTTGCTGCTCCCTTAGGCAAGTGGTTCTCTATGGTGCTTCAGCAGCGCTCTGCCTGCTGCTGGGTCCCTGCCATGGGACATGCCAGGGACTGGCTGCACATTGTGCTGCATGGAGTCCCCCCTTTTGCATCCTCCTCTGCCTCTCCATATGTGCTGCGTGGCATCTGGGAGGCCCTGACCCAGCTATGGAAGGGAACAATCCCTGGGCAGGGAGTTGGGCCCATGAGGCCACTGCCTAATCTGTCTTGTGTTCACAGGCAGGGAGTAGGGACCATGCTGCCCCTAGGACTGCACCATTCTCCCACTGACAACCCCCTTCAGGGCAACCCATGGCAGTACCGGACATTTCCACATGGGCACCTGTGTACTGGAGTCTAGAACCTTGGCATTAGCTGCTTGCCTGAAAACTGCCCTGTTCTGTCCCCATGGGGAAGAGTCTCTGGGAAGAGCCTGCGGGGGGGATTGACTCCTTGTCGTGCCAGGCCCTAGCTAACCCTGCCTTCGGCTGCCCTCTGCAGGTGTAAGGTATGCCCGCTGACCTTCTTCACCAAGTCCGAGATGCAGATCCACTCCAAGTCGCACACGGAGGCCAAGCCCCAAAAGTGCCCACACTGCTCCAAGTCCTTTGCCAATGCCTCCTACTTGGCACAGCACCTGCGCATCCACCTGGGCGTCAAGCCTTATCACTGCTCCTACTGCGAGAAATCCTTCCGCCAGCTCTCCCACCTCCAGCAGCACACCAGGTCAGTGCCCCCCTGCAAGCTCCCCCACCCCCAACAGTTCCCCTCCAACTCCAGCAGCACACCATGTCAGTGCCCCTGCCAGGTCTCCCACCCTACCAGCTGTCCCATCGCCAGCAGTACACCAGGTCAGTGCCCCATCTCCCCCACAGTACCTCGGCCAGTTCTCCCACCTCTAGCAGCAGACCAGGTGAGTACCCCGTCACCCCCCCACCCCTGCCAGTGCCCCTTCAGCCAGCTCTGCCACCTCCAGCAGCACACCAGGTGAGTGGTCCCCTGCCAGCGCTGTCCTTGCTCTGCTGGGACTACCTGGTCCCCAGGCCACCCTGCTTGCCTGCCCTACCCCCCACCCTGTTCTCCAGGCCAAGTTTCCATAGTTTTACTGGCTGCCTGAGTGAGAGGCTTGCTCTGGGACGTTGCTTGTGCCCCAGTGTGCGAGGTCTCTCACCTGGCTGGAGCACATAGCTCTTTTCTGGCAGAGCTGGATCAGCCTGCAGTTAGCCCTTGCATTGCAGAGAAGGAGCTGCTCGGATCTCCCCATAGTAATGCAGTCTCCAGTGCCACACCCTCTTTCCTGTGCAGAAGGGAGGTTTGGTAGGCTAAGGGGACCCATATCTGCTGGGTTGGGATGGATGCCAAGGGGGTAGGGGTGTGCATGGTGGGCTGGGGTGTGTGTGTGGTTTATGTGTGTATGTCTGGTGGACTGGGTGGGAAGCTGTACCCAGTGGTGTATGTGGGGTATGTATGCTGTGCCCAGGGCTGGAAGGTATGTGAGTGTCTAGTTCTATTACCAACTGTATGCTGATAACTCCCAGTTCTTTCTCTCCATGCCTGCCTTCTCTTCCTTCATACAGTCTTGCATCACCAACGGTCCCTCAGACATCTCCACTTGGATGTCTCTCTGGCACCTCAAGCTTAACATGTCCAAAACTGAATTCCTTATCTAAAACCTTCCCCATCCTGTTTCTTCTTTGTCTCCTTTGACAATGTTACCATCCCAGGCACATTGCCCAGGATTCGTCTTTGATTCCTCCCTCTCCTTTGCATCTCAGATCCAGTTTGTTGCTAAGGTTTGTTGCTTCTCTCTGTATAAAATTGTTAAAATCTGGCCCTTCCTTGCTGTTTCCACTACTAAGGGTGTTAACAAGCGAAACAATGGCCCACAGGAGTCAGGGTTCAGTCCGTGCAGCCCCCTCTCACATGTTTAGCTGTAGAACCTAATAAACTGACAGCCCCTTGTGTGCAGTTAGTGTGTCCGTGCAGCTTCCACTCACAAGTTTAGCGTGTCCCGACTAATAAACGGACAGGCGTTCTTCCCTGCCATGCTCCCCTGGGTGAATCTGTAACTGGTGTGGCAGGCGAAGTTCGTATGCCATGGAATTGATACAGTGGTACACCGGGAAGGGACTGAGGTATTTGTGGTCTAGTTTGGGGTAAGGTTGCTGCAAACGGTAAATGGCGGCTGAGAGCTATACCTTCCCCTGGCTGGTACTGGGGGACCTCTCGGCATTGGCAATCAGCAGAGACCTTGTAGGAGTTTCAGGCAGCCTGGAGATGAAATTGTTGGTTGGCATGAATGAATGGATTGTAGATGGTTGACCCAGTCCGCAGCTGCTGGAAATTCCAGTTGGGGTGGAATCGAGGGAGAAAACCGTATGCAGAAAAAAAGGGTGTTTGGCCTGTGGGTGAATGACGAGAGTTGTTATGAGGAGTTCAGTCCAGTTATCCTAGTGATACGAGAGGAAACAATGGAGATACTGTTATAATACTTGTTGGGACCGTTCCACCTGACCGTTATTTTGTGGATGGTAATCTGTTGAATGGAAAAGGGAGACTTTTCGTAACTTAAACCGGGCACGCCAGAACCGGGATATGAACTGAGACCCCCGGTCAGAGATGATGACATCTGGGAGCTCGTGCAGGTGAACGATGTGATGGAAGAACAGACTGGCTGTGTCTATGGCAGATGGTAGAGAACCTACTGGAATAAAATGAGTCATCTTTGTATTAGTGTCTACTATTGTAAATATCATGGTAGTCCCTTGTGAGGGTGGTAATTCTGTGATGATACTGTGTGCCAAGATTGGGGTGATAGAAGTGAAAGTTGTAAAAGACCCACTGGTTTCTGTCAGGGTGCCTTGGTGCAAGCACAAAGGTGGCACATCTGTACATATGCATGTCTATGTCCATGGAGGGCCACCAGAAGTATTGCTGGAGGCGGTCTAGAGTTTCTCCTGGCCAAAATGCCCTGCCCATCGGGAGTCATGACATAAGCGCAGGGTTTCTAGCTTGGCAGTCTTGTCTAATAAGTGCAAACGTCCATGATGTTGGGGAGCCAGGGTGTAGGACCATAAGAATTGTCCTAAGGCAGAGGGGGTTGCTGCTTTCTAGAATGCTGGTCAGTGAACAAAAGCTGTGGGGGGTTCCACACTGACCCTGCGGAGTTCCTCTTTCCGGGATATTGCGTCCACAGCACAGTTAAGCTGACCTGGCTGGAATTCCAATAAAAGGTTGAATTATTATTATTATTATTATTATTATAATTATTATAATAAACATTTGTATAGCACCAGCCGTGTACCTGGTGCTTTACAGAACAAAGATAAAGACGTGGTCCCTGCCTATGGCTTACAATCTAAAAAGACAAGGAGGGGGGCGACAAGGAGAGGGGACAAAGGGAAGAAAAGGGAGAAGCAAACAAACATGCAAGCGGCTGCGAAATCTCAGGTGCGCGTGCTTGGCTTGGTTACAGTTAGGCAGGAGTCTGCAGAGGAGGGCAGACCATAAGTATTAGGGGAAAAACAACTATCAGGCATTGGGAAAGGCGGCATGGAAGAAGTGGTTCTTGAGGAGGGATTTGAAGGTGCAGAGGGAGGTGGTGAGGCAGATGTGAGTAGGGAGGGAGTTCCAGGCATGGGGGGCAGCGAGGGTGAAGGAACGAAGACGGTTAGGGGAGCATAGGAGATGGGGGAGACTGAGGGAGGGAACAGAGGAGGAGTGGAGGGCACATGCAGGAATGTGTAAGGAGATTAGGGCTGAGAGGGGGGCGGGGGAGCTTGGCTGTGAAGTGTTTTATAGGTGACTACCAGGAGTTTAAACCGGATGCGTTCGGGAAGGGGGAGCCAGTAGAGAGAGGAGAGGAGAGGCTGCACATGGTCAAAGTGACGGGCTGAGTGGATGACCTTGGCAGCAGAGTTTTGGATGGCGATAAGGGGGGACAGGTGAGAGTGAGGGAGGCCAGCGAGGAGAAGGTTGCAGTAGTCGAGGCAAGAAATGACCATGGCATGAACAAAGGTTTTGGCAGAGGAGATAGAGAGAAAGGGGCGGATCTGAGTGATGTTATGGAGGGCGAAGCGGCAGGACTTGGCAACAGAGTCAATGTAAGGCTTAAAGGAAAGATGAGTGTCAAAGATGAAGCCCAAGCTATGGGCTTGGGGAACAGGATGGATGGTGGCTCCATCGATGCGGATGGACAGGGAAGCGGGAGAGGAAGAGGAGGGAGGAAAAATAAGGAGTTCAGTCTTGGCCATGTTGAGCTTGAGCTGGCATTGGGACATCCAGGCGGAGATGTCAGCGAGACAGTTGATGAGGCGTGAGTGGACAGAAGGGGGGAGAGAGGGGGGAGAGAGGTAGAGCGGAGTGTTGTCAGTGTAGAGATTATATTGGAAGCCGTGGGAGGCAATGAGTTTGCCAAGGGAAAGGGTGTAGATAGAGAAGAGGAGAGGGCTAAGGACAAGATTCTTGGGGAACCTGAAAGGGGGAGGGAGGAGGAGCTGGAATTGGGAAGAGATACATTAAAGGAGCAGTCAGAGAGGTAGGAGGAGAACCAGTCAAGGACAGAGCTGCAGAAGCCCAAGGAGCGAAGTGAGTCCAGTAGGGGTGAGTGATCGACAGTGTCGAAGGCAGCAGAGGTTAAGGAGGACAAGAATGGAGTAGAGGTGCTTAGATTTAGTAACAAGTAGATGATTGGTGATCTTGGCAAGGGCAGTTTCCGTGGAGTGAAGAGGGCAGAAGTCAGATTGGAGAGGGTCCAGGGAGGAATTGGCAGAGAGGTGGTCCAGGCAGCGGGAGTAGACAACATGTTCCAGAAGCTTAGAGGCAAAGGGAAGGAGGGAAACTGGCCGGTAACTAGAGGGGTCGGATGGGTCCAGGGTGCAGGTGAACGATGTGATGGAAGAACAGACTGGCTGTGTCTATGGCAGATGGTAGAGAACCTACTGGAATAAAATGGGTCATTTTTGTATTAGTGTCTACTGTTGTAAATATCATGGTAGTCCCCTGTGAGGGTGGTAATTCTGTGATGATACTGTGTGCCAGGATTGGGGTGATAGAAGTGAAAGTTGTAAAAGACCCACTGGTTTCTGTCGGGGTGCCTTGGTGCGAGCACAAAGGTGGCACATCCATACATATGCATGTCTATGTCCATGGAGGGCCACCAGAAGTATTGCTGGAGGAGGTCTAGGATTTCTCCTGGCCAAAATGCCCTGCCCATCGGGAGTCATGACATAAGCGCAGGGCTTCTAGCTCGGCAGTCTTGTCTAGTAAGTGCAAACGTCCATGATGTTGGGGAGCTAGGCTGTAGGACTGTAAGAATTGCAATGCCTCCACTCAGCCAGGGCTTCTTTGATTGCCAATAGTTCTTTCTCAAATACGGGTTGGTTCCATTCCAATGGTGTCCAGTTCCAGGAAAAGAAGGTGCAAGGGTGGGGGAAGTCGGAACCTGAGGATGCTTGGGATTGGAACTCAGTGATGGCAAATTCTGAGGCATCAGTCGCTACCATGAAGGGACGTTGAGTATCAGGGTGGAGCAACACGGGCTGATGAAAACGCTTGCATAATGGCCTGAAAGGCTTGGTGAATCTCTACAGTTCACAAAAAGCATTCCTCCTTCCATAGTACAGCTGTGAGGGGTGTGATCATTGAGGTGAGGTTAGGAATAAATTGCCAGAACACATTGGTAAATCCAGTGAAATATTGAAGGCCTTTTCTGTTGGATGGAGGTGCCCGCTGGAGGACGGAGTCCACCTTCCGGGGATTGAGCAAGATGCCCAACGGGGAGATAACATACCCCAGAAACTCAATCGTGGTTTGAGCAAAGATGCATTTTTCCAGTTTGGCATAAAGGCCATGATTCCAGAATCACTGTAGTACAGTCCATATGTGGCCTTCATGCTGTTCCTGACTGCTAGAGAAAACCAAGATTTCATCAAGGTAGACCACGACGTATACGTCCAATAGATCCGAGAAGACCTAGTTAACAAATAGTTGGAACATCTCAGGAGCATTAGTGAGACCAAATGGCATTACTAGGTATTTATATAACCCATATTGCGTCTGGAAGGTGATCTTCCACTCATCCCCATGCTGTATCAGCACTATGTTTGGTGGCAACCTCTGGCATTGCCCCTAGTATATGGACAGCCCAGGCCAGGGGAAGTGGATCTAGGCAGATCCCTCTGGCCACCACAGTGCCAAGCAGTGGAAGCAGCAGGCAGCAGTGGCACCCATTTATTTTTTAAAAAGGCATGGCATTGGTGTGGCACTGGTGACTTGGACAGCCCAGACCAGGCGAAGTGGAGCAAGGCAGAGATCCCTCTGGCCTCCATTATGCCAAGCAGTAAGCAGCAGCACGGTGACACCCACTTACTTTTTTTAAAAAAAATCATGGCATGGTGGAAACAACTAACCCCCGTTCCCCAGCATTCCACCTATGGACAGGACAGGCACCCCTCCCCCCCACTCAAGCCAATTACTTACAGATCAGCAGTGTAGCGCAGACAGCCAAATTCACCAAAAAGAATGGGAAATGGCTGTACAGCCACTTTTTTGTCCCTGCCAGCCAATCAAAACTTGCCATCTGGTTTGTCCATCACTCAGCTGTCCCCTCCCATACCCCCCTCCTACTATAAATAAATGGCACTAAGTTTCATTTCCTAGCTCAGAGAAGCTAGGGGGTCACCCATCTGGATCACTCCAGTCATGCGCACAATGGTGCCAGCAGTCGATGGAGGCTTTTGAAGTTTTCCAGGGACCGGCTTTAGTACTTGGGACTTCGGAAATTCAGAACCGAGGACCGGAATCCCTGGTGGATTCTGAAGTCTTCTAAGGACCAAGTTTCAGCTCTAGTTTGACACAGAATCACAACTTTGTTAATCAAACACCACTCAAATCCTCTGGAATTTCAGCACCCCAGACCTCCCACCTCAAAGAAAGAAAGAAAGAAAGAAAGAATTTATTGCAGTTTGGCAATTTGCCATTTACGTTACAGCCACCAATTTATAACACACACAAATAATAAAATCTTAAATTTATACATAATTATAAAACAACACTTCAGCTTCAAAACACTCCCATTTTGCTCACCCAAAATAATTTTATTCCCCCATAATAATCTGAAACTCCCATCTCCTTTCTATGCTATCTTAAATCAGGGATAGCACATGAAGTGACACAGTCCCTTTTCACTATTTCAGCCTTTAACGCAAATACTGCCAGCTTTAATATGATAGCAGAGTCCTTCTGGTTTCTCATGCTGGGAGAAAACTTTCAAGGACCGAAGTTTATCATGGAGAAGCGCAACCCTAAGGTCCTCCACCCATGGGCAGTCCAAAACATAATGTACAATTTCCTCTTGTGCCCCCAAGCCACATGGGCACAATCTATCTACTCTAGGGACTCTCTTCCTTCTACCTTCTATTATTGCAGTTGTCATTTGCTCCAGTCGCAGCCTACTTAAAGACTCGCATCAATTTATTATCCATTTCCATCTTCAGATAGTTTTCTATCCCTACTTCCCCTTTCCACAGCAAACAATTTGGAGCAACCCGAGAACCACAGACTGAGGCAAAATCCATCTGCCATGATATATCAGCTAGGCGTTGTAAGACTACTTTTTGCTCCATTAAAGCAATCAACCGTTGGTTATCCTCTACCAAATACCCCATTCCAATTGAGCAAACTGTCACGTTTATATATCTCAGCCAAGGTGACTGATAAGAGGATTCTCTCAAGTTATTTTCGATAAAACATATTTTTATTAAGCGAGAGGGGGAAGCTGCCAATACTTTAAACCAGTATTTTAGCATCCTAACAGTTACAGCTATTTTTAGGTCCAAGAGCCCAGTTTCTAGCCTCAAAAAGGCTGCTGGCATCGAAGGTGGGAGACCGAGGGAGGATCTAATAAATTTATTTTGTGGTATATTTATCTGATCTGTTGTAGCTAAACCCCATATTTCTGAACCATTTAATAATTGAGCTAACACCTTGGCACGAAAGACATGAAATAAATCAACCATAGATTTTTTAGGGAACTTAGTGTCAAACTTCATCACTGCTGCTGCTGTTTGAAATGCCTTGATCTTAGCTACTTGTAAGTGATCTTTTCAGTTATAAGAGGAACTCAATAGGACTCCTAGATATCTATAGCCCTTCACTATTTCCAACCTGTTGTTATCAATAAACCAATGGTAACTTCTTTTCCTTCCCCAGTAAGCAGTTTTTGTCTTATTGTAATTAATGGCCAGAGAATTCTTTTTACAGAGTTCACTGAATTTAGTCAGTGCCCTCTGTAGCCCTATTGGCGTTCTCGCCATTATCAACGCATCATCCGTAAACATTAGAACTCCCACAGGTGTATTTAGAACATGTGGCGGATGAAAGTCTGGGGAGGAGAGATCCATGATTAATTAATTAACATAGATGTTAAATAGCGTGGGTGCCAAAACACAACCCTGTC
Source organism: Sphenodon punctatus (assembly GCA_003113815.1). Taxonomy (NCBI): domain Eukaryota; kingdom Metazoa; phylum Chordata; class Lepidosauria; order Sphenodontia; family Sphenodontidae; genus Sphenodon; species Sphenodon punctatus. Next base: position 2,127,257 of record QEPC01014534.1, read on the forward strand.
TGACTCTCTTGGGAACTACAATTTTATCTGTTAACTCTCCACCATAGCCATATTGAACCCTTGTCCAGGTGTCATTATAATATGCAATGACAAGTCTCCAGAGGGGTGGATCTATCTCTAGCCTGTGTAACTTCTCCCACAACAAACTCCTATCTATGGTGTCAAATGCTGCCCTAAGGTCAACATAGACAACAAAAAGGGCGTCCTTATTTGCTCTTGTATATTTGTGGCGATCCCACCTCATGTTAAAGCCCCAGACCTCCCTCACCAAAACATAGGGCCCTAAGACACCCCCACCCACAACTCAACTCCCAGGGGCATATTCACCCTCAGGGGTTGTAGTCGTATCTCCCTGACAGATGGCAGCTGCAGCAGCAGTTTTAGTCGGGTCAGGCAACAAGTTTATGCCTGAACCAGGATTTAAAGATTCTGCAGACAGCTCCCACTGTAGTTTCACTGCAGTTTTAGCCCATCTCTGTGAGGATTGGTTGATTCTGCAAAAATCACTGCAAATTGAAGCAACGCAGTCAACACGGGTCCCTGAACATTAGGAAGAACTTCCTAACGCTAGAAGCTGTTCGACAATGGAACAAATTGCTTAGGGCAGTGGTGGGCTCTCCTTTGTTGGGGGTATTCAAACAGAGGCTGGACGGCCTTCTGTCAGGAATGCTGTAGCTGTGGATTTCCTGCACTGAGCAGGGGGTTGGACTCTAAGGTACCTCTGATGATTCTATGAATAGATAATTAAATAAAATAAAGAGAACCCTTTTATCATGCAACTGTATAAACACCCCTGCCCCCACAAAGGTGCATTAACTTGCCATGTTCAGTGTTCTTCTCCACCTCCACCTCCTCTTCTATAAAGGCAGCATCTGGGTCCTCCAAGTTCTTGACCAGAAGCTCGGGTGATTCCTTGAACAAGGGCTGTTTCTCGAACTGGAGGATTACACCATGAGAGCCATGGTATCTGCATTGACCCATGGTGGTTCTGGGCCAGTGATAGACAGGGAGGAATGTCCACTGGAGGCCACAGTTTCTGTGGGGTGAGTGCGGTTGCAGTGGCAGCTGGAGCAGTTGCAGCAGGAGCAGCCAAAGCAAGCGTGGGCAGTGGGAGAAGCACATCCACCTGCTTCTGGCCCCTCACAAAGGTGCAGCCATACAGGCGGAATGCAAGAATGACTCCATACACACAGAAAATGATCCAGGAGCTAACAGTCAGATGATGATTGCCTCCCATGGCCAGAGGTGAAATTGTCTCAAATCTCCTTGTATCTGCACTTCAATTCTTTGGCCCGCTGCTGGCACTGGTTAATGTCCCATTTGTAGCCTTGCTGTGCCATTGCAGCTGATATGTCCTGGAACACCAACTCATTCCTGTAGTACTTTACCAGGGCATATTGAACCTTTTGCTTCCCTCATAGAGTGATGAAGGCCTTGATCTCTTCCTTGGTTCAGGGAATGCCGCATTGGTGGCCGGATCTGTATGCAGTGCCTAAGGCTGGGCAGTGATGGTAGTGGTGTTGGTTGTTGCCTGGCTGCCAGTATGGGCCATGGCGATGGTAACCCTCTGCAAGTCCAGAGGGTGGAAAGAGTAAGTGGAAAGAGTAATTGTTGAGCATGTACTGCCAACCAGGACAAGCACAGCGAATGCATATTTGGAAATGGTGCATGGGGCTTTTAAGGCAGATATTACATACATAGCAGTAAGAGTGAGATGAGCCAGAAGTGGTCACTTCTTGGAATGCCCTAAACTTTTCGCTCACGACTCTATGGTGCTGGAGAACCTAGACACTAGGAGGCTGCACACAACATAATTGAGGGCACGTGGACATGAGGGCACGTTTTAGCTCGTGTTCACCTGCACGGTGGGCTCCCCTGCGGCGAGTGGGGGCTGTGTGTTTGGTGGGTGGTGACCTCGTGGAGGGTGGGGGTGAACACTCTCACTTGGTATGGGCTATTGTTTAATTTGTTAACACCCAAAGATTTGTCATCTCTTGCCTTGATACTGCAGCCTCCTTCTCACTGGCTTCCCCCACTCTTACCTCAACTTTCTCACTTCTGTTCAGCACTCCTCTGCTAGTTTCATCCACCTGACCTGCTGCTTCCATCATGTTCATCTCCTCCTCTCTTCTCTCCTCTCCCCTGGCGTCCTCTCTTCCTTCACATTCAGCATAAACTCCTTACTTTTTCAAAGCTCTTCACGGCCTTGCTCCCTATTTTCTGCACTCATTTCCTGCTACGTTTCTACCTGAGAATTTGCCACCCACACTTCACCACAAAGTCCCCTGTTCCCAAACCATCTTTGTCCCTTCTCCCATGCTGCCCCAGCACTTGGAACTTCCTCTCCAAGTACCTAAGCTCTGCTCCCTCCCGAACTTCATCTCTCTCCTAAAAATCTACCTCGTCTGTCAGACTTTCCCTAGCTCCTCACACACCTGGATTGCTTGTCTATGCTTCTCTTTATACTGTCTCATCCTTCAGGATCCCCCTCCTCCCCTGCAACTAAGCCAAGCATGTGCATCTGCAACAACTCAGCTTCATAAATGTATCCCTGTCTCTGTGTTCCCTTCCCTCTTGCCTCCCCCCCCATTGGCCACTGTAAGCCATCTGGGCAGGGACCCATCTCTAATCATTACTGTTCAGCACCTGGCACATTGCTGGCACTATATAAATAATATTTGTAAGCGGGAGTAGGGTAGGAGCTGTACCCAGCATGAGTGGGTGCATCTTGTGGGTTGGGGGCAGTGCTGGCCCGAGGCATGTGCCACTGGTGCCCAGGCACATGGCCCCACAGTGGCCTCCGTCGCAGGTTGGAGACAGACACCGCAGTTTAAATTTTCCCCCCACCCCCATTGGTAGCAAAGCCCACTGCCCGACCGCCTGTCTGGTCTTGGGTTGGTTTTTTCCCCGCTGCCCTGGGCCCCCCTGTCAGCTGACACATGCCCCCCCCTCCCCTCCGCTGCCCTGGGGAGGCACGCTGCAGCAGCAGCAGCGGGACTCCCCATGTGCTGATCAGAAGGTTGTAGCCTTGTAAAGAAGGTTCTTCAAGATGGCATCTAACATTCTCACAACTGGGTTGTGTTTTGTGCATGCTCACCCTATTCAAATAATAGCCACATGATGGTCTTGAGCTCCTGTAGTATAAAAAGTGCTCTCCCCCCTCAGAATAACCATTCCTTCCAACGCTTTCTAGAAATATAAGGAAAAAATCCCATGCGAGGCTGGAAGGGTGGGTGTTTGAGAATGTTCGGAGTAATCTCAAAGAACCTTATTTACAAGGTAGCAATCTTCTGTTCTTCTTCGAGTGGCTCCTCACATGCTGTTTTTACTAAATATGAACGTGCTTGTGTGATCAGGTATTGTTAATAGCATGCAGCTATTTTGATGTGGCCCAGAGGTTTTGTATGTTTTAAATATGTGAACAGGATTTTTTTTATCCTGCTATGGCACTACCACTGATGGAGAGAGAGAGAGTTGTCCTACTGGAGTCCCATCCACTTACTGGATGAGATGCTAGTAGGAGGGTTCTCTCATTCTCCAAGTGGCAGGGTTTTACTCAGCAGCATGGAGTTCCCAGTGTAAACTAATGTTCTGTCCATCACATCTTAACGTTGAAAACTCTTTGTTGCTGGATTTTTGGAGGCTCTGCCTACAATGGACAAGTCCCTCCCTAGAGCTCTGCCAGGGTGCCGCCTACAGTGTACAAGTCCCAATGTACAAGCCCCTACCTACAAGCCTCTGCCAGCCATAAGGTTTTGCTGGCCCACCAGTGGCTTTGCCGCCGGAAGACCAGCCAGCCTTTGGGGCCCCACAGCAAGGCTTGGCACATGGCCCCTCAAACCCTTGGGCTGGCCCTGGCTGGGGGAGGCAGGAACTGTACCAGGGCCAGGGGGTGCATGCTGTAGAGGCTGGCATGCTCCCTGCTTTGTACTGCCCTGTGAGGGTACTGGACTTCCCGTGTGTGGGATCCTGCTCTCCAATTACGTGTGGCTGCAGAATTCTTGTCTTCCTGAGAGACTCCAGCCCTGGCCTCATCCAGGAGACACCTGAGTTCCTCATGCTACCTCCCCTGGTGCCAGCCTTGCCTGGCAGCCAGCCATCCACGCCTCCTGGCCCCTCTGCTCTAGGAGCTTGTGGGCCCAGCAGCCCCGTTGTGCCATGTGCTCCCACCCTCGCCCCTCCACCAGCATTTGTGCTGCAGAGACCTGGCTCTGTGCCATTGTGGCAAATCCAATAGCTGCTTACAAGGGGGTACCAACATTTCAAGCCAGCCAGAGGGACCCATGCTTGGTGTTGCCAGGGATGCATGGGGGTGGGACTGTGGTAGTACCAGCCAACCAACAACCCAGTCCATTCTCTGCTCACTCTGTGGGGAGGGGAGCCTCTCAGCAGGACTGCTGTGTGTGCTCCCTTGCTAGGTTAACACAGAGAAGGGGCTACATGCCCCGATTCCACACAACAGAGAATAGAGCTGGGGGCTCGTGGACCCCCTACCTGGTGCTGTGTCTGCCAGCCCCTCCTAACAACTGCTGGCCTGTTCTCCCTCCCACCCCCGGTGTTGTGGTTGGAGGACAGAAACTAGTGTCCCTTCACCCCACCTGGTGTTGTGTCTGGGGGAAGAGCAGTCAGATCCCCCTCAATGACCCCCACCCACCCAGTGCTGTGTGTGGGGAAGTGCTGCCAGCCCTTCCCCTCCCTGAACTCCACTACCTGGTGCTGTGTCTGGGAGAGAGCAGGCAGACCCTCACAGCACTAGGCAGCAGGCCAGAGGTGGATCAGGGGGAGAGCAGCGAGACCCCCACCCCCTACCCAGTGCTGTATCTCAGAGAGAGCAGTCAGACCTTCCCCTGTGCTCACCCCCTTAATCCTGTTGTATTACAGAATTCATACTGGAGACAGACCCTACAAGTGCCCTCATCCTGGCTGTGAAAAGGCATTCACACAGCTCTCCAACCTCCAGGTCAGTTCCAGGTGCTGTGAGTGATTGGTTGCAGGTTAAGGTAGAATGAAGGCTCTGTTGAAGGATCAGCACAGAGGAGGTGGGGGGGAGGGGTGTGTGTCTCTGGTAGGACATGCTAGTAGGGATTAGCAGAGGGGATGGTGGAAGAGTATGTAGCAGTGGGGAGATTGGTCTAGGGTAAGGGGATCAATCGCAGGGATCATCTGGGAAAGGCAGGTGCTGAAGCCTTGCGGGGGATTGGTCATGGGGTGGGGGAATGGGGCCTGTCAATGGTGGGGAGGAGAGTTGGCAGCTTGTGTCTAGCAGGGAGGGGCACACTGTCTCTGCGCTGTCTGGTGTGAGGGCTCTGGGTGCTGTGCCACAGGCCTGTCTCCATGAGGCACAGATGGAGGAGGGGTAGTTCAGTGCTGCAGGGAGTAGGACATGAGGTTGGGTCTGCTTCTGAGTGAAGCTGTCATTCCCCCCACTCAGTCTCACCAGCGACAGCACAACAAAGACAAGCCCTACAAATGTCCAAACTGTTACCGGGCATACACAGACTCTGCCTCTCTGCAGATCCACCTTTCCGCGCACGCCATCAAACACGCCAAGGCCTACTGCTGCAGCATGTGTGGGAGGGCCTACACCTCGGTGAGTAAGGGGCATCACAGCTAGTCCCCTGTCGACTGGGCAAACAGAGCTCAGGGACACCACTACTTCTGGGGACGGCACACAGTGGAGAGGCTGCTCCCAGTTTAGGCCATGTTCACACTATCACACCGTACCTGCTGGTGTCCTCAGGGGAGGGGAGGCACTGGAAAGAGGCTGAGGGACATGAACCTGCAGAAACGGGGATTCCCATAAGAGGAGGATGGGCCAGGATGAGCAGGGAGGTTGGCGGGGAGGCAAGAAACCAGCCTGAGTGACAAGGTGCAAAGACAAGGGGGTGAGAGGGGGTTTGAGCCAAACAGCTGCCATTCCACATGCAGCTAGAAATCCAGCCAGAATGGGGGTGAGGGACATAGGAAAAGCAGAGAGGTGAAAGGCTACACATCGAGACCACACCGTCCCTGAGGCAGAGGAGAAGCAGGAGCGTGGCTCTGAGCAGGTCAGGGAGTTAGCAGGAATAAGAGGGTGTTTCCAAGAGTCTGCATGACAGAGGATGCTGGGAAGCGACTTGAGCCCAGCCCTGCTCTTCCCTGGCAGTGGGTCAGGCTCTTACAGAGTTTGCATACCAGCATTGCTGACCTATAGTAACTGGTGTGGTGCATGACAGCAGAGCCTCGTGTAGATGGGTCCATCCAGGTGTTCTCGAGAGACTTGGCCCCAAGGTACTGAGTGTAACTGACGCCTGTGCTGAGGAGAGGAGGGTAACCAAGGCTGTGTCTCTATTGAAAAGGGCTCTGGGATGATTCATGGAATTGCAGAACAGTTCACCTTTGTCCAGTACATTGGTAGGAACACTGATTCAGCATCCTGGCTTCATCAAAGCCAGGAATTCTCTGACTGTATCCATAAAGCAGTGGCCATGAGAAAGCTGAGCAGTTATGAGACCCCTATCCTGAGGTTTGGAACTGGCACATGGGGGATTCTCCTTCTGACCAAAGGGGCCTTGGAGACCAATCAGAGAGCCACAGGGGAGCAGACTTTCCCCCAACTTCCAAGGACCCAGACAGGTTCCATGAATGAGAGCAAGGGAAGCTGTGTGTGCCAGAGGGGTCTAGAGGAGCTGAAACAGCTGACTAAGGGGGCTTGGGCAGTGCTGAGGAGACCTCTGTTCTAATGGCAGCTCAGGAATTTGCCTCTCCCAGGGGTTCTCCCTCCAGCTGCCAGGCTTTGTGCTGGTCAGCTAATCACAAATCAGCTCTCATAGCTCTTTCAGCCTGTGTGATGCCTGGAGTTCATCAGAATGGCATCTCTAAATTCCAAGGGATGTGAATGGAAAGCTGTTTAGGGTGGGTGTGGGTGCAGGCAGTGGTACGGTGAGGGGCATAGCTCAGAGTGACAGGGGCCACCCTGGTACAAGGAGTGGGGCCTGTGCTCAGTGCAAGTTCCCCCTCACACTTCCTGTCTCTCTCTGCAGGAGACGTATCTCATGAAGCACATGTCCAAACACACGGTGGTGGAGCACCTCGTGAGCCAGCACTCGCCTCAAAGGACGGAGTCGCCTGGCATCCCAGTGCGGATCTCGCTGATCTGAACCAGGGCCCCAACCCAGCCCCATCCTCCAGTGCCAGACTGGGGGATGGCTTGGAACAATCTCACAAACCATAGCCCAGCCCTGCCGAGCTCCCAGCCTCCTGCAGTGAGGGTCATGGATCAGCTTCTGGGCATGGGAGCCTGGCCCGGCCACGTTGACACCCAAAGACGATTCCAGAGCACTTTGAACCTCGGTGTCTGCTCCTCCCCACTCGCTCCTTGTCTCACGCCTCCGTGCTCCGCCCTTGTCTCGCGTTTGGATACAAATATAAATATATTTATTGGCCAAGAAGTTGGTGCTGCTAAAACCAGGAGGCAGAGCTGGGCAGAGGGAGACCACATAGCACAGGGGCCTGGCATGCTGGTTCCTTCCTGCTCTTGTGGGGTGTGACTGCAGCTGGTCACCGGCTGATCCTGGACTTGCTGGAGAGAGCTGCGGGGCTGGCAGGCAGGCATTGGTACAAAGAGCTGCCCCTGAGCCTCTGCAGCCCCAGACTCCACACCCCTGGCTGGGACAGGGAGCCTCAGGTCTGTGGCTCTTGTTCTGTTTTGAGCTGTCACCCATGATCTGTGCATGTTTCATCTGCTCCTTGCCCCACTAGGCATTGCTGCCAGGGCCCAAGTGAAGAAGCAGCTGTGGGCAAAGTCGCACAGTGAATGGTGGGAATGGCCAGGCAGAGGCACAAAGTGGAGTGGCAAAGTGGGGCCCATGGGTCACTAAAGGGCAGGAGGAAAGCTATTGGGGACTCTAGTCCCAGCATGTCATGCTTCAGTCTGCGCCAAGACAGACCGTTGCCTGCTGGGATATGTAGTCTGTCTGGTGGTAGAATGTGGCCTTCTCCAGCATAGGCCTCACTGCATGAGGCCAAGGAGGGAAGTGAGGAGCTGAACAGGTACAACACTGGGGGCTCATCATGCTCCCGCCCTGCTGGGCCTTGCTGGTGCTAAGGAGGGCCATGGGTGCAGCTCTCTCTAGGATGGAGCAAGTTGCCCATGTGCCAGGTGCTTTGGGGTGACGCTTCAGTATGGTTCTGTCTCCAGCTCGCCTGGTGCCTGCACCTCTGGTCCCTGCTCTCGCCCAGGATGGGAGAGTGGGGTGCAATCCCCTTTTAAATACTGCAGCCACCTCTGTCACCTCCAGGCTTGGGGCCAGGTGCCCAGAAGCCCGGGGGGGGGGGGGGGGGGGGGGGGAGAGAATTCTGTTCCTTGTCATGACACTCCCATCCCTGCAGCTGGGTGTTCCTGCCTCTCTGTATGTGGCTTACCCTGCATTCCCTGGTTTCAGGTTCAGCCAGGCAAACCCTGGCCTGCCTGCAGCCCCTCCTGGTGTGCTCCCAGCACCATCATTAACAGGGACTCTCTGGAGCTAACTGCTGTCATGACAGTAAAGAGCCCTTCGTTGGCTGTGCCCCTTGCAAGTTGGCTGGCTGGAGTAGTAGTGGCTGTGCCAATCTGCTTCCATGGCATTCCCGGGAGCAGCTCTCACCCACTGAGCCTTGTCTATGCTATAGCCCTCACAGTTCTGCCTCACCCCACTCGCAGCCCCAGCACTCCTCCCAGGACCTGGTGCTAGGCTAGCTGTGGCTCTGTGTAGACCTTCCTTATGAGCACAGGAATTGGCTAAAAAAAATGCAAACCTTGCAAGAAACCTCATGGGGGGCTGTGGGCATGAGAGGCGCTAGTGGCAACAGGTAGGAGCTGGGACTGTTGCAAACCCTTAACTGAGTTCAGTGGGGCAGGATCAGACCTTAGGAATGTATTCAATCCTGAAAAGAGCAGGCGCTGCAGAACCAGCACAGGCCCCCGGGGGAGAGGGAGGCAGCCTTGAGGCCAATGCACAGACTCCTTTGGGAATATGTGGCAGCCCTGAGGAGAGGGGAGGGCTGAGGCTTGTAGCATCCCTCCTCTAAGAGAGCAGCAGTAGTAGGCCTCTAAAGAAATAAATGCATGTGGGAGCCAGCTTGCTGCTTGTGGGGAGATCTTGGCTAACCCCATCAAGCATGTCCCAGCAGGGGGCACTGTACAGACAGGCAGGTGCACACTCCAATAAGAGTAGAGGGTGCTGTACAGACAGGAGGCAGGTGCCCACTCCAAACTGACCAGGGGGTGCTGTACAGACAGAAGCAGGAGTCGTGGCTGAAAACAGGTGCCCACTTCAATTTCAAGCAGTCAGTGCCAGGGAGAAGGCAGGCAGCTTTCAGCTGTAAGAGATCTAAAATCCCAGATTGACTCTTCCACCCAGCCCTGCCCCGACTCCCTTTCCTGCAGAGTCACCCTGGGGAATAAACCTTGACAGCATCTTCTGAAGTGGCATTCTCTCCCCTTGGTGCTTTGCCAGCCGTGCCCGCCCCTGTACATATCTGACCCCTGTATAGAGAAGGGAGGGAGCCGAGACACGGCGCAGTTACTTCCTGATGGGTCTTGGGTTCCGGTTTGGACATTGGTTTGGATACTGTGTTATTTTTTATACACTTTTTAAGCCTTAACTCCCTTTGTTGTTTTCCAGGCTGTTTGTTTATCGCCGCCTCTGTTTGTATTAATTTGACCCCCCTCCCTGCCCTCAGTTTGGAGTTGATGTTGTACGATATTCAATATTGTAGCCTTCCTGTCCGCATGTTAATACCGTGTAAATACGCTCTTATACATACTCCTAACATGGCTTTGTTTCTTTTTTCTATCTGAAGTCCAGGCCACGTGTATCTAGATCCTACTTATTTACCTTATTAAAAAATGACAAAACACCCAAGCTCCCTCTCCTGTCTTGCATTGTGGTACCGGGTGTTGGGCATGGGTGGTGGTGGGGCTGTCAGCCAGGCTGCCCCTGTGAGTTTGTATTGTGTTGAAAAGGAAAAGGCCACAAAAATTGAGGAATTGGATGCTCTTTGTATTGCTCTGTTGTGAAAATAAACTGTCCGTGGATGGGGGCACCACTGGGCATGCGCAGGCAGTAGACGTGTCTGCTAAGAGCTCCCAGCAACCTGAGACAAAAATGCTTTTAGAAATAAAGTAAATTGGCCTATTTAGCAACTACATGGGCAGGAACTCGAGGAGGAACACCCCCGGCAAGCTGAAAAAAGAGACTCGCTGCAGCGGGGAAAGCAGGAGGAATGGCTGGAAAGGGAGAGCAGCAGGGGAGGGGAACGAGGAAAAACAAGGCCCAAGATGGCTGCGGCAGCACATGTGAGACAGGGAGAGCAGGCTGACCTGGCAAAACAGATTGTGAGCCTGACACACACGATTAGGAGTCAGCATGAGGACTCCAAGAAGCAGTGGGAGCTCCTGAATGATGGAATACAAAAGGTAAACAGTGTGGTGGACACGCTGAATAAAAAATTTGAAGGGGTCTCTGAACGAGTCACAGCCCTGGAAACAAGAATGGAGGAGAGAGAAGGCCTGGGCCAGAGGTGGGAAGAAAGGTTGCAGACGGTAGAAAAAGCCATGGGGGGGGCGGGCGCAAAATTTGAAGACCTGGAGAAAGGGTAGGAGGAACAATTTGCGCATCCAGGGGATCATGGAGGCCCAGGGAGGGAGAGACCTGGTGCAGAAAATTCGCAAGGCCCTCTTCCCCCAAACATCACCTGCATACTATAGAGCTGGACAGGGCACACCAAACACTGAGACCCCGACCTAAAGAGGGAGAGCCACCTAGAGCGCTGATACTTCACTGCCTAAGATATCAAGACAGAGAGCACATTCTATGGGAAGCCAGGAAAAACAAGGACTTGCGATATGAGGGGCACAGAGTGACAATCCAGCCGGACCTGGCCCCCGCAACAGGGCTAGGAGAAAGAAATGGTACCAGCTCCAAGAAAGATTTACAGAGAAGGGCATACAGGTGCAAGTAAGGTACCCTGCAACTTTCTCCTTCATATATAAAGGGTGCAGGCAAAATTTCTTTGACCTCAAGGCGCTGGAACAATATATGGAACGCAAGATGCCGGAATTTCAAGGACTGGAGGGGAAAAATCCGGCAGACGGGTGATGAAGGACATGATAGAATCATGAAAAAGCCAGAAGAGTAAGAGAACAAGGAGGCACGCAGTAAGCATTAAAGGACAGAGGACTGGATAAGTAGTCCAAAACAGACATGTGAAATTCAGAAGGGTTTGCTGGGTCGAATAGCGGACTACTCGAATAGCAGAGCTACTCCATGGCATACCCCTTTAAGGTTTCTATAAACCTTAGTTCTGGGAGGGAGCAGGGAAATATGGAGGGGGGGGCGAGGGGGAGATAGGGGATGGTTGGGAACATGAAGGGAGACTAGGGTGCAATCTGGAAGGCTTGTTAGGACAAGGGGGGAGGGGTACACAGCAGGTCTATGCTAAGGAATATGGTTGAGTTAAAAATACGTACCTTAAATGTGAAAGGTTTAAACTGCCCAACCAAAAGAAAAAGGACGTGGCAATATCTTAAATGACAGCAGATACAAGTGGCGGCCTTGCAAGACACTGATCTCCTGAATAAAGATACCAGGGTCAGGGATAAACAATTTGACCATGTAATATTTGCTAACGCAAAGGTAAAGAAGGCAGGAGTATTACTGGCGTTTGCCAGCAAGGTCAATTTTATAGGGGGAAAAACGATTAAAGACCCAGAGGGCAGATATCTTCTGGTGCAGGGAACACTGGCAGGGGAAGAATACACATTTCTCATGTTCTATGCCCCAAACATGGGACAAATGAAATTTGTGAAGGGAATTGTAGAACTGGCTAGGAGGGAAAGCCAGGGTATCTTGATAATGATGGGGGATCTTAACAGTCCTCTGACTCAGCTAGATAAATCAGGGAAGGGAAAGCTGAAGAAAGGACAGAAAAAGATTGCGCAGGACATTGCCAGAGCACATCTTGTGGATGTCTGGAGGGTGAGGCACCCAAAGGATCGAGAGTACACTTTTTATTCCAACAGACACCTGACATACACACGAATAGATTATATGTTCATGAATAAAGAAGATGGGGTAAATGTCAAAGTTGTGAGATAGGCCCAGTGATATTCACAGACCACAGTGCAGTAATTATGACAATGGCAGTAGGGCCAAAAAAAAAAGTACACTACACGCAGATGGTCATTGAACAAGGCAACTTTAATTATCTCTTTATTTGTTAGGTTTAATAAACAGGAGATAAAAGACTTCCTCTGGACAAATGATAATGGTGAAGTATCCCAGGTGATCCTCTGGGAGGCTGCTAAGGCATTTTTACGGGGGCAATACATTGCACTAGATGTCTATAATAAAAAAAAGAAAAATATGGAGTTGAATGAGTTATATCTCAGACTTAGAAAGATTGACAAGCAGCTGAAAAATAACCCAACAAGGAAACGGGCGAAGGAAAGGGCAGAGATTAGGGGCTTGATAGATGTCATGGAAACAGAGACAATAATAAAAAAACTAAGATACACTAAAGATTACTACTACACTAAAAGCAATAAAGCAGACAGAGTCTTGTCTTGGCTGGTGAAAAAGCAAAGGAAAAAGGCACAGATAACACAGATACTGCACTCTAATAAAGAAACATACATATCAGGCACTGAGATGCAGGAACAATTCTTAAAATTTTATAAGACCCTCTACACATCTGAGAATCCTAATCCAGAGGCTGTTAAAAATACCTGGGGAAATTAAAATTACCCAAAATTACCGAAGCACACAGAAGAATGCTTAATGAGCCCATTGTGGTGGAAGAGATAGAGTGTGCAATTAAAGAACTGCCCAAAAATAAAACACCAGGACCAGATGCCTTCATCCCAGAATTTTATCAAACCTACACTGACCTAATAAGCCCTTTACTCTGCAAGGTATTAAATATGATTAGGGAACTCAAGCGAATGCCAGAGACATTTTACAAGGGCTACGATAACATTATGCCCCAAAACAGAGAAGGTGGGGAAAGAATGTGGGGATTTCAGACTTATATCAGTATTGAACACAGATGCCAAGATCTCTACCAAGATCCTTGCCACCCCCCTCCAACTTATTATAAAGGAGATAATTGGTCCTGACCCCACAGGATTTATAAGTAGGAGGATGGGAATAGACAACGTGAGGAGGGCAATAGATCTCATCTACAAAATTAATGAAAAAAGGTCAGCAGCCATATCTTTAGATGCTAATAAAGCGTTTGACAGACTAGATTTTTTTTCCCTTTTGATCACACTAGCAGAGATGGGATTAGGGGGGGCTTTTCTGGAATGGGTAGGAAGTATATATAAAAGACCGGTGGCACAGAGTGTATTAAATGGAGAGCTAACTCCAGTGTTCCACCTTACACGGGGCACAAGACAGGGCTGTCCGCTCTCTCCACTCCTCTGATATTGCAATAGAGCCTCTTATATTGGCGATAAGTCAAAATAGCAAGATAACTGGAGTGATGAGTGGGATGACTGAACATAAAACGATGGTCTATGCGGATGATATGCTTCTTTCCCTAACTAATGTACAAACATCTATACCAGAACTGATGGCAGTACTGGCAGAATTTGGATCCCTATCAGGATACAAGGTTAATCCACGAAAAACCCAGATGATGTTATTAAACCAGTGTGGAAGAAAATAAATCTTCAGTCTGTTTGGGAGTTTGTCTGTCAGAAAACACTTTATTTATTTAGCAATTGGTATTGCAGTAGGAGAGACCTTTTCAGCAGCAGAGATTGCCTCTGACAGAAGAAAAGTCTCTGATGGTTACAACAGTTTGGCATGTTTATAGCACTCTGCGAAAGCCTGAATTGTATCAATTACTTATCAGTTATACATAATAGAAAATACAAGATTTATAAAAGAAAGCATTTTGTGGTCTGTCAGCAAGATTCAGTTCAAGGATTTTTCCCTTAGTTCAGCATATTTCTCTCACCCGTCTGTGACGTACTTCCTTGACCAAAGTTGTTTAAGGTCTACTAAACTTTTACTTCCACACTAGGATAGGAGCAGAGGAAGGAGAAGTGCCCCAGCTATGCAATTTCAAATACAACAGGAGCATATAAAGTATTTAGGAATTTAAAAAGAATACTAGGGACTTATACAAAATAAACTACTTACCTCTTATATGGGAGTTCCAGGATAAGCAGCACTCTTGGCACAAACTGGGCTGTTCCTGGTTGGGAAAAATGAACATAATTAAAATGCAACTACTACCTAAAATTCTCTATACCAAACAGGCCATTCCAATACAACTGCCCAGGGAGTTTTTTTTAAAAATAGAAAAGATAATGAGGTTCATAATTTGGGGTAAAAGGAAACCGAGGGGGCGTAGATCCATTCTTAAGACAGGGATGGAAAAGGGGGGATGCAATCTGCCTGACCTAAGACTCTATAGTATGGCATCAGCCCTGAGAACAGTAATGATTTGGTATAATGAGGAGAAAGAACCAAAATGGCAAGACCTAGAATTGGAGACACTAGGGATTACACAAGTAAGGGATCTGTTTGAAAGCACATCCTGAGTCATAACAAAGGGAAGGGAGGAGAAGGACCACTCCTTTACAGGGGCGGCTATGATGGCGTGGTATGGGTGCCAAAAAAAATTGGAGATTATGCCAGGAAAAACCCCACGTATCCCTATAGAAAAGGAGGGACCTAAATGGAACAGAAAGGAGAAGGAACATCTACGGAGATGGAAAGAGAAAGGGATCTATAGGGCAATACATATGTTTGTTAATGACACATTTAAAACTAGGGACATGTTGGAGACGGCCCTAGCTGAAAAGGTAGATTTCTGGATGTACTGCTGTCTACATAGTGCTATAAACAATTCCAAGGATTGGGCCCACTTCTGTAGGGACCCCACAGATTTGGAAAGAGTCCTGTTTAATACTATAGGACAAAAGGGAGTGTTTTCAATTCTTTATAGACTGGTAAAGGCTTTATATCATTTCCCGGATGCAGGATATATCACTAAATGGTCTGAGGAGTTGATGCTAGATATAACAGAGGGAGACATGAGAACCATTTGGCAGTATAGGTCCACTTGCTCACTGTCCTTATTAGTAAAGGAACCCCAAATAAAGTTAATCCAGAGATGGTACACCACACCAGATGGAATAAACAAAATTAAAAATACCTACCCCCCAATGTGTTGGAGGGGATGTGGGGAGAGGGGTACCTACCTGCATTGCTGGTGGAGCTGCCCGAAGGTGGAAGCCTTCTGGAAGAAAGTATGGGCAATTATTAATGGACTGCCGAAAGTGAATCTTCCGTTTAAACCAGAAATTGCACTCCTCGGATTATACCCACCTAAGACTCTTAAGCCACACCAGAGAAGACCCTGTCAAAAATTGATCCTGGCGGCAGTTCACACAATTGCAAAGACGTGGAAGCACGCAAAGGGTCTGACTAGACTGGCGTGGCTACAAAGGCTGTGGTATATGGTGTCGATGGAGCGTATAATGGCCAGCCTAGAAGACAATCTAAGTAAATTTTATGAGTCATGGTCATCGTGTTGGACAGTACTAACGCAGCAAATTAAGATGGACAAATACACACAATCGACCTGCCTGAAAGACATTTATTAANACACAATCGACCTGCCTGAAAGACATTTATTAAAGCACCGGGGGGGGGGGGGGCAGATTGGGGATGGGGAGGGGAGGGGGTTAGGGAGGGGAGGTAATATTAGAAGGTGGAAGGTTGGGGGAATTCACACTGGTTACAGAAAGCAATATTGATAAAGTTTATGTTTGTAACACAGCCGCTTGGCTATATGTCAGGAAATGAGTGGCAAAGGAAATACAATAATTGTTTGGGAAGAAATTGAAAGTTATGTTAATACCATTGTTACAGGAAAATAAAAAAGATGATTAAAAAATAAATAAATAAACTGTCCGTGGAAACTTGGGTGTGGCTAGTGCATGCGGCTGTTTGTTCTGTGGGGGCAGGCCACCAAGACCGCTCCCAGCAGAGAGATGCCCAGTATTCCCAGCTGAGCATGGAGATCAGGAACTGGCCTGGAGGAATTGACCATAGGATTAAAGTCAAGGATTAGCAAGCGCCCAAAGAAGGAAGTGAGGGTGTGATAGAAACCAGCCATGCAGGGGAGCGGGGAGGACAGGTGGGGTCTGTGACAATGGTGCCCAGAGCATGGGTTTGGCGGGCTGTGCTGGTACCTAAGACATGTCTAGCTCCCTGCCCTGAGGTGCCCACTTCAGTTTAGGGCTGCTCCATATTCTGTAATTTTTACCCTTCACCAGCAGATGCTAGACCTGCATGGAGGCTTTGTGGGTGCCTGGTGGAATCTGAAATGAGACTGCATCAGTGTCTGAACAGCTGTGAGCCAGAGAAAAGGGGGGAATTCCAGTACCGCCAGGTCCCCCCACCCCATCCTGGTGGAGGGATTCCCATGGTACTGAGCCCATCAGGAAAGTATGGGGTGCGTTGCTAGACAGCTTTGCTCATGGACTAAGTGTGTATGTACATTGTTGGATCCCAAAGGCCAAGCTAGTAACCTTGTCACCTGAGGGAAAGACAACAGACTTGTCTTAAGTTTCATTTCCCAGCTGGGCCCTGTCAGGAAGTGAGAGAATCATACTATTGCTCTCTAGCTAATCTAGGATGGAGCCTGGTTTGGTTCTGTGGCCAGGCCCAAGATGGAGAAATGGAGGCCTTACGCCTACATGCCTGCGCTTCCAGGATGTCTCCGAGGCCCAGGGCTGCTCTGGGAGAGGCATGAGGCCCCTGCTGATGGAGCACATGGGCACCACACAGGTAGGGTTGCCACCTATGCAAATGTTTAAGGAACACTGATGAAAAATACATGTTGCAGGGCCTGCATTGGTGCCAATGCAGGCCCTGCAACATGTATTTTCCATAAGTATTCCTTAAAAATGTGCATAAGTGGCAACCCTACACACAGGTTGCTGGACCAGGCCGGAGCAAACTGGGGCAGTTGAGCAAGTTTGTTTCAATAGACAGCACAAGAGACATCCCACTAGAAAAGGTGAATGTCTCTCTCCCTTACAGAATTAGACTCTGGGCACTGCCCCCGTGCTGCCCAGGAGCTCCCACTGCACTGCTATGGCAGAAATGGCCAGAGAGAAACAGAGCCTTAGTGTCACCAGGGCTGGGGCTCCGAGTCCAGGTTCTGGGGCCACACTGAAAACGCTGGAGTGAGGAGGGCCTTTAGATGGTGGTGGTATTTTTTGTGTGTGTGCACTTTTGAAATGGAAATGTTGAATTATTTTGCAGCTGGAAAGTTAAAGGCAGGACCACTTTCCATTTTAAAACACCGAATACAAAACCCCATTTTTCTGAAGAGCCGGCTTGAGCTATCTTTTTGAAAGTTTAACCGTGTGTTTCTAGTAGGTGGGAGGGTCATATATGCAATTTTTTTTTTTAACAATTCTGTTTTTTATTTTTTCTAACATGTAGCCAATAATACATTTGTTTTCTCGGTTTTTTCTTATTAAACATATTCCCTTATTCCCCCCCTCCCCCAACCTCCCCCCTCCAACAACTGCGGTGATTATTGCCTTTAGCTTCTCTCTACTGCCCTTCTCTTATTGGTACTTATGTTAGTACAATCACAGCAAAAAGTCAAACAGATAGCAATGCTGGTCGTCTTCCGTTTCTGGTTTCTGCATCTGTTCCATGCACTGGAACCACTTGGCATTAAAGTTCTCTGTCTTGTCTTTCATAGTCGCCGTAGCTTTCTCCATGGAGAATAAGTACCACATGTTATTCATCCATATTTGCATGCTTGGTACTCGTTCCTCAATCCATAATTGTAGAATTATTCACATCTAGATGTGTATAAGAGACAGACTCGCTGCAGCGGGGAAAGCAGGAGGAATGGCTGGAAAGGGAGAGCAGCAGGGGAGGGGAACGAGGAAAAACAA
>QEPC01014534.1:2150441-2174541 GCA_003113815.1 Sphenodon punctatus
GGACCTGGCCTCCCTCATCCATGCCTTCGTCACCTCGAGGCTAGACTACTGTAACGCGCTCTATGTGGGGCTTCCCTTGTTCCTGGTCCGGAGGCTGCAGCTAGTGCAGAATGCGGCGGCTCGTCTCCTGATCGGGACGGGCCGTCGGGAGCATATTACACCTGTGCTCCGAGCTCTGCACTGGCTGCCAATAGCGTGCCGAGCCAGGTTCAAGGTGTTGGTGTTGATCTATAAAGCCCTACGCGGTCTGGGCCCCTCTTACCTCAGGGACCGCCTTGCCCTCCGCACCCCAGAGCGGCTCCTTCGGTCTGCTGGGGGTGCCTTCTTGGAGGTCCCCCATGTTAAGCGGGGGGCCACAATGGAGAGGGCATTCTCGGTGGCCGCGCCGTGCCTTTGGAACTCCCTTCCGGAGGAAGCTCGCCTGGCCCCTAGCCTGTTGACATTCCGGCGAAGCTGTAAAACCTGGCTGTTCGCCCAGGCCTTTGGGGAGGGTGGGAGGGTAGGGTGAGGAGTTTTTAGCTCCCCCACCGTACCTATTATTTATTATGTATTTATTATATTTAGCCCTGTTTTAGTATTTTTATATTATTGTATTGGATGTTTTAAATTGTTTTTATTGTGTTTTAATTGTTGGAAGCCGCCCCGGGCTGCTTTAGCAGGAGGGGCGGGGTAAAAATCTATTAAATAAATGAATAAATAAAAGGCCATGATCAAAGTAGTACAGTCCACATGTGGCCTTCATGCTGTTCCCGACTGCTAGAGAAAACCAAGATTTCATCAAGGTAGACCACAACGTATACATCCAATAGATCCGAGAAGACCTAGTTAACAAATATCAAAGCTGAGAGAGGAGAATTGGCTCCGCTTCAAGATCTCACTTGGGGACCCCTGAAAGTCAGTCTCCCCCCGGGTCAGCTGGAGTGGAATGACTGGTACATGAGCTGAAAAAAGCCTTGGTGTCTGCAGGACAGCAATGTAAAATGAATTGTAATTATCGCTTGTGTAAGTTCTGCTTTTCTTGTTCTCTGTACTGTCTCTTTGCAGCCTGTGGTATTACCTACTTCTGTCATTTTTGGGAAGAAATTTAACTTTAGTCTTCCTTGAATATGTTCTAGGACTCCTCCAAACCAGCATGTTAACTTCAACCTCTAAGCCAAGTATCCTTGCACAGGGTAAGATGTCTTGTTGCAGTAGAACATAAGCACGTGCCTGCATATTCTCCAGCTGAGCTATGAAACTTGCTGTTCCATGTGTAAGTTATCTGAGGCTTTTCATTGTATTGTTTGGATGAAGGCTTCCTGTGCCCCACCTAAAGACTTACCTGCCGCAGCTCATTCCTGTCCAGTGGGATGACATAAACCCAGCCAGGAAGATGCTGTCTGGTCTGGCTAGTCAAAATAGAACTTGATGAAAGAGCTGAGTTACTGGTTGTACCATATTGGTATCTCTGCTACAAGCCTAGCTTTTAAGATTATTGCTTCTCACTCCTCTGACTTGCACAAAATATTATTCTGATATAGCAATTAAAAAACCTAATTAAATTCCAACATCTAAAAATCTTTACTTTTAAATTCATAGTTAAGGCAAATTGGTGAAAAATAGCAATTTCACTACTATACCACCTAAAAATATGTTACTATTATAATACATCCTTTTCAACTACATCAATAGTACTCGATCTCATACATTTCTTTAACAACTCTGTCTATATCAATGTCTTCTCAACATCATAACTCTCATTCTTCCTTCAATACCATCAACATATCAACAACAAAAAATTCCCACCACTTCACCATTTCTACTGATCAATTAATTCATTTTCAGTCAAATGCCTTAATGAGTTAATTTTGGTGTAGAAATTGTATAGTTGGTTTGGAAATCCAGAAATGAAATATAAGTTACTATACTGTAATAAATAATTAACTTAAGGCATTAAGTTAAGAATGTATTAATCAGTAGAGTTGGTGTGTAGTGGTGGGATTTTTTTGTTATTACAATGTTGATGGTATTTAAGGAAGAATGAGAGTTATGATGTTGAGAAGACATTGATATAGACAGAGTTGTTAATGAAACATATGAGACTGAGTACTACTGATGTAGTTGGAAAGGATGTATTATATTAGTAATATATTTTTAGGTGGTATTGTAGTGAAATTATTTTTTACCAATTCACCTTAACTATGAATTGGAAACAATAGGTGCAACATGAATGCCAATTGGAAATAATGGAGCTCTGTGAATGCCAATAGCCCTTACTGGGCAGTAAAGCAATACAATAGAACTGCATCTCTTTTTTAAAAAGGGAGAGATCAGGGGTTGAATGCCAGAAAAGGGCAGAGGTATGTGTGTGTATCTGGGGGTGGAGGAGAATAAAAAGTGCCAAGATAGAAAGACGGAGTGAGCCAAGCGGAGGTGTTGTGAATACATGGGACTGGTTGAGATCGCAGCAAAAAGACCACTTGAATCAACTGAAATGAGACGTGGGATTGTGTAGAATGACGAAGAAGACACCAGGAGCAGCTGGAATGGTGGAGGGCTGGATCCAACCCCTATTCATTCCTCATCTCTCTGCCATTCGTCCCTGTCATTCCAAAAACATCTGGGTCCCCTGTCCTTCAACACATTCTCCCTCAACCCCATTGTTATTTCATCAGGACCGCTTTACCACATCCTTATCATTCGATGTAGTTACTGTGACATTCTGTGCATCCTCACCCCTCAACACCCTGCTTATTATTCAACTCAGTCTTTGGCCATTCTGTCGCCTACTCTTTTCTTTAATTCACCCAGCCCTTAGATCTTTCCCCTCATTACTCATTGCCCTTTGTCATTCCAGACAGTTCCCACTCATTCCACCCTCAACACCATCACAGTCATCCCCTTTTCCTCTTTGACTCCCACCTTACCATTGCACCATCTCCCCATCACCTCTTCTTTGTCATTCCAGTTACATGAGTGCCCCTCTCATCATTCCATCTCATCCTCTTTTATTCAACTTCTTCCCAGCATCAGCAGGGGAGGGGGAGAGGAACTAATGCTGCTCTGCCCGCCTGCTCGTTCTCCTGGCTCCACCTGCTTGTTGCCACTGTGCACCACCGCTGCCGCTCACTGAGTGTTTCAAAGGCCCTCACTGCAGGGGCTGCTATAGTGCTAGCCCGGCATGCAGAGACTACATTTCCCAGCCTGCCAGACTAGGAAAACGGCATCCCCATTGTGCGCATGTGCACGGCTGCGTGTGGCCTTTGAAACGATCTGGTAGCGGAGGCAGCAAGAACAGGTGAGCAGCGTTAGTTCCTTCTCTTCCACCCCTCTATGGGCGTGAGGCGGTTTCTCTCTACGGGTGCTGATGCTGAGTGAGTCTGTCTGTGTGAGTGAGAGGGGGTTGTTCCCAGGCTCTCCCCCTCCCCAGTTCCTTCCCTTCCATGGCTGCCCCCTTTCCCACCCCCCTTCAGCAGTGAAGGGACGGGCGAGGGGAAAGGAGGAGGAGAAACTACTGCCGCCCCCACCCTCCTGTCTGCTCGCTCTGCCGCTTGCTCACTGCTGGTGGACCCCGGGCTGGAGCTTGCTGCAGGAAGGGGAGAAGAGAGTGGGGAACAACTATTGGCCCCCCTGCCCACTCTGCCACTTGCTCGCCATCAGTAAGCCCCGGACTTGAGCCTGCCCAGAGCCGCTCCCGCCACCAGATTCCTGACAGAAAACATGCTGGTGGTGCGGGGCTGGCCAGGGCAGCGGCAGTGACGGGCCAGCAGAGAAGGACAATGGCGGCGGCGGAGGAGCAGAACCAGCAGTGATGGCAGAACGGTGTGTTTTGGAAGGAAGGGAATGAGTATGGAGGGGAGTGTCTGTGTGGAGACGAGGGGAGTGGTTTGTGTGTGTGTGTGTGTGTGTGTGAGAGAGAGGGGGGGGGGGAGGGAGAGCGCGCGCGTGATAGAGGGGGAGACCTTTGCACAGCGGTGCTAGCCAGGTGAGGAGAGGGAAAGATCATTGCCTTCCTGTCCTGCTAGCACCACAGCACAAAGGAGCTTGTACTTACAAAATACAAATTATGTAAATATATAAAACATATTTATATATATATATAATTTGTATTTTTTACAGCTTGACACAGGTTATTGACTTTATTTTAAGGTCCTTTGGTTTACTTTTCCCCAGGCAGGAGATGCATATATAAATTCATTTACAATTTTTCTCCTCTTTACAAAACATTACACATCTTTTAATTTTTGTTTACATTGTCACTGATATTTCAATAATTCCCTGGCATGCAGAAAAACTTGGCCACTAGGAAAACTTGTAGGAAGAAAGCAATTCCTGTTAATAAATAGAGATAACAAGCCTTAACTGCAAAACTGAGTTTAAAACTGATAAACTGAACTGTTCTGATGTAAAAAAAGAAAAAACCAATAAAAACACCTGCCGATAAAATTGTCATAGTTCAAATTATAAATTGAACTTCCATATCATTTTTGCTTTCTTTGACAGCTCTGTTGACTTTACTCCCCTGTTGTCCGGCGACACTGTAAAACCTGGCTCTTCCATCAGGTGTTTGGGCGGGGGTTGGTATGTTTCTTTTACACAGATCAGGATTTTACTGTTTTGTTGGGCTAAATTTGTTAGCCGCCCAGAGCTGTTTGCAGGAGGGGCGGGGTAAAAATGTGCCAAATAAATAAAATTATATATATTTATAATGTGTTACTGATTTTAATGTTTTATATTGTTAAATTGTGAGCCGCCCTGAGTCGCCGTCAGACAAGAGGGGCAGAGTTAAAATTTAAAGAAATAATAAATAAATAAATAAATAAAAATATACTACATGGCTGTGGTGTTGTCCACGGTGATGAGTATTGTGGTGCTGTGAATGTGAGTAACTAGAGACCTTAGTGCCCACGTTATGGCCCTGAGTTCTAGTATATTGATATGGAAAACTGTTTTCTCCGTGGGCCACAGGCCTTGAAAATCTGGGTTCTTTTAGGCCATGGCGAAAGCTAGTGCCGTTAATAAAATTGGATTTGAATTGAAATTCCCCATGTGGACTCCCCAACCCATCGTAGATGTAGAGGCATCAGTGGGGATGGTGACTTCTGGTTGTGGGATTTTGAAATCGATGCCTTTGAGTACATGGGAAGGATTTGTCTACTGTTGAAGGGACACCAGGCCATGCTGAGGTATAGTGACCCTTTTGTTCAGGGGGTGCCGCACTGTGGAGTAGGCTTCTCACAGCCATTGTTGAAGCGGCCGCATATTCAGGCGAGCGTGGGGAGTGACACTCATTGTGGAAGTGAACAGTCCCTGAAGTCTCAGAAAGAACCGGACAGGCTGAGTTGTCGGTTCAATTGTGTAATCATATAGGTGGTGATTTTAAATCTTTCCCGTGGAAGGGTCGATATAGTGGTGTGTATGTCAAGTAGAAGCGGTTCTCTGTGCTGTGCTGCCAGGAACCAATCATTGAGGTAGGGAAACAACCTGATGGCCTGTCATTGCAGGTACTTAGCCACCACAATTACACACTTGGTAAACACCCTGGTGCTCGAGGCAAGACCGAAAGGAAGAACGGTGTACTGGTAATGGTTGCAACCTATGAGAAAATGGAGATACTTTCTGAGAGGATCAAATAAAAACTTGAAATTAGGTGTCTCTTAAATTAAGTGAGGCTAACTAATCGCCATGCTCTAATGCTGTGAGTATGTATTTATTTATTTATTTATTTTTCAATGCTTTTATACTGCACTACTCACTGTACAGCGACTGAGGGTGGTGTATAAGCAGTAAAAAGTACAATATACAAAATACACAAATTAAACCAACAACACTAAAACTCAGAGTAAAATTAACTTAATCCCTCCCATGCTCCTCCCATCCCCCTCACCGAATGCCTGGCAAAAAAGCCAGGTCTTACACTGTCTGCGAAACTTGGGGAGGTCCCGGGAGTGTCGGATCTCTGCCAGAAGGGCGTTCCAGAGTCACGGTGCCACCACCAAGAACACCCTTTAAAATATACTGAAGAGTGGCCATGTAAAACTTTATGTTCCTTATAAATTTGTTCAACTCCCTGAGGTCCAAAATGGGTCTTAGTCCTCCATCTTCCTTAGATACTAAAAATATCTAGAGTAGTAGAGCATTAAAGGGAACCTCTGTTCATTAAAGGGAACCTCCTCCACTGCCCCTTTCTGTAAAAGGGCATCTACTTCTTGCCAAGAGTACGGTCTTGTGAGGGGTGTCCCTTAAGTGGGACGGGGAAGGGGAATTTGGAGTAGGAACAATTTCAAATTGGACTGCATATCCACTTCTGATGATCTCTTTGACCCATCTATCGGATGTTATGTGGGTCCAGCGGTGGTAAAAAGGATGTAAACGGTTATAGAAGAGGGGAGATCCTCCACTCCTCCCTTGATCCTGTCACTGTTAAAAACATGACTTGGATTGTTGGCCAGAGGAAGAGGTTGAAGGCTGCCTCCCTCTGCCTTTTGGTTTAATAAACCGCTTCCTACGGTGTTGGAAAGAGGTTTGTGGTTGTGATAGCTAGGTTTGATTTCTCCTGTTGGTAATAGGAGTAAGAATAGGAACTTCAATATCTAGGAGTATAAGAGGCTGGCACTGAATAATATTTCTTTTTTATAGCCCTTATAACTCCCGCAGACCTGGCTGTTTGACTAGTTTCCTTGATTTTCTTCAAGGTGTCATCTGTGGATGCTGCAAAGAGGACCTCCGTATCAAACAGTAGTTCCTAGTCTTATTTTGCAGAGTAAGTGCTGTAGACCTCAGCAATGCATGGCGTCTGAGGGTGATGGATGATGCTATCCCTCCACTATATGCATTGTAGCTGAGAGCTGAAACTGGGCAAATTGTCCTTTTTGTAAGGTGGCAATTTGGGGTGGATCAGTAGCTGATGATAGTTGTGACCATAACCAATGCTGGTAACCTGCCATTGTGGCAGAGAAGTTAGTTGCTCTCAGAGTGAGAGACTGATGAGAATATTTTCCGACCCTATGCATCAAGTCTTCTTCCCTCACGATCTTCAGGGGAGGTCTGTAGCCCTCCAGCTCTTGTCTTCTGAGAGGCGGCCGCAATCACCAAAGAATTAGGTGGAGGGTGATGATGAAAGATCTTTGCTCCCTCCTGAGGGATTGCATATAGTGAATCAGCTAACTTATTTGTGGGGACAGCAGACAATGGGTTTGACCAGACTGTATTTGATGTTTCCAGAAGTTGGTCAAAAAGGCAGTATCATGACTTGCCCTTAGTCCCCGCTACCCAGGATACCAAACACGGGTCCTGGGCTCTGTTTTCTTCACGATTTTGTTCGGAATTTGTGGCAATGCCCTAAGCAAGTGTCGTAACATGGCTTGAAATATTTTAACGCCTTCTGTTGAGACTGGTACTGTTGAATCTGACACCAAGTCTGGTGGAGGAGGTGAAACTGTTTCTCCTTCATCAGGTGAAGGAGATGTAGAAGAGGAGCTGACTGTTCCATACCTACATCCTCTGCAATCAATGTAGAGGGGGGTTGGGGTGGTGCACCCAGTAAGGTGTGAAGAAAAGAAGTATCTGCTCTAGGAGTGAGTAATGCCTGCTGAGTAGACTTGGCTGGTGCCATTGGTACCGATGGATGGACCACTGTAGTAGTGGGCAGTACCGCTGGTACCGCTGAAGGTGGTACAGTGACTGTTAAGGGTGGTGGGAACGAATCCTGTGGTACTGTAGGAGCAGGAGATATAGGGAAAGATGGATCATTCCTGGAGAGGGTTTCCTGATTTTTCTGCTGCCTGTGCCTTCCGTGACTGGATCGCCTCTCGTCATGGTAGGAGGGAGAACGGCTTCTGGACCTTGAAAAGTATGGGCGGGAGTGGGAATGTCGGTCATGCCTATGGCGATCAAATTAGTAATCATCTTGTCTTCTCCAAGAAGAGGAGTAGCAAGAACATGGAGAGAGACTTCTGTACGCTCCATGGTACTCCTTCCATATTGATCCATTGTATGATCTCTCTTGGTACCTGTAGTACTGTGGTGAAGTATCACGGGATCTCCACATGGAGTGCTCTAAAAGAGTGAGAGGGCTCACTAAACCATTGCAGAGCCACGTGCTTGAGGGCTCAGCGAGCGTTCTATATGATTTTGTGTTGGATCAGATTGCTGTACAGGGGGAGAATGAGAATCCCCTTCTGAGTAAAGTCTCAGCAGTAACTGTGTGCTCCGCTGGATTTTCCCTCAGAACGGTATTGGTGGGAAGCCTCAGGCGATTTCACTTTCTTTTTTCTCTTTTTCTTTCGTTTACCCACGTCTGTGGTGTCTCTGTTCTTGAGATGTTCCGTCTGGTGGGAGCTAGCCACAGTTGTAGGAGGATGAGGACTATGTGTCTGCACTCTGGATTGAGTGGGTCAGAGCCTCTCAGTGCTGAAGGGTCCAAGGTTTCCATGATGGTATGACTGATTCCCACCTGGTGGGCAAAGATCCTAATCGAACCCTCCTCACCTCCTTCAAGAGCCCTCGTCAGTATTTCCTTGAGATGGAGTGATTTGTTCTTTCTAGCCCTCGTAGACAGGGCAGTGCACACTGTACTGGAGTGGGCGTCGTGCGCTTTTCTAAGAGCCCAGGCACTGAACATGCTCATCACTTACTGATAACGGGGCAGGACAAGAATGACAACGCTTAAACCCAGGCTGTTTGAGCATAGTCCTGAGGCAAGAACTAATGGAGAGTGCTGCGGAGTATGTGACTCACCTCCTTCCCCTAAGGGGGAGGAGAGGGAAGCCCGTAACCTTCTCTAGTAGTTTTGACTAAATAAAAGAAAAATAAGGACAAAAAGAATACAAATATGAACAATACTAGTTCTAGATAGGTGCTGATGAATGCCAGAGTGCACTGAAGGTCTTCTGACTGCCAAAAGCAGGTGGAAGGAACAGAGGTGGAGGGGCCCTTATATTAGATCAGGGGCGACTGCTGGGTGTTGAGGTTGGAGGGGTAGTAAGGCCGGCCGGTAGGTGGAGGCAGGGCAACGGTAGGCGACATAATCCAGCAGCAAGGAGTTCCAAGGGTTAATGTTGGATGGACATTACATTACTTAATCAAGCAATTTCAGTTAGGTTAGGCAGGTTTAAAAGCAGGCAGACAACCTTAAACCTCACTTACAAGCAGTTTTAGCAGTGGGGGTGCATGGGGGGAGCTGTCAGGCAGTGGGAGTGCATGGGGGGAGCTGTCAGGCAGTGGGAGTGCATGGGGGGAGCTGTCAGGCAGCGTGGGGTGTGTGATGAGATGAAGGATGCACATAGTCTGAAAGCAGGTATCACAAGGTTGAGAAATGGTTACTAATGGTTACTTTTTACTCATAGTTACTAAATGGTTACTTTTACAAATGTAACTATCAGAAGTGAGCTCTGTCACAGACTTTAAGCTCTAGTCAGTGTCATGTCAGTTACACAGCACCTCGGTTCCCCAGCTCCCGAGGAAGAGGAGCGCAGCCGAAAGCCAGGAAGCGGGGCACTATGTAACTGCTCCTGCTGCAGGAAGAAAGAGCGAGACAGGAGCGGAGGAGGAAGCTGCTGCCGCTGCCAATACACCGTCACGGAGAACAGAAGCCGCTAACACCGTCGTTGCCTCTCTTCGCCGCACGCAGCTGAGAGCTGAGGAGAGCTCCCCCCTCCACCGCCGGGGACCGCAAGGGCGAGCGAAGGATTGAGGGGGAATTGCCAGAGCAGGTGTGGGACGCAGGGCTAAG
This sequence comes from Sphenodon punctatus, assembly GCA_003113815.1. Classification (NCBI taxonomy): domain Eukaryota; kingdom Metazoa; phylum Chordata; class Lepidosauria; order Sphenodontia; family Sphenodontidae; genus Sphenodon; species Sphenodon punctatus. Next base: position 2,160,154 of record QEPC01014534.1, read on the forward strand.
GGGAGCGCTCGTAGAAGGGGGTAAGGCGGCTAGCTGCGGAGTGGAGTGTGTGCGTGCGCGTAGGGGAAGGGAGGTACAAGCAGGGAGCATGGGGCGAGGGGGGAGCTGGTGGGTAGGCACTGGGGGGTGAATGGGGTGAGGGGGGAGCTTGCAGGCAGTGGGGGGTGATGACATGAAGGATGCACGTAGCCTGAAAGCAGATATCAGAAGGTTGACAAATGGTTACTGATGGGTATGTGTGTGAAGAATCGAAACGGCTTTTCCTTTTTAAAAACCAGTTGTTTAAAGGCTTCATTTATTGGTGTCGCATTTTTCAGGGTAATTAAGTCCATCATTATGTTGTGGACTAATACCAGAGAGGAAACTTGGTTTCAGTCCTTTATGTAAGCAGAGAGAAGCTATGAAATATGGAAATATAATAAATATTCATTGATGAAATGGTTTGATTTTCTACTGCTTTGCTTAATGATTCATGTTATAGCTTGTCATTCCCATAGATTGAATTTCAACCAGAAGGAATTCAGTTGGTGCTGTCAAATGTGGAGGAACGAGCTGGTTGATTTTTCTTCTTCTTCCTCAGATCAGACAAGGCATGTTGTGTTAACCAAAAAGAAACCCCAAGTGATTCCATTTTGTTTTAATAAAAATATGATTTAAGATGCAGTGGCATGTTTGTTCTTCCCGAGAAATTATGATGGAGGGCAAATTCATTGCCGTTACATAAAACCCCACATCTATTATTTGTAATTATCGGAAATGAAAGTATGATCAGATTACCTACTACTTTAGCTATTTCCAATGATAAAAGGTATAAACACCTTGATTTTACACTTATGTTTTGGAAGAATGCTGTTGATTTAAAGTGATGGATTAAGAGTCTAATGTTTTGTTTTTATAATATCTCATGACGTAATACGATCATGCTGCTTTATATATTTCTACATTCACTATTTGAAATACTGTTACAAAGACTGTTTTTAGAGGCGATACATGCGTGTTTGTGAGAGAGTGGGGGGCAGAAGAGTCTCCATGTGTGTGTGTTTGTGAGAGAGAGAGAAACTCAGTTGGGGGGAAAAGAGTGCATGCGTGTGTATGTGTGTGAGACACAGAAAGAGTGGGGGAGACAGTCTGTGTGTGTGCATGTTTGTGTGTGTGGGAGAGAGATACAGATTGAGTTCAGGAGAAGAAGTTGGGAAAATCTTTCCCCAAACACCTCCTGTTTTGATCTGGAGGCTATGTTTTTAAAAAATTTCACACACCAAGTTCCTCCTCAAACTCCTTTCACTCTTGTAGAGTTACTCCTACTTTACACTAGGGTTATATGGGGATAATCATTCCCATTGACCCTAATATAAACAAGTAACTTCATATATGCACAACTTTTAAGTTAAAAGTTCTGTAAAATATACAACTTAAAAGTTGTGCAACAACTGATATATTAATGTGCTGATATATTATATTGCACAAAACCAGGAAATTTACCAAAACAAAAAAAATGTACAGTTTAAAAAAACATTAAATGCACAACAGTTTTTGAAACTAAAGCTTTATTAAAACTTTATTATTAAACTTTAATTTATTATCATAAATCAACAATGAACAATTTTTTCAGAGTGCATTAACTCTGGCCTTTACATGTATACAAATTATATACACTTCATACAATAAACTGTTAACAATGTCAGTGTAGACAACATTATATAATTCATTATACAGAATGCAGTTCTGTGGAAACAGAGTTAATGCACTCTGAAAAAATGGTTCATTGTCAAATTATGATAATAAAGTTTAATAATGAAAAAATGTGAAAGTTTAGTTATTGATACAAATGAATAAAAGTATGTATGGTAAGGAATTAAGTACCTATATTATATTTACGTTGAGGATAAAATATTTAATATTCCTCAAATTCTGAAATTTCCATGTTTTTTGGCTTTTATGTCTTGTTGCAACGTATGGAGTTGAATTTTTTTAAAATTGTAATTGTAATGAATTTGTATGTTTTTTGGAGTTTAAGCTAGAGTCAAAATGATTTTGTGATGTTTTTGAAGAGGAAAGTTTTTAGTTTCAAAAACTGTTGTGCATTTAACGTTTTTTTAAACTGTAAAGTTTTTTGTTTTGGTAAATATGGGCAGAACTCCAAAAAGTAGCCTTAAATATCTGGTCTACTGGAAATTTTCTGAACCAGGCTGCTGAAGCTGCTATGGCTCTCATAAAATATGAGAGTGAAAATATGAGTAAGCCTTAAGGTCCGCAGGGGGCTGAGCCCCCTGTGGCTGGTGCTCCCTTTTTAAGAGCTGGTAGCAAAGGGATATGCGTTCCACCAGCTATGAAGATAATGGGTGATTTCGGACAAGACGGGGCGGCATTCATCCCGTCCCGGAATCACCCAAATGATTCCCCGCCGGGATTACTCCGGCACGTCCAACAGACGTGCCAGCTGATCCCAGCAGGGAATCGGGGAGGGGGCAGGGCTGCGTGGCGTAACGTGCGGCCGCACGACCCCGCCCCCCCCACGCTCCCCCGCTGCCCGCCCTCTGGGGAGATGGCCAGGCGCCGTGACCAATAAGGCTGCAGTGCCCAATGCGGCTGCAGCGTCCACCCAATTTGACCACGGCCCGGAATCCCACTGGGGGATTCTGGGCTGTGGTTGCCGGCCGGACGTGACTTTTTGTTGGTTCCCACCGGTAATCTCTTTGACCACGCTTTCGGGGATTGTCCGGCAGGGAGCCCCGGAAGCATGGTTGAAATTGACCCCATGTGGGAATCAACCGTGGTGAACATCTGGCAGCCACCTAACAGACGTTCAGGGCGCTGTGGCTCCATGTGGGTATTGACCGTGGTTCACTGTGATCTCGTCACGTCTGAAAATACCCAGTGTCTGAAAGGTGACGTTTGATCCTATGGAAGGGCCCGCAGAGCTTATGAAAAGAGAATTACCTTTTTGTAATGGCTCAGTTCTGTCTAGGTAGAAAGAGAAATCTCTCTTTACATCTAGGGTATGTAAATCCATTTCTGCTTTGTTCAAATGGGGTTTAGGAAAAAAGATTGGTAAAGTGATATTTTGTGACAAGTGGAAGTGAGAAGGCACCTTAGGTTTAAAAGAAGGAGGAAGTCTAAGGACCACCTTACCCTTACTAAAAATATGATGGGGAGGGAGGGTCTATGCACAGGGCTGTTAATTTTCCCACCCTCCTAGCCGAAGTGTGAGAGCCACTAACATGGCGACTTTAAGAGGTGAAAAGAGCATGTGGCTAGGGGTTCAAAGGACAGTAAAAATGAGTCTCCCGAGGCCCAAGCCTAAATCTCAAGGGGGACAGGGGTGTCTAACAGGGTGGGAGGGCATATATTAAAAAGACCCATTATAAAACTTCTGAAAATCGGGTGGAGAAAAAAACAGGTGTACCATCTATGGGTGTAGGCTAAGCTAAGATCTTCTAACACACAAAACCTTACAAACATTAAAGGCAGGACCACTTCTAAAAAAATCCCTTTCCTTTCAAAAACAATTTACCACAATATAGTTTACCAAAACTTAAACGCCAAAAAGCATACAAATAAATAACACTTGCATTACAAAACACATTTAACAACCTACAGTGTAATAATACTTAAAGTGTAAATAATCACCATGTTCTTTGGCATTTATCTATATTGCATAACACAACATCAACATTAAGACACCATACATACTTAATTGATTACCATACTGTATTTATCACAAATTAGTTATTTGCCACTAATTAAACTATGATATAATTTCTTTAGAGGTAATTTATTTATCATCGTAAGTCACCTACAAACATTTTTGATAACGCCTTAATTCTGTCCTTTATTTGGGCATTTATGCTCAAACCTTCATCCTGCACAAAAGGACAGAGTTAAGGTGCTGTAAGGGGAGATCACGAGGCAATGACAAGCAATCACCTATCACCACCTGCTGAGACCTTCCAACAGGAAAGAGTGAAACCACTGAAGATCTGTCTCGTGCACCCCTGCCAGGTCCCACAGTCAAGTCAACAACACCTCATGACCAATAGTGTCGAAATCTGCTGATATATCAAATCGGATCAACAGGGTGGAGTTCCCTCTGTCGATCGCCAGGTGTAGCTCATTGACCAAGGCCACAAGCGCAGTCTCCGTCCATGCCCAGGATAAATGCCAGATTAAAAGGGGTCCAGAAATCCAATGGCATCCAGATGGGTCTGGAGCGGACGTGCCACCAACAGCTCAATAACCTTCCCTAAAAAGGGAAGGTTAGATGTTATGTTACGCAATGTACATAAAGTGTAAATCATTTTCATTTTTTTTTTTGTTTAAGTTTATTACATTGTATGTTATTAAATGTGTTTTCTAATGTAAGTGTAATTTATTTGTATGCTTTTTGGTGTTTAAGTTTTGGTAAACTTTATTGTAATAAATGCTTTTTTAAAGGAAAGGTTTTTTTTAGAAATGGTCCTTTCTTTAACGTTTGTTTTAAACTGTAAGGTTTTGGTGTTTTAGAAAATTTTATTGTTTTTTGGTGATGTGATTAATATAATAATGTAAATGAAATCACATATCTCAGTTATGTGATATGATCACGTGTGGATACACACTCAGGAAGAAGTAAAGGATAGAAAGATTAAAAAAAAAAGAAACCCAGAAGCATGAAGCAGTCATATGCCTTGCCGCAAGTCTGTGCAGCTGTTTCTAAGAGGACTAACCACAGTCTAAAGTTGGATTGGGAGGACAGATCCTCCTGTCATGAAAAACAGGAGAAATAGATGGTCACTTCCTTAATTCTAGTCCCCCAAGACCTGTGCTGGGAAGAGCCCGCTGGGCACAGGGAGAATAAAAACCTCACACCAAACATCCATCTGCCCCCGGTTTTGAATTTATACTCCTGTTCCTTCCCTGTCTCTGGCCATCCCTACATTTCCTAAGTAGCTGGCTATATGGCAGCAAACCTGGGAGTGCAAGAAAGCTAATGGTGCCTGATGAGTAATCTCTGAATGGGAAAGAGTCAATACAGCAACCATCAGTTTACCACAGAAAAAGCATGTGGTCACTTTATTCAGCATCTTAAATATATGTCATAAATCCAACCATTGGAGGGACTTTCTCAAGTGTATGCATACCAATCAATCTCGTGCTTCTTGTCAATTTCTTATCAGAAACGTGCAAAAGTGACAAAGAGTGATGTAAGTCTGGTAGCTACTGGAATGGCGATTGAGAACACACTGTATAATATACTCTCAGCCTGTAATCAATACATTGGGCCATGTAATGATACACTATATTATGTACACATTGATACAGTGTGTCAGCTTAAGACATAATTAGGAAATGAGGTTTTAGAAAATACACTTAAGAGGCAGAGAGATCAGGTAGCTGATTGAAAAAGTTGGAAAAGTCACCTTTGAATTTTTAACGCTAAAATAGACTATTCTAATTGCAAAGAAGTGTTGAATGGAAATTACTAAAGGGAGGAATTCAGACAGACTCACGCTTCATCCAATGTCCTGGAAGCAGCTCTCTGCCGAGCATGATGCCATCGATTGAATTTGACCCTTTCCTTCCCAGACTTTCTCTGTAGATGGCAAGCTCTTTGGGGTCTTTCTGGGTTGTCTCCTGCTCTTAGGCTTGGTGAACCCGGCACGTTTGTGGTGCTGGAAAATAGCTTCTTTAGGGTGCCCCTTAATAATACCACTCGTGTTCTGTTTGTGACCCCTGTGGAATGGGGGTTCTAATAACAGAAGAAGTGCCTTTGCCTTGGGATTGCTTGTCCCAGGAAAACTAGAGGAGTGAGAAGAATGGTGCAAAAGGATTTGTATAGGTACTTCTGCTGTCCTCAGTGTGCCCTGCTTACAGTGGGTCCTAAAGGCTACAGCTACGATCCACATACTATTTGCTCTGGAAACTACTCCGGTAAGTGACTCATGGATGGTGGCCTCTGAGGCAACCCTAGAGGTTATTCTTATTTAATATGGTCAGATCAGTGCCAAACCTGTGCAAGCAAGCTCCTGGCCTAGAAAGTGCCTGGTTTAGGGGGCTTGTAATTAACATGCCTGCTTTGATTCTGGGATTGTGGAGAGGGAGCGGTCGCTTAGTGCTTCCCAGCGGGGCTCATCGCAGACTGCAAGCAAGAAGGGAAGGGGGCAGCAGGGGGAGGTAACGTTTTGCAATGGAGCCAAGGGAGGGTAGCGAGGCATCACGGCTACCCGCTCAACAGAGAAGACATCTGTCTGTCCCCTCGCCTGGCTCCGTCCTGGCAGGCTGCGAATGTCTCCCTAAGCTTCCAACTCACCCCATGCAGTGGCTCTCCTCTTCCTTCTCCCTCACCCCGGGTGAAGGACTTAGCCCCAGACTGTGTAAGTGGGGGGGAGGGCAGCGAGGTGGCAGAGTTCCTTCCCCCCCCCCCCAGACCCAGCGGACAGGGCAGGAGGAACATCTCAGCGGCTCCTGTGGAGGGGAGCCGAGCAGCCGCCACCGGGCAGTGACGCGTGTGTGTGTGTGTAGGCAGAGGGTGAGCAGTAGAGCGAGCGGGTGGGGGACGGCGCACGGTGTTAGTGCCTCCTCTCCTCTTCACACTGGTGCTGCCTCAGCTCACCTCCCTCCCCCTGGCAGCAATGATCGCTACTTGAGTGACAACTAGATGCCTTCGTTCAAGCATGGGTGCTACTGCGCATGTGCCAGAATGAATTTTAACTCTGAGACATCTTCATTCAGGCACAACTGCGCATGTCCCAACAGCCAGAATGATTTAAAAAAAAGATGAATAACTGTTTTGTGGCTTACCTAAACACCATCAGCTCACAACAGCATTTCATCATCATCTTAGGCTACATGCCTGTGAATGTTTGGGGCTCAACTCACAAAGTCAAGGGAGATATGAACTGCAAAAAAGGTGGGGGGGGGGACAGGAAATGACCACTGGCAATTAACTTTTAAATCATTAGAACTTTTGATTGCCATAATCAATCTTCTTCAAATTTTGTATGCATGACCTCTCCACCAATTAGAACATACAGTATTCAGAAAGAAAGCTCAAGAAAGCTCTTCAAAAATGGCCTTTTCTAGTCAGTGATTTAAAATGGAGAGTGGTCCTGTCTTTAACTATTACATTACCATATTCCCTTCCATCCTCTGAACGCTTCACTGGTGGACAGTAGCAAAAAATCTACTAGCAGCCAGAAAATAGCAGCCAGATGCACATTTAAAGATGAAGGAGCTAGACCCTGGGACCGCAGATGGGTCAGGTAAGTAAGTCTTTTATAGAAGCGGAATTGGGGTGCAGACGAGTCTCCAAAGCTCAAACAGTAAACCTCTTTCACTTGGCCTCGTAGGTCCTATTTGTCAAAGGTTTATGGAGGACAATCCATCTTCAGGCAATTTGGCTAGGTCTTCCAGAGTCAAGGCAATATTAACCAAGCTGTTAGATGTAGGGAGGAAACATTTGGATGGGGTATGTTCCTACTGTTCTGAGACAGTAGATTCTGCAGCACTGACAGACGACAGCACCTTACAGACATGTTTACCAACTAGGTGAACCAGGGTTGTCTGGAAAGGTCCGGCACTTTGAGGATACATGTGGCCAGGTCCTGATGTAGTTTCTGAAGGACCCTGGGGGTGTTAACAGTCATCATGCTAGCCTGCTTTGGCCTTACTGGGCTAGTGTGATGCCTGAATATTTGTTCCAGGTCTGCCAGATGTGGACCCAGAATAAACCCCACCCGGGGTGGTGACTGGGCCGAAAATCTAGGCCTGGAACAAAGTGGGCCCACAGTCCACTTCTAGCTGTGGCCCAGCTGGCCAAGAGCAGGCGAACCAGGTAGGAACATGTGTTCCTGGCCCCGGCTTGTCCTGTTGTAGGGGGTTGCTATTGCTGCCCATCATGGCAGGGGAGTATGGTGAAGCTGGGAGCACAGGGGTGTAGCCAGATGGCTGCACGGTGCTCCCTGCCTCCCCTCTCTGAACAGGTCATGCCCTGGGGAAGTGTGTTCCCACAGCCAGAGCTAACCCAGCCAGGGGTAGCCCATCCCATCCCTGGGCCAGAACATCACTTCTGTTAACACCCTGGGAATCAGCAGGAAGGGTAGAAAGGTGCAAACAAAATTCTCTCCCCAGTAGATTAGGAACACGTCACTTATGGACAATTTTGAATGGGCTGCTCTGCTGCAAAATTTGGGTACTGAACATTCTCTCATGTGAAGAGATCTATCTCATAGGGTGAAGATCCTCTGAGCTATTGATTTCTTTAATATCCACTTGTGTTGCTGAGTATATTGTTTGCTCAGACTGTCCACTATGTAGTTACCGTGGATGACGTTGGGCTATTGCCCAGTAGTTCCAGAGTTTCATTGCCTCTACACAGACAGGATGACCAAATGCCTCCCTGATGGTTTATATACTACACTGTCATCCATGGTAGTGTCAGTGGCCAGCTGTATTTTTTCTCCTGGATGTGTGGGAGGAAAGTGTTCAGAGTTAACCTGATTGATTGCTCTGAGTTCTAAAAAACTAATATGGGACGTACATTCCCAGTTGTTCCAGAGGCCACTGACCTCCATGCCATTCCTTCCCCAAAGAGCCAGTATGGTGTAGTGGATAAGGTGCTGGACTTGGAAAGCCAGGATTCAAATCCTTCCCTAGCCATGAACTCACTGGGTGGCCTTGGACAAGTCGCAACCTCTCAGCCTCCGTTCCCCACCTGTAAAATGGGAATGTGTGTGTGTGTTTCTCTCTCCCTGTGTTCCCCTCACCCTTGTCCATCTTAGATTATAAGCCCACTCGGCAGGGACCTGACTAACAAAATCTGTGATTGTAAAGTGCTGCGTAGACCTAGTAGCGCTACAGAAATGGTTAGTAGTAGTATTGCAATGGGCACGCCATCCCAAAAGAGAAACACCTGTGGTAATTATAACCTGTGAAGAGGGTTGAAGGAAGGGAATGCATTGTAGTAATTTCCTTCTACTGTCCGCCAATAAAGCATTTGGAAGATGGAAGGGGATATGGTTGTAAGTGGGTCTCAGGATGGTATGTAAACACATACCAGCCAGTGCTGGAAAGGCCTCATGCAAAGCTGTGCATGATGCACGATGACTGTTGTCGAGGCCATGTGGCCTAGAATCTATAGGAAGACTTGTACTCTCTGATGTGGTTCATGGTTGAGATTGTCTACGGAGTTCTGAATTGTAAGGAATCTGTCATATGGGAGAAATTGAGTTTAGGTCTGCACTTACTAATCAAATGGATTGGGATGGTGTTAGAAAAGAGTTTTGGAAGTTAACTAGGAATCCCAGTTGTTGGAGGAAATCTAAAATGATCTGCAAATCTCCAGTAAGTTTCTGTTCAGTATTTGAAACTGTTAGTCAATCATCTACATAAGGAAAAACAGTGATGTCCTTTTTTCTAAGGTAGGCTGCTACAGGGGCAAGATGCTTTGTAAAAATCCTTGAGGCAGAAGAGAGGCCAAAGGGGAGGACTGCGTACTGATAGTGATTTCCATTGCAAATGAATTTCAAGTATTTTGTAAGTAAGCATCCTGTAAATCAAGAGTCGCGAACCATACGCCCTTGCGGTAAACACAGGAGGACCTTAGCCAAGGTTACCATTCTGAACTTAAAGGATATAATAAATTTGTTGAGGTATCTTTAGTCCAGAATAGGTCTTAGGCCTCCATTCTATTTGGGAACTAAGTACTTGGAATAAAAACCTCTTCCCCGAAATCTTGGGGGAACGTCCTCTATAGCTCCCTTAGAGAGGAGGGTGGGTTTGTACCTCTTATTTATTTAATTAATTAATTAATTAATTAATTACATTAATTCCGTTTATATGCCGCCCCCTATACCTACGGCATCTCGGGGCAGCTTCCAACATAAAATAAACAATTTAGCACAATATATTAAAAATATAAAAATCTACACAAATATTTAAAACAATTTTAAAATACCCCCATACAAAAATTTAGCCCACCTTCCCCGCCTCAGAAGACCTGGGAGAACAGCCCTGTCTTGCAGGCCCGACGGAAGGCCAGCAGACTCGGGACCAGTCGTGCTTCCTCTGGGAGGGATTTCCACAGCTGGGGCCCAGCCACCGAGAACACCCTTTCCATTGTAGCCCCCCGCTTTACGCGGGGGACCTCCAAGAAGGCGCCCCCGGTGAACCAGAGAGTCTGTTCTGAGTCACGGAGGGTGAGGCGGTCCCTGAGGTATCCAAGTCCAAGACCATACAGGGCCTTATAGATCAATGTCAACACCTTGAACCTGGCTCGGCACATTACAGGCAGCCAGCGCACGGAGCACTCCCTGTTAGGAGACGGGCTGCCACATTCTGCACTAGCTGCAATCTCCGGGCCAGCATCAAGGGAAGCCCCACGTAGAGCACATTACAGTAGTCCAGCCTCGAGGTGATGAAGGCATGGATCAGGTCGGGTCTGGAGATATACGGGTGCAGCCTCCGCACCAGATACAGCTGGCGGAAAGCCGCCTTCGCCACCACATCCACCTGCTAATCTAGACAGAGACTCACGTCCAATAATACCCCCAGACTCCGAACCTGCTGAGCCATGGAGGGGCGCACCCCCTCCACAAGAGGGGGCACCACCTCCCCTGCCTGGCCCACCACCATCACCTCCATCTTATCGGGATTGAACTTCAGTCTGCTCTGCCATAACCACCTCGCCACGGCCTCCAAACACTGAGATAGCACGGAGACGGCAGGGCCTGGGTCAGCTGAAAAAGAGAGGTAAAGCTGGGTATCATCAGCGTATTGGTGGCATCGCACACCAAACCCTCTCACGATCTCCCCCAAGGTCTGCATATATACATTAAATAATAAAGAAGACAAGATTGAACCTTGCGGAATGCCACAGTCCAGGGCCCGGGGGCTAGATGTTTCTGCTCCCAAGACAACCCGCTGGGTCCTCCCCGAGAGGAATGACTGGAACCAACCATGGGTGGTCCCATCCAGACGCCCAGGTCACGCAACCGTCTCAACAGCAGCCCATGGTCCACTGTATCAAACACGGCCGAGAGATCTAGCAGGACCAGTAACTTTGAACGTCCTGCGTCCATCTCCTGGCGGAGATCATCTACCAAGGCCACCAACACTGTCTCCGTACCATGGCCGGGCCAAAACCCTGATTGAAAGGGTCGAGAAAACCAATGCTGTCCAGGTGAGCCTGGAGCTGCAGGGCCACTGCCCGTTCAATAACCTTCCCTAAAAAGGGAAGGTTAGAGATGGGTCGGTAACTGGCGAGTGCGTCCACATCCAAAGATGGCTTTTTCAACAGGGGGCGCACCACCACCTCCTTGAGACCAGGGGGCAAACTCCCCTGCTCCCCTGATGTGGCGTGCGCCTGCAGTAACTAGGGGTGTGTGCACACGCCTGCCTAACACGCATCCCACTCACCCCCCGCTTGTCCCCACGCATGGAGCAACCGGGGAAAATGGAGGTTGTTCCGTGGGTGTGGATGAGCGCGGAGTGAGTGGGGATGTGTGTACGGCCATATGCACGCCTCGCCAGTGCACCAGTGTGCCCATGGACCCCTCACCCGGCGGAGCCATGTAAAAAGGACATGTGAGGAGCCACGCAAAGAACAGAAGGTTGCTGCCTTGTAAACAAGATTCTTCAAGATGACTCCAAACATTCTCACAACACCCACCCTTCCAGCCCTGCATGGATTTTTTTTTTCTTATATTCTTAGAAAGGGTTGGAAGGAACTGTTGTTCTGAGGGGGAGAGTGCTTTTTATAGTAGAGGCGCTCGAGACCATCACGTGGTCTATTATTTTAATCTGGTGAGCATGCACAACCCAGTTGTGAGACTGTTGGGAGCCATCTTTAAGAACCTTCTTTACAAGGCAACAACTTTCTGATCACTCACGTGGGGAGGAGTTGTTTGTAAACAAACAGCTTTATCTCCCAGTCTGATCAGTGTCCCGGTGTCCTGCTAACAGGCAGACGGGCAGAGGCAGGTGAGGGATGGGGACCCAGGCAGCAGGCTTGGCTGTGCAGGGAGAAAAACAAAAATGGAGCGGGGCAGTGCCAGCGCCAGGATTGCTGCCCCCCCCCCCCAGAAAATGCTGCCCAAGGCCCGGGCCTAGGGGGCCTGCCCCTAAGTCGGGGCCTGGAGGTGAATCCCTGAAGAGGGATGGGGAAGGGAGTTGAGGATGAGGAAAAGATTGGAATTGGATAGCATAACCTCTCTATGATCTAAAGAACCCATTTATCTGAGGTAACAAGAGACCATATTTTCAGATGAGAGGAAAGCCTAAAAGAAAAAAGTGGTGAGTCTAGGGAACATGGTTCACAACTCTAAAGAAACGCTAAAGTCAAGACCTCTGTTTCGTGGAGTTGGTCAAAGAGTCAGGAGGTTGTCTAGGCCTCTGTTTAGACTTGTAAGGTCATCTTGTCTGAGAAGGAGGGGTGGAAGTGGGGAAGTATCTTCTCGAGTGCTGTGTATAGCATCAGCATCTAGCTGATTTGTGAATAGATGTGGTGTTGTACCTTTGTTTTGTTTTGTAGGTGACTTCTAAGGGAAAGGCAGTTCTTCTGGTATCCTATATCTTAGCTAGAACTTCATCAGTGTTCAAAGCAGAGATCTCCTTAACTGAATGGTAAGTTCCCAATTCTATTTCTGTATTCAGTAGGCCAGAGCTGTTGCATGTAGCCAAGTGTGTGTCCAAGTAAAATCAGATAAACACCCCTAAGCAAAATCAAGTAAAACCCCAACTCCTTAATCCAATGGGTTAGATGTGTAGTACAGAAGAGATTCTGAGATGGATGTGGTTAGGTCACCCTGTGTATTATGAGGCAGATGTGCAATACATTGGCGGTTCTGGACTGAATATGGTTAGGTGACCCAATGCATTATGGGGTGGATGCACAGCACAAGAGGATTCTGGGCATGGTCATTGTCAGGACACTCCATTATTATCATTATTATTAGCAAGCATTTATATAGTGCCAGCAATGTACCTGGTGCTTTACAAAGTAATGGAATAGACACAGTCCCTGTCCTAGGGCTTACAATCTGAGAGACCGTGGTGGGGGTGGGGGGAGAAGAGACATAGGAAGGGGAACAGATTGAGAGACGAGTGTAACATTCACGAGGATGCGAGGTCCCAGGTGCACGTGCTTGACTTGGTTACATCGAGAATGATAGTAGGCTGGTCCATGTGGTGAGGATATGAGTACACAGACCTCAGGTAACAGATTGTACTGGATGGAAGGTATCAGCAGGAGTTAGGTGAGGGGAGCGAGGAGTCGGGGAGGGCAGAGCGGAAGAGGTGGGTCTTGGGGAGGGATTTGAAGGTACAAAGGGAGGGGGCGAGGTGGATGTGGGCAGGGAGGGAGTTCCAGGCATGGAGGACAGCTAGGGAGAAGGGACGAAGGTGGTTAGGGGAGCAGGGGAGGCGTGGGAGGGCGAGAAAGGGGACAGAGGAGGAGTGAAGTTCACGGACTGGAATACGGAGGGAAATTAGCACAGAGAGGTAGGGAGGGAGCAAGGTTGTGAAGAGCTTTATAGGTGAAGACTAGGAGCTTGTGCAGGATTCGATCAGGAAGGGGGATCCAGTGAAGAGAGGAGAGATGGGTCTGCATGTGATCGAAGTGAAGGGCAAGGTGGATGACCCTGGCAGCAGAGTTTTGGATGGAGATAAGGGGAGAAAGGGGAGAGTGGGGGAGGCCAGTGAGAAGGAGTTTACAGTAATCGAGGCAAGAGATGATCAGGGTGTGAACAAGGGTTTTGCATTCACTCCATGCATTATGGGGCAGATTTGCAGTCCCCAAGGGATTCAGGGCTGGACATGGTTAGGTGTATTGTGGTACAGATGTGCCGTACAGAAGGGATTCTGGACTGGGACATCATAGGACACCTTGTGCATTATGGAGTAGGTGTGCAGTAAACAGGGGATTTGATTTGTGGTCCCTATGGGTTCCAGGCCGGACATGGTTAGTAGACGACATGCATTATGGGGCAGTTGTGTAATATCCAGGGGATTCTAGGCTGGACATAGTTAGGAAACCCTGTGCGTTATGAGGCAGATGTGCCGTGCACAGGGGATTCTGGGCTAAAAATGGTTAGGACACCATGTGCATTATGGGGTGGACGCACAGCTCAGAGGGGACCTGAGTATGGTTACGACACTTCATGCATTATGGAGCAAATGTACAGTAAACGGGATTCTATTTGTGGGCATGGTTAGGGTACACCCCGTATAATTGGGTGGATGCACACCACGGAGAGCAGGCCTGGCCTTACCTTAAGCGGGGTCCAGGGCGGGGAAAAAATGCGGGGTCCCATATCTTCTGCAGCTGGCGGGCCTAGGGGCGCTACCCTCTACTTCTCTCTTCCTCATTTCTCCTGGCTGAGACTGTGCCAAGCCGGGGGGGGGGGGGGGGGG
>QEPC01014534.1:2174556-2192485 GCA_003113815.1 Sphenodon punctatus
GGGGGGGGGGGGGGGGGGGGGGGGGGGAGAGGCGGAGTATGGGAGAGACAGGGCCTCTGCCTCTCCCTCACTCCTGCTGCCCCCCAGCCCGACCCAATTCAAATAAATAAATAAAATAATAATAAAATTTCTAAACCCCCAAACCCGCCCCCCCAAGTGTGGGGCCCTGGGCAGCTGCCCCTAGCCGCCCCGCGGTAAGGCCAGCCCTGACGGAGAGGATTCTGGACATGATTAGGACACCTTGCACATTATGGGACAAATGTGCAATGCACATCTAGACTGAGGCATAGTTAGGACACCCCATGAATTATAGAGCAAATGTGCAGTGCATGGAGGACTTTAGACCCAGACATAGTTAGGACACATGCATTATGGGGCAGATGTGCAGTGGGGAGGAAATTCTGGACCCAAGATTGGTTAGGACATCCCATACATTGTGGAGCAAATGTGTAGTTCAGAGAGGACTCGGCGCAGACTTGGTTAGGACACCCCATTCACTATGGGGTAGATGTGCAGAAGTGCAGTTCAGATGGGATTCTGGATCTGGGCATTGTTAGGAAACCCTATGCATTATGGGGCAGATGCAAGATCCAGAGGGGATTCAGAGCCTGGGCATTATTAGGACACCCCATGTATGTTGGGGCAGATATGAAGTTAAGAGAGGATGGGATTCAGGGTCTGGACATAGTCAGAATACCCCATTATTATGGGGTGGATGCACAGCACAGAGAGGATTCTGAGCCTGGGCATATTTAGGACACCCCATGCATTATGGGGAAGATGAGTCATGCTAGGGGATTCTGTCCAGTGATAGTTAGGACACCCTGGCACTATTGGGTGTAGGGCTCACTGCATAATGAGGTACAGGACTGGCCTTAGAATTTGCAGGGCCTAGGGTGAAGATAACATCGGGGCTCCTGTTGGTCCCTCCCCATGAGCCTGCCCCATGGTGGCCCCTTGCATGCGGCTTTAGAGCTGGTCATGTCTGAGGTCCCATTTGGAGGGAGTGGGGCCCCTGCAGCCCGCTCTGGTGAAAATGGGGGACACTGGAAGGCCCCTGGAAGTTGAGAAAATAGCAGGGCCCAGGATAGTTGCCCTGTGGTAAGGCCTGATGGGGTGGATGCACAGCATGTAGAGGATTCTGGGCTTGGACATGGTAAGTACATATTATGGAGAAGATGTGCCATGCACAGGGTATTCTGGTCCCAAGCATAGTTAGGACACCCCGTGCATTCTGGAGCAAAATTCAGTGCAGCGCAGTGGGGATTTGGGATCTTGATATACACCCCATGAATTATGGGGCAGCTGTTTAGTCAGATAGGATTCTGGATGTGGGCATGGTTGGGACCCCCCATGCATTCTGGAGCAGATGTGCAGTACGGGGTGTGCTCCTGAAGGGAAGGAGGATTGCTGTGGATGCTGTAAGCTGGAAGACCTGGGCTTGCCCCACCCCCCAGGACTTTCAAACTCTGCTGCCTCCTGCAGGTGGCAGCCTGCGGCAGAGCGTTTGTGTGTTTGTTGGGGGTGAGGTCTTATTTTCAATTGTTTTAAATCTGTTTCGAGGGATGGTTGGTGGTAGAGGTGGAAGAAATGGCTGGGTGGGAGGGGTATGTTTTTTGTGGGGATGGAAGGGGTTTAAATGTGACGGGTTGTGAGTGGGGTATGGTGCCATTTACCTCCCTATGAGGGGGGTGGGGTTCGGGCAGTGGACTGGAACGGAAGAGGGTGGGAGGAAGTGCCATGGTCCCCCTCTGAAGGAGAGGTTGAGGCATGGGCGGGAAAGAGGTGATATGGAATACTGGCAGGGTTGGGAGAGGGGGAAGAGGGAGTATAGGCATGGGGGCTGGGTGGGAAGGGAGGGATTTGGGAGGGTATGGGTTGTGTAGGGAGAGGGGAGGGAATTCTCTGCCTGTCAGCCTGCCTCTCGGGATGCTGGACTCGTGGGTCACTCTCCAACCATTCGTTCCCCCAGGCTGTGACAGGCCCTTTAAATTCTCTCATTTTGGAGGGGGGAACTTGTCAATTAGGAGCTGGGGAGGGGCTTTCTGAGGTGGGGAGGATAGGGGGGCAGCTACTGGGGTCGTGTTGGGCATGGGAATGTATAGTGAGGGTGGGGGGGAGAGAATACTTGATGTCAGTTCCTGTGCCCCACTCCCTCCGTGTCTCCGGATATTTGGAAGTTGAGGCCAGTAGGGCCCCTGATCTGACGCTGATGCTGCTTAATGTGAGGTTGGTGGATAATAAAACATCTACTGTTCATGATTTGATTCAGTATGAGGTCACCGACCTCTTATGCATTACAGAGACCTGGCTGGATGAGGCGTCTGGGCAAGTATTGTCCCAGATGGTGCCAGCTGGGGACTTAGTGCAGCATCAGCCCAGCTTGAGGGATGGAGGGTGGGGGCGCGGAGTGGCCGTAGTTGGTAAAGATACTTCGGAATTATCTGGGGCCTAACTGATTCGATATTGAGCGTGTTCACCTTGTGCTGGATTTGGCTGGGGATAGACTGGGGATCCTCTTGGTGCACCGACCAACCTGCTGCATGGTTGGTTCCTTGACTGCTGTAGCTGAGCTGGTCTCAGAGGTGATGTTGATATCACCTAGGCTTATTGTTCTGGGTGATTTCAACATACACACAGAGGCCAGCCTTTTAGGGGCAGAACAGGAGTTCATGGCCGCCGTGACAACCATGGGCCTATTGCAAATAATATCAGTCCTGATGCATGAGGCAGGACACACATTGGATTTGATGTTTTACACCAACCTGGAAACAGGGGTTCCAGTTATCGGGGTTGTTGTTATAACACCATTGTCATGGTTGGATCATTACCTCCTGAAGGCCCAGATCCTGGCACTTCTATGCTCTCATCAGAGTGGTGGACCAGTTAGGTTGGTCTGCCCACGGAGACTGATGGATCTGATTGATTTCCAGAACTCTCTGGGGGATTTACCCACTGACCTTGACAGCTGTTCTGTCGATAACCTGGTTGCTTTGTGGAATGACATTTTGACCATGACCATCGTCACGGTTGCACCCAGGCGTCTGCTCCCACCACTTCATCAGCACAGGTTTCCTTGGTTTACCAAGGACCAACCTGAAGCGACTGGAGCAGGAAGGTAGGCGGTTAGAGCACAGGTGGTGCTCAACTCATGTTAAAGTCAACCGATTGCATCATAGATCATTTTTGAAGGACTATGCCATGGCTGTGATGGCGGCAAAGAAAGCTTTCTTCTTTGCTATCATAGCATCTGCAAAGTCCTGTCCAGCAGAGCTGTTCTGGATGGTGAGGGGCCTGGTTAACCTGGCCTGTCTCCACTGAGAAATGAAGTCATCCGTAGTCCGTTGTGACATTTTTATTAACTACTTTGCAGACAAAATCGTTAGTATTCACCATGACCTGGGCACTCCCATTTCATCTGCAGAGTCAGAGTTTGGGATTATGGAAGCTCAGTCTTGTCCTGTTTATCTGAATCAGTTTCTGGATCAGAGACACTGGGGCCGTTGTTATCTGGGGTTGTCAATGCCTCCCTTTGGGAGAGGAGGGTGTTGGATGCCCTTAAAACTGCAGTGTTCCGGCCCCTGCTTAAGAAACCATCCTTGAATGCTGGCACCCCAGCCAGCTATTGGCCTGTCTCTAACCTTCCCTTTTTAGGGAAGGTTATTGAATGGGTGGTTGCCCAACAGCTGCAGGCACATGTCAATGCTGTAGGATTCCTGGACCCGTTTCAGTCAGGTTTTCATCCTGGGTATGGCACAAAGACTGTCCTTGTGGCTTTGGTCGATGACCTGCACCTGGAGATGGACAAAGGGAATTCTACCTTGTTGGTCTTATTAGATATTTCTGTGGCCTTTGATACAGTTGATCATGAGGTGTTGGCATGACTGTGGGACCTGGCAGGGGTGCACAGGATTGCGCTTGAGCGATTCCGCTCTTTCCTGTCAGGGAGGTCCCAGCGGGTGGTGATGGGTGATTGCTCATCATCTCTTCAGGATTCTTCCCTGTGGTGTCCCGCAAGGTTCTGTTCTGTCCTCTCTCTTGTTCAGTGTGTATCAGAAGTTGCTGGGTGAGGCCATTCGGAGGTTTGGGATGAGGTGTCATCAATACTCTGATGATACTCAGCTCTACCTTTCATCTGACCCAGAACTCGCAGTCTCGGTGCTTACTTGATGACCTGGCTGCTGTCGGGAACCTGATGAAGGTGAACTTATTGAAGCTGAATCCTGATAAGACTGAAGTGATGACGTTTGGCCGGTCTTGTGACTTGGAGGGGATTGGGACACCTGTCATTGATGAGGTTCAGCCCCCTCTGGTCACTCAGATTCGCAGCCTCAGAGAGCTTTTGGATCCCTCACTGTGCCTGGATTGTCAGGTGGTGGCAGTGGCCAGGAACCCTTTTCACCAATTCCTTTCTGATTCAGTTCTGGCCACTGTCATCCATGCTTTCATCACCTCGAGGCTAGATTACTGCAATGCAGTCTACATGGCTGGCTACCCTTGATGACTGTTTGGAAGCTGCAGCTGGTGCAGAATGTGGCGGCTCGGCTCCTTTCAGGGACGAGTCACTAGGAGCACACTACACCAGTGCTCCGAGGTCTGCACTGGTTGCCTATATCTTTCTGGACACAATTCAAGATGCTGGTTTCTACCTTTAAAGCCCTAAATGGTCTAGGTCCCATATATCTGAAGGACTGCCTATTCTACCATGTCCCTTTGCAGTCCCTAAAGTCGCCCGGGGCACCCTCCTGCGTGTTAACCTCCATCTGTTAACCTTGTCTATGGGGCAGGGGTGTACAGGAGAGTGTTCTCAGTTGCTGCCCCCATGTTGCGGAACTTCCGTCCACAGGAGGTTTATTTGAGCCCAAGCCTGGCTATCTTCCAGAGGCGGTGTAAAACTTTTTTATTTGGTAAAGCATTTGGCAGGCAGGGATAGGTGGGGTTTGGTCAGGTTTTTGGGTAGGGTTATTGGTGAGGATGGGGGTTTGAGGGGAGGGTGTTGGTTTATTGTATGTATTTTAATGTTTTTAACTTTGTGCATGGATTGTGTGAGCCACCTTGAGCCTTTTGGGAAGAGTGGCATAGAAATTCAATAAATAAATGAATAAACTGGTGAATCTGGATCTGTGGATGGTTATAGGGTTATGAGGCATAATACATCCCATTTATAACTAAGAAAAAACAAATCCTCTTCTATCTAGTTTCTAATACTTAAATGCTAACTAACAGTTCTGAGAAGCACGCAGGTCTTCCAACGTGGTTGGAAGGAACTGAGGCGGCGAGGGCTCCACCCCCCCTTTATAGCCTCCTGCTCTCGTGCGAACTGGAGCCCGCGCTTTCTGTGGGGGAGGGGGAGGGAGGAGGGACGGAGCCTCACCTTATTCTAGTTCTTTCCAGGACATCTTCTGCCTGGAAACTGCTGACAAGAGGTTTTCCGGTAGCTGCGGAGCAGGAAGTGTATCCCATTAGTGAGAATCGCAGAGATCCTCGAAGAAGAAGTTAATCTTAACATAGATTTTTAAATATTTTCTAAATAACCAGCAAATACGTTGGCAGCAATCATAACTGAAATTATCGAACCAGCCCAGGTTGGATTTATTCTGGGGCATTTGCGGAAGGACAATGTAAGAAAAGTGGTCAATGTAATTGATTATTTACAGAAATCGAAAACCCTCGCAGTAGTAGTACCAGCAGATGCAGATAAGGTCTTTGATTGCGTTGAACCAAAGTACCTGTTTCAAATTCTAAACATAATGGGATTTGGAGGGGGATTTGTAAAATGGGTTCAAGCAATCTATGCCAGACCAAATTAATGTTTGATTATCAATGGTAGCCAAACAGTTTTTTAAAATTTATATAAAGGCACGAGACAAGGATGCCCACTTTCTCCACTTTTATTTAATTTACCCTTGGAGGTACTAGCTATTTCCATTTGGCAAGAAACTAAAATTAAATGGGTGCAGATAGGTAAAATACTACAAAAAATTTCTTTAGCTGCTGCTGATACTATTTTTTTAAATAGTAGACCCATTGCAATCAATCCTGCCCTTGCTGGACCTTATAAAAATTTAGTGAAATTTCAGGCTACAAAATTAACTATGGGAAATCATATACCTTATTATATGGGGAAACTGAAGCCCAGCTTGAAAACATCAGAAAGGTGGTCCCCTTTCCTGAACAGAAAAAAGCCAGTAAATACCCCAAAACAACTGTATAAAGAAAAATTTTGTCCCATTAATCAATCAGATTAAAAAAGAAACAAATTCATGGAAACATTTGGCATGTTCATGGCCTGGAAAAATAAACCTATTTGAAATTATTGCTTTGACCAAAATAACATATAAATTATTGGTGAGTGAGCCTTCGGGGAGAGCCGTGCAGGCGGACAGGAGCCGCAGCGGCGAGTTGCCCTACTGGCGAGCAAGTTTTCCCGGGGAGGTGGAGGTGCTGTGGAGCCCTGGAGTGATAACCTGTGAGGTCGCACAGAGACATTGTTGCCTGACCCACTCCCGGAATTCCGGGAAGTCGTTGCTCTGCAGGACTGACTGATTGGAGTCTCTGGCACCAGCCGGGAGCTTAAAAGACGCCTGTGGGTGGCGTGTGCGCCTCAGGCCTGAGCGCCTAAGGGCTGCACGCGCAAGGGCGCGCCCTTGTGCACGCAGCCTTAGGCGCAGGAAGGGCACGGGTGCGGGAAGTTTTGCTCTTTTGTATTTTCCTTTTATTGAGTGCGTGACCGCACTATTTCTGATAAACTACTATGTTACCTTTCCATAAGAGACAGGCCAAGGATGGGGTGATGGACTCGCCTATGGGTAAACAAAGGAAGTTGGACTCCTTTTTTTCCATAGGGCCTCCGGAATCATCTAAAATCTGCCCTGCGGCTCGCCCTGGTTCGCCCGACCCCCCAGATCCTTTAAGTGGCATGGAGATTCCTACTGGTGCTATGTCTTCAGGTATGGTGCAGACTCAGACTTTGTTTGACACTTCGAACTCCTGCACTTTGCCGCTTTCGATTAACCAAGGAAAGTTGGAGCCTGTGATGGGAAAGTCTACTTTGGAGTTGCTTGTGGAACAGACCTCTCTGATCCATCAGACACTCTTATTGGTCCTGGCCCAACTTAAAATAGTCACCACTGGTATTGGCAATACGAACACCTCCCTAATCTCTTTGGCAGCTCAGACGTTGGGATTGTCTTTGGATCATGTTAACTTGCCAGCTGATACTGCAAAAAGCTCTAGGGAGGTTTCCGAGGGTAGGGGAAGTGCTGGGGGTAATGTTAATATGACCTCCCAGGAAGCAGGTTTGGGCTGTAGTCATGGAAGTTTGGGGCTGCAAGCAGCCCCGTGTGTTGACCATTTTGCTCTCTGTAGCTCCCTATAGCCTTTACCGTATATCCAACGGCTTCTGGGTTTCTCCTTCCCTGGGGCACCAGGGGGCAAGTAGCCACACATTTATCCTTTTTGGCTCAGACTCCCTTTACACCTGGGGACATTCGCTCCATAAGGGTAATTCGTAGGGGAACCTGTAACTATCATTGTGTTGTCTCCTTTTGGAAAGTTGCACACATAAAAATTATTTTTAGGAATGTGATGCGATTCATCGACCACGGGATCAGATTAGCTAGAATTTTTGTTAGCGCTAGAGAGACCCTTGGAAGAGGTTTAGGTTTAGATTCAGGAGTGGTAAGCACTAAGGGAGATGCTATTAGTCCCTCTCACCTCTCGTTTTATAATCCTAATCTGGCCCCACTTGGGGTTAGGCGTCGGACCTTTCTTAGAAAGGGGGTTTCTGAGAACAAGGAGTGTGCACCGGCCTCTCCCTTGGAGGACTTGGGGCTTTCTTCTCGGGGGGATGTGGTGCACCTTTGCTCCTTGGGGCAGGGTTCGCCCCCAAATTGGGTGTGGAGGACTGTGGGATGGACTTGGGAGGGGTGGAAACTAGATCTGGCATTAATGAAGGTCTGGTGGTTAGTGGCAGTGGTAAACCTTTAGTTGTGGAGGTTTCCCCAGTAACACAAACATTACTCATTTAAGTATTTCCAATAAGTTCCATAGCCCAACTAGCTTCTTGGTACAATTTTAAATCAGTTGAATTAGGCAAAGTTCTTAGACTAACCCAACTCTACCCTAGGAGATATTGCCTAACTTATCTTTCCTCTTTGCGGGGGAAAACCATAGCACAACTTGTCCTCTGCAAGGCTCAGATCGTTCTTACTTCCTACAAATTATTATTACTATACACGCATTATTGTTGTTTGCATTTCTTTAATTAGCCTATACAATTGCTGGTAGATATGTATACAAATAAGATTCCTGCCACTAAATTACTTATCATAATTCCTAGATATTTTTATTCCTACCTCAATCAGAATGCTCCTGTTTTTTCCTATGCAATTTTCCTTCTATTAAAGCTCTTTTCTTAGAGGCCAGCAACACATAGGTTGCCAAAGCTACTATGGCCTCTTTCTCTAGTAAATTAAGGAAATCGAGATAACAGCTTTCTGAATCAAAAGTTTTTCCCAAAGGTAAGAGTGGGGCTAACCATACTTCCCTTAAGGAAGCGTATCTAGAACATTTCAAAAGGAAATGTTGGGTGGTTTCTACTGTATTGGCATAGCAATTACATAATCGTTGGGAGGGTGGAATCTGGTTGCGTCTTCCCTCCACCACTGCTGTCTCAACAAGTTGCCAGCGTAAAAGGGTATATGCTCTACGTAACTTTGGATTAGATAATATATCCAAATATCTTTCTTGATTGACTGTGACCTTGAAATTACTCAAAAATGGAGCAACTTTCCAGGATCGTACCCTTGCCAAATCCTCTTGATTGGCCATATCTTCTAATCTCTGGAAAATTTCATCCTTGATTTTAATAAATGATTTTCCAAAGAAATATTCGAAGGAGAATCCCATTTCTTTAACCAGCCTCGTCAGGTATTGAAGCCAAGGATAAGACCGACTTCCATCATACAACAACTTCTCCCTCAAACAGTGTTGTGTAAATGATTCAGCTTCCTGACTAAGCAATCTTAACCAATACCTTATATAGGCCTTTTTGGCAAGCACTGAGATGGAGGGAATTCCTGTTTCAGCCCTTAGAATTTCTCCAGGAACACTAGGCCCCACTTTTAGAAGCCTCCTCAGAAAGTAGTTCTGGGCTCTTTCCAGCCCAATTGTATCTGGAAAGGGGACCAATTCTATTCCAAAGAGCAGCATTGGGGGGATCTTAGCTTTATAAACTTTCAGGATACCTGTGATCGAAATTCCTTTAGACATGTTAAAGGCCCTTAACAAGGTCCTTATTGATTGTAAAGCTTTTCCTGCTCTCATTTTCAGATGGATTGACCAGGTTCCCCTGGAACTGAATACAACACCCAAATAGGACAGGGATGTAACTAGGGCAATAGAGCCCGCTCTCATCTTCCAACTAGAAGGGATTTTCCTCCTGCCCATAACCAATATCTTGGTCTTAGGTACATTCAATTGCAGGCCATTGGTCTGACAGTATCCTTGAAGTTGATCCACAGCCCTCTTAATACCAATCTCTGTTTGTGATATTAACACTATATCATCCGCAAACTGTAATAGTCCCAATTTCACCTCTCCGATCTTAGGTGCGTGGGTAAGGTTTATTTGGATGGCTGATGGCAAGTCTGCAAGGAAAAGACTAAATAATAAGGGAGCAAGCACGCATCCTTGTCTGACCCCCCTCCTTATTGGAATTGGGTCCGAGGGGCCTTGGCCTTGTGCTCCCTTAACCCGGGCTTCGTTATTAGTATATAGTTGAGTAATGGCCCCCAATAGCTTCTCATCCACGCCAAGCACCCTCAGCTTAGCCCATAGTCTCTCTCTTGGGACTACGTCAAAAGCTTTAGACATGTCTGCGAAAGCCAAATAAAGCTTGCCGGACTTGATCTTAGAGTACTTATGAGTGACATGAGAAAGAATATAGCAACAATCTATAGTAGATCGGCCTTTGTGGAATCCAAATTGTTCATTTGGAATTACTGCTGCTTCATCCACCCATCTCTGAAGTCCTACAGCCAAAGCTTTTGCATAGACCTTGCCTGGAATAGACAACAAGGTTATTGGCCTATAGCAGGCAGGGTCATAAGGATTCCCCTTTTTGAAGATGGGAATAATTAAACTCTGTGACCATGATTGTGGAATTGGTCCTCCAATTATCAGAGCATGAAATAAGGGGGATAATATTTGAGCCCACCACAAAGGGTCGGCTTGCAGAATTTCCGCAGTTATCTGGTCTGGCCCTGGGGCTCTATTTAGTTTAAGGTCCCTGATGTACTCGAGGATTTTGTCCACCGAAAAATCCTCTTTTTTCCAGCTATCACATGATTCCATCCCCCCAAATCTTACCAGATCCTCACTTCCTACTTCCTGAACATTAAATAGGGCCCCAAAAAATCCTTCCCATTCTTGGTTTGAAACCTGACCTCTGGGGGCTTCTCTGTGCTTCAAGATTTTATTTATCGAAGCCCAGAATCTTCCCAAATTTCCAGTGGCCAGATCTACAGCCATTGATGCCCATTTCCGCTGATAATATTGGTTTTTCGTAAATTTGATCAAGTTACTATATTCTACCCTAGCTTTTTTGAATTTTTCTTTTGTTTGATAATTCGGATTATTTGCCCAAATAGCTTTAGTTCTGGCTAAGAATCTTTTAGCCGCCCTACACTTGGAGTTATACCAATAACTCTTAAACTGGGTTGGATATAGCTGCACTTGTGGCCTAAGGACCTGCAACCTTGAAACTATCTCTTCATATACTTGCGTCAGGATTATAGGATCCTGTTGCTCACTAATAATGTGTCTAATTCGTTTTATGTCTTCCGACATATCCAATTGATGTAGCAATAATTTTATAGAAGCCATTGATTGCCGCCTAGGGACACTATCAACTACCCTCTGACATTTCACCACATTATGAAAAGACTTAATTTAGTTAATTCTGATTTTGGTCACCAATGCCAAATGATCGCTCTCCGCCCTAATTATCATCTTGACTTCATCAGATCTATGTTGAATAGCAGTTTCAGTCATCAATAGATCCACCTTACTGCGGCCCTGTGGTCCACAGAAGGTAAATCCCCCTTTCGGGTCACTAAGAGAATCCTCCTGCAAGATAGCGAGATCGAACCTTTTTATTATTCCCACCAAATTCTGTAATGTCTGATGACCCTTAAATTCATTGACCTCCTCAATACGCTCTCTCAAGGATCCTACTCCCCCTCTAATTTTAAGGATCTCTTCTAAATGTGTGTTCCAATCCCCCACAACAATTAAATAAGCATTGGGATATTGGGCCTCAGACTCTAATAGGTCCTCTTCCAATGCTCTCCAAACTTCTGGGTTGTAATACTGAGAGACCCTAGGGGGAATATAGACATTTACAACTAGGAATCTTTCAGAATTTCCAAGTCCACACTCCAAGAACCCTATCTGGAATTCAGGTCTAGAAGTCTCCATAGGGGACATCTTCATATAATCGTTGTCTTTTACTAAGAAAGCCAACCCACCTGAGACCCGACCTTTTTCCCCTATCTTGGAGCCTCCATGTAATATGCTATGGAACCCCCTCAACTGAATACTGGCCCCTTTGGACATCCAAGTCTCTTGGAGGCATATTAAATCATAACCTGACAGAAATTCCTGCAGATCTGGATCCGAGATGCAGGAAAGCAGGCCTGTAATATTCCAAGACATAAACTCTATATTATCTCCTAAGTTATCCTCTTGTGAGTGTTTAAAATGGTCTATATCTTCCCTTCCAACCTTGCCTCTCCTACTACGCTGGCATCCATCCTTTGCCAATCCAATTAGAGATAAATTCCAATAACTTTCAGATATAGAACAAAGCATTTTTTTGTCAAGATTGGGTGTGATTTCCACCTTAACCCAAGATCATATTCAACAACCCGACCCACTTTCCATTGAAAGGAGTAAGAAGAAGAAATCTGCATAAGAATCCACCAAAAACAGTAACTATAAGAATGAGCGCTTAGTTGATATTTGAGTTAATTTTCTGTTATGTGAATGTTTTATATATTGAATGAGAAATCTTACGTATTTTTATATTTAGTACTAATAAAAATATAAAATTGCACAAAAAGGGGGGCTGAGTAGGGGCGTGGTGGAGCCAGCCCTGCAGAAAGGAAGACACCTGAGTGAAATGGGGTTGTATATGGGTGGGGAGAATAGAATGCTTAGCCCTTTAAGAGCCTGTGGCTGGAGGGACTAGCCACTCCCACTCTGTGATACAAAGAGAAGCCCAAGGAGAAGAACAATAAGTCTGTGTCTGTCTATGGCCAGGGAAGGAACTCTGACGTGGAGCTGGCTGTTGAGGATTGCTGACCATGGTCTGAAGCTCTGCTGGAGAAACTATAGAAGGCGTAAGACTTTGGCTGCATTCAAATTAGCCTTTTTTTCCTGGCTCTTTAATTACCTGCATGGGAGAGCTGTTGCGCTTTATCAGCCTTAATCACCCTTTAATGTGCCACTATATCTTCCTCCCCAGATTGAATCCTGCCACGTATTGCCCCCTATGAGTTGCTAAGGGTCAGCGGAGAGGTGCTTTTAAGTGTGGTGGCCTGGTACATTATCAACAATGTGTGGGAGGGGCTTGAAATCCTTCGCACATTATGAGTAATGTGCATGAGCAATTTAGCTCCATTGTTAACCCTCGGTTTTCAGTTTGAAAGATACAGGTGATTAATAGCTAGCTTGCACAGGATCTAGCTAATTAATGTACACAAGCAATAAACATGTGAGGGAAGGCTCATTTGAAGCAGCCTTAGGCTAGCTGAGGGCTGGCATGGGAATTGAACTACACGAAGGAGCTTCTTCTTCGTTATCCTCTCATTCAAGTCCCACTAATGGTATTTAGCGCCCTCTGGCGCCCAAAGCCGGATATTACCTACTCGTGACTGCAATGTAAATGCTGGNCATCCCCAGATCCTCACTTCCTACTTCCTGAACATTAAATAGGGCCCCCAAAAATCCTTCCCATTCTTGGTTTGAAACCTGACCTCTGGGGGCTTCTCTGGGCTTCAAGATTTTATTTATCGAAGCCCAGAATCTTCCCAAATTTCCAGTGGCCAGATCTACAGCCATTGATGCCCATTTCCGCTGATAATATTGGTTTTTCGTGAATTTGATCAAGTTACTATATTCTACCCTAGCTTTTTTGAATTTTTCTTTTGTTTGATAATTCGGATTATTTGCCCAAATAGCTTTAGTTCTGGCTAAGAATCTTTTAGCCGCCCTACACTTGGAGTTATACCAATAACTCTTAAACTGGGTTGGATATAGCTGCACTTGTGGCCTAAGGACCTGCAACCTTGAAACTATCTCTTCATATACTTGCGTCAGGATTATAGGATCCTGTTGCTCACTAATAATGTGTCTAATTCGTTTTATGTCTTCCGACATATCCAATTGATGTAGCAATAATTTTATAGAAGCCATTGATTGCTGCCTAAGGACACTATGAACTACCCTCCGACATTTCACCACATTATGAAAAGACTTGATTGAGTTAATTCTGATTTTGGTCACCAGTGCCAAATGATCGCTCTCCGCCCTAATTATCATCTTGACTTCGTCAGATCTATGTTGAATAGCAGTTTCAATCATCAATAGATCCACCTTACTGCGGCCCTGTGGTCCACAGAAGGTAAATTCCCCTTTCGGGTCACTAAGAGAATCCTCCTGCAAGATAGCGAGATCGAACTTTTTTATTATTCCCACCAAATTCTGTAATGTCTGATGACCCTTAAATTCATTGACCTCCTCAATACGCTCTCTCAAGGATCCTACTCCCCCTCTAATTTTAAGGATCTCTTCTAAATGTGTGTTCCAATCCCCCACAACAATTAAATAAGCATTGGGATATTGGGCCTCAGACTCTAATAGGTCCTCTTCCAATGCTCTCCAAACTTCTGGGTTGTAATACTGAGAGACCCTAGGGGGAATATAGACATTTACAACTAGGAATCTTTCAGAATTTCCAAGTCCACACTCCAAGAACCCTATCTGGAATTCAGGTCTAGAAGTCTCCATAGGGGACATCTTCATATAATCGTTGTCTTTTACTAAGAAAGCCAACCCACCTGAGACCCGACCTTTTTCCCCTATCTTGGAGCCTCCATGTAATATGCTATGGAACCCCCTCAACTGAATACTGGCCCCTTTGGACATCCAAGTCTCTTGGAGGCATATTAAATCATAACCTGACAGAAATTCCTGCAGATCTGGATCCGAGATGCAGGAAAGCAGGCCTGTAATATTCCAAGACATAAACTCTATATTATCTCCTAAGTTATCCTCTTGTGAGTGTTTAAAATGGTCTATATCTTCCCTTCCAACCTTGCCTCTCCTACTACGCTGGCATCCATCCTTTGCCAATCCAATTAGAGATAAATTCCAATAACTTTCAGATATAGAACAAAGCATTTTTTTGTCAAGATTGGGTGTGATTTCCACCTTAACCCAAGATCATATTCAACAACCCGACCCACTTTCCATTGAAAGGAGTAAGAAGAAGAAATCTGCATAAGAATCCACCAAAAACAGTAACTATAAGAATGAGCGCTTAGTTGATATTTGAGTTAATTTTCTGTTATGTGAATGTTTTATATATTGAATGAGAAATCTTACGTATTTTTATATTTAGTACTAATAAAAATATAAAATTGCACAAAAAGGGGGGCTGAGTAGGGGCGTGGTGGAGCCAGCCCTGCAGAAAGGAAGACACCTGAGTGAAATGGGGTTGTATATGGGTGGGGAGAATAGAATGCTTAGCCCTTTAAGAGCCTGTGGCTGGAGGGACTAGCCACTCCCACTCTGTGATACAAAGAGAAGCCCAAGGAGAAGAACAATAAGTCTGTGTCTGTCTATGGCCAGGGAAGGAACTCTGACGTGGAGCTGGCTGTTGAGGATTGCTGACCATGGTCTGAAGCTCTGCTGGAGAAACTATAGAAGGCGTAAGACTTTGGCTGCATTCAAATTAGCCTTTTTTTCCTGGCTCTTTAATTACCTGCATGGGAGAGCTGTTGCGCTTTATCAGCCTTAATCACCCTTTAATGTGCCACTATATCTTCCTCCCCAGATTGAATCCTGCCACGTATTGCCCCCTATGAGTTGCTAAGGGTCAGCGGAGAGGTGCTTTTAAGTGTGGTGGCCTGGTACATTATCAACAATGTGTGGGAGGGGCTTGAAATCCTTCGCACATTATGAGTAATGTGCATGAGCAATTTAGCTCCATTGTTAACCCTCGGTTTTCAGTTTGAAAGATACAGGTGATTAATAGCTAGCTTGCACAGGATCTAGCTAATTAATGTACACAAGCAATAAACATGTGAGGGAAGGCTCATTTGAAGCAGCCTTAGGCTAGCTGAGGGCTGGCATGGGAATTGAACTACACGAAGGAGCTTCTTCTTCGTTATCCTCTCATTCAAGTCCCACTAATGGTATTTAGCGCCCTCTGGCGCCCAAAGCCGGATATTACCTACTCGTGACTGCAATGTAAATGCTGGCAAAGAAAGCTCCGCCCCCTCTCTAGGGGTATATATAGAGCCCCTTTGGCAGCATTCCCTGTTCAAATTTTTTTCGCGCCTAGCAGCGCGGTAGTCGGATTATGCACCGTGAGTGCACTCAGAAAGGATTTTTGCATCTATGCTTACAGTGCCGGGCTCCTATCCCGGTCACTGATCCCCACCCCAGGTGCCTGCTCTGCCTGGGTGAGGAACACAATTTTTCTCTCTGCTTGATTTGCAGAGCGTTCAAGCCGAGGACCCGGTGTGCTAGAGCCCGCCGCCTAGCACAGCACCTCACTGCCCGAGCCATCTCTGTCCCCGCGGAGGGACAAGCGCTCCAGGCAGCCAGCTCCCCACAAGGGGAGTCTGATCCACCCGCTCTGGCCTCACAATCTCACGTGGAGCGCCATCGGGACCCAGCCCGAGCCAAAAACCTCCCCGCGGTGGGAGAAATGCTCGCGGCTTCTCCCGCGATGGTCAGTGCCCCTCAGGGGGAGGTGCCACCGGGACCCCCGGGAACGGCCTCAGATGCCCCTGCAGGGGCAGCGAGGACCCGGTCCCGGGGCAGCTCATCGGAGCGCTCTGAGAGCTCCCAGAGCCGGAGCCGCCCCAGGAAGAAAAGGAGTAAAAAGCACCGAAGGGCTTCTCTGTCCGCCCCCCCGCCCGGCTTCCCCCGGCGGGGATCGCTGCACCTACCCCGCGGAGCAGAGCTCCAGCGACGCGGTCTCTGCAGCCGAGCTGGAGCAGCTGCTCAGCCCGCTGCAGCTCCTCCTGGGGCCCCTCATCCAGAGATCCGTGGCCCAGGCCCTGGCCGCCCAGTCCGGAACGCAGGGCACCCCTTCCCCGGCAAACTCTCCGGCCGCCGAGCACCATGCGGCCACGGGGGGGAGGGGCCACGCTCGCTCCACATCAGGGAACCATGCGGCCAGCTCGTCCCTCGGAGCCCAGCCTGCTCACGGCCCCGCAGCGCCACCTGCTGGCCCAACCACGAACTGCATCCCCAGAGCTCCACTTCTGCTCCCAGCCAGGGGCTGCAGCCGCACAGCTCCACCTGCTGGTCCAGCCACAGATTACACCTTCCCGACTGCTGGAGAATCCACACAGTCTGGACAACCAGCCCCAGCAGCCTGGACGACCAGCCCCAGCAGCCTTCCCTCCAGTGCCACCGGCGGCTCCCCGAGCGACCCTCGCACCGCCGCCTACTGCTGCCTATCACGCACCGCCGATGCCAGGGCACGGCCCATCTCCCGCGACCCGATACGCTGCTCTGCACCTTGGAGCCCCCGAGCTGATCGCAGACTGTGAGTACCAGATCCCTCCCCAGGAGCTCTCGGTACACGACCCTGGGGACTCAGAGGAACCCCTCTGGGGTCTCCAGCCCTCTGACCACGAGGACGAACCCGCACCTATGGAGGAGGGCTCCCACCAGGCACCCCTGCAGCCAGACCTACGGCCTTTCCACGAGTTCCTTGCCCGCATGGCTGACACCGAGGGCATCACACTCAGCAGCACCAAGCCCAGGCAGAAGTACCAGCTCTTCGACACGTGGTCTGCCTCCCACAGGGACAGAGTTGCCATCCCGCTGGCCGAGGGTATCTCGGAACCAGCTAATGACTCCATCTGGAACCAGCCTGCCACTTGCCAGCCTGTGGACAATAGGGCTCTTCGCATGTACCCTCTGCCTGCTATGGGACATGACTTCCTGGTGTCGCACCCGGCACCTAACTCCCTGATCACCTCAGCTACAGCTGAAAGGGCCAAGGGAGGAAAAACTGCATCCCAACCCCCTGACAAGGAGGGCAAGCGGATTGATGGGCTGGGAAGGAAGGTGTATTCCTCAGCCTGTTTTAACATGAGGGCAGGAAACTACCTAGCCCTCATGGCCCGTTTTAATTTTACACTATGGGAGACCATGCTCAGCACCTTCCATGATGCCCTGGATGAGAGCAAGAAGGAGGTTTTCCTCACTCTAACCAGGGACGGCCAAGAACTCTCCAGACATCTAACTAGAGTGGCCTACGATGTCGCCATGTCGGGGGCGAGGGGAATGGCCACTGGGATCACCCTCAGGCGACATGCCTGGCTGAGAACATCTGGGTTGTCGCCCGAGGCCCAACAGGTGGTCGAGAACCTCCCCTTCGATAGAGAGAGGCTATTTGCTGCGAGCACTAACGACCAGCTCAAGCAGCTAAAGATGGAGAGGAATATGGCCCTCCCCCACCACCCCAGAGCACCCACCCTGGCCAATTCCACAGGCCCCAGGGGCGACCCCAGCCCCCCAACTGTACACAATACTCCCAGGGCCCCTCCTCATACCTACCCCCAAGGGGTAACCCCTACCAGGGCCAGTCCCAGGGGTCCTATCAGAAACCCCAGGGGCA